>CM040242.1:81301002-81703274 GCA_022545495.1 Chrysanthemum lavandulifolium | reverse complement strand
GAGCAACACGACATACAAGAATCTCGTCGACATTCATAACTAACACGAGATAACATATGAAAACAAATATATTAAAACGATTAACGTTTAAATATTGCAACTCAATTTAAAAAAAGGAGTTATATCCCACCCTAAAGTATATGAAATCATAAAGCATATGTTTTCCTTTGATTATTAAAAATCGGTTATTAAACATGATAAAATGGAATGTATGACTTTTGAAAATTTGTCAAATCGATTACAACAAGCTCCATTATTTTTCCTAACTATATATATGTATATAAACTATTTTTACCAATCTAATATAAACTATAGTTTTAAATATAAATATATACGTGTGTGTATATATATATATATATATATATATATATATATATATATAACCAAGTCTTAACATATATATGTACATAACATTTAAAAATACATTAGTAATATGATACATTGTAAAAATTTCACATGGTATTTTATACGATAAGCACATGAAAATTTAGTCGACTTAATTCTTCTTCAATTCAAAACAAGTTGATACATGGAATATATAAATATATATATATATATATATATATATATATATATATATATATATATATATATATATATATATATATATATATATATATATATATATATATATATATAATAGTAAGTAGCCCAATGGCGGGCATGTCTTATAATTATCGTTGACATAATTTGCTATAGCAAAATTATCTTTTTGAAAAAAATAAGTTAACGGAAAATAAGATATAAACGTACCAAAGTTTTTATTGAATGCATTATAAACGAAAATAAATAAACGGTTATCGAATATGAGAGAAAAAAAAAGTTCAAAGTGGTACGCAAGAACAAAGTATCAAACCATTTCAAGTAAGATGAGACTTCCTTCACAATTTCCTCTTACCTTGACTTGGAGTACTTGGGAGTGGTGGCATCCATCTACAAACAATTTAAACAAAAAACAGTTAGAAACAAATCATATATAAACCAACATTCGCATCGGTTAAAAGTTAAAAACAATATACAATCAAATTCAATTATCATCACCTTGTTACAACAACAAATCATTTGCTTGACACCAAGGGTGAAAGCAAGAAGTGCGTGCTTTGGTCGACCATCACGGAAATAGTGCTTCCACAATTAAGAAGTGTTACATCTATGGAGTTGGGTTTGTGATCCCAAAGGCTACTCACGTCTTTGGTAATGATACTCTTGTTTGGTATTGTCTTTGTTGTTATTGGAAGGCAGTCGAGAACTACATAAAATCGTGAAGTGAGCTCCATTTTCCCAAATATTTTTCTTGTTATGTCAATGATTTTTCCTTCATTCATAAAAAGAGTGGGTTTATGCTCTCTGAATTTTGATTGAGTACTTTCGGTTTAGCTAATGACATAAAATTTATATATGGTTAAAGACCATGCGTAGGGTCAAGAGATACTATCAAATGATGGAGATGCAGATCAACTTAATCTCAAACGGCCACATCGGCAGAGTTGCATTGAAGGAAAAGCGGTGACATTTGCTTGGGTGGATGGTGAGGCACAAAAGGTATGTCAATATTTTATACGTGTTGGCCATCTTGTAGCTGATTAAGCTTTGCTGATACAATTCAAGGCAGATGTGTTAATTGTTAAATGAATCTTGTTTAGCTCCACTATAACTTGTAAGCGGCCTGACACTCGTCCTAAGTATTTTGACAACAATATAACCTAATATCTGTTGTTGTTGTTAGTATTTTATTTATTATTTTTTTTTCATTTGCAACATGAGGGATGCTTTTGATTTATAACAATCTCTTCACACTGTATACATTTGTTCTTGTTAACAGAGGTTCTGCTTGTTTTACGTGAACGTGGAGGACAGCCACGATACATGTGGGCCTAGGAGGGATATAACAGATGCCCCAAGATTATTTCTTATGCGCTACAAGCGTAATGATCAGAGGTCAATAAGAAAGTTGATGAGAACCCTATGAACATGTTTGCTTCAATGGCTTCCAGGGATGCCAAACACATCCCAATTAGTAGCACTTTACAAAGGTTTAGATGAAACACCACAGGTTTAAACATCTCTCCTTAAAACTCCTTTTTTTTTGTTTTAAAAGAGAAATTGTTATTCCCATTGCATCCGCTAAATACAATTTTGTACCAGATAATAAAATGGATCTCAGAAACAGTTCGAGATGGTGACACCAGAGATCTCCCCTTTCACGTGAGTTGCTAGAGTATTGAGCTTGAATTTATTGATGAAATTTACAACTTTTATTTATTAGTATTCTTTTTAAGGATTTTTTATTTTTATTTTTATTTTTTTTAATTACGAAGATGTATTATAATTGCCTTTTAGAACTTTGTACCTTGTTGCTAAGAGATTTAGTTTCTTGTTTGATGTAGAGAACATCAACTCCTGAACTTGTACACGAGGATCTTGATCCCATTTGGTCAAAAGGTAGGGGATGATTATTTCTTCAAGTAGGGGTGAAGCAGGAGGATGGGAACCGTTCTACAAAGAATCAATGATCTTGTGGATGACCCAAGGCTTGGTCCTATGTTACTTTTGGCGGCGTTGATGTCATTTGGTTTCATTTATCTGCGAAGAAATCATCGATTAAACCTAATGAAGGTGCTAATTCAAGCCAATCAAATCTTGAGGTAAACAATGGTACCTTAGGTTGCAAATGGTAAATCTTTTGGCGTGAAAATGTTACCTTTTCAAGCGATGCTTTATTTCCTCGAAGCCAAATCCGCCACTCGAAAAAGTCATTTGGACTTTCAAGGGTTGTTATATCCATTTCAATGACATTTTTTATGTCAAAAGCACGGGTCTTGAATCTGTATTGTTGAGAATCCAGCTCTTCTTTGGTTCTAACTTGAATTTTCATTTTCATCCACAGGTTTGCAAATTCATCAAACATCCAATCCAAGAGTTGATGTTGACACAAAATAGTAAGTATACAACTTTGTATAGGTCTCAAAAAAATGAGTTCTTTCACATAAATATAAGTTCATATGTTAAAAAGATTTACCTTAGCCGATGCATTGTCTAGAAAATTAACCTGAGCCACATAATGCACCACACGAAGAAGAATATTATGATGAATTGCAGCTTTCAGTTGCAAGATGGATGACTATAACAAACATGAACCATGCATTTAGTTATCTCAGATAAAAAATAAAAATACCAGCTTTTAGTATAATGTAAAAATGTATATGGAATTCCTGACCGCTTCATCAACATTCTCGTCTCTTGGAAGTAACCAACGTTTCCACCATATTCATATCATCTTCACCCATATAAGTAGGGAAAGATTTGCAAAGTGTGAAAGTTTGTCATGCAAATTTTCCTCTATCTGAGAATGGTCATATGACCTTTTGAACTATTTCCGCCAAATGGTGTTTCATGACAAGACAGGCCAAAAGGAAATTGATTAATGATTTGTTGATCATTTAGCCCTATAGCTTTCCTTGTTTCCTCATCCACTTGCATGCTTGTCCATATTATATCTGCTTCCTTGGGGTCATTTGCTACAATATCAATATTAGTTTTTGAGACATACAACAAATCGAACCATTTTACGGGTTTTTTTTTACTAACGGGTCAAAGGACTAAAATAGAAGAAAGTTAGCTAAAAAGGGAACGATTCAGATGGGTCAAAAAGCTCAAAAGTTAACAAAAGAATATTTATAATCATACTTGACACACTAATTGTTCAAAGAAAAACAATTTCTTTTTGGAAACTACCCATTCGTTACCCTTTACACAACCAATCGACTCTCCCATTATGCCAACTTTAGTAAAAGAGTCCCTATTTAAAAGCCCAATAACAACACATCACGAGTATGAAACTTGGGTGTGTCAAATATTCTTCAACTGGTGGCAGATCGGTATAAACACGCAGAGGAAGTCCATCGTTACGTTTCACACTACTGGTACTTGATGCATTGTTGACTGAGGAGGAACTTGTTAACTTCATATTCTGCCTGTAGGATTGATGAGATTTAATACTAATTTATGATGATTATAAGAACAATATAAAAATAAAACATGCATACTTTGATAAAGTACTTCTGTGGAGTATGAAACCAAGCAGTGAGCCTAGCAGAACGCTGTTTCTCCTCTCCAATGCCAAATAAATAATCACGAGTGCACTCATCACCAGATTGGATATCTTGGGTTGGCCAAAGAATTGTAAAGCTAAAAAACAAAATCCAAACAGCATTAAAAGAAAAGAAAATCACAAGCAAATAGACATTTGCTTTGGTAAGTTTTTTTAAAGCTCCTTTATTGGGCTGTCTGGATATGCAACTTGGATTTTAATTATTTTGAGATTTAGGTAAATAGATTAGTTAGAAAATGAACAAATTAAACCAATACAGTACTAATAAGAATAGAGGACCCGATTGGTGAGGTACATAAAAGATAAAGTCGAATGTAAAGTCAGTATATATTTTAGTACATGACAAAGACAATTACAAATTAAGGATGAATACTTACAATGGAATCAAGTCTCATCGAGAGACACACATTATGAGTAAGCGTTAGTTGCCTCAACCCTAAAATCGTGATGAAGTTTTCATCATGCGAGAGTTCTAATGATTAGGGTTTTTTGTAAATCGGTGAAATTTTAACCAAAAAATAACAAAGCATACAAAGAGTATCGGATTCGAATAAGCGCTTAAACCTTCATCAACATACTCTTGAGCATCATGTGATCATGTCTTCCATTTATAAAACCAATAAAAAAATATATAAACAACTGTTAGACAAACTAAAAACACCATGTGTATCCATTATAATTTATCATATACAACTGTGTAACTTGATTTGTGATGAACATGCGTTTGTGTATATTGTAAAATTAGGGTTTTAGAGAGTAATGTATGATTAGAGAAGATGGATGAGGAAATTATGATAATACGGTCTTAAGAAAATAACTATATAAAAATTAGATATATGTGGGAATTGTATTTAGAATAGGATTCCATAGCATTTATAGCATTTATAGCATTTATAGATTATAATATGCAACATAATTATCAAAATAACTTGTTGCCTAAGTGGTAAACACACAAGTTATTTATCAAAACAACCAAGGTTCAATCCTTGCAAGGAACCTTTTTTATAAACAATTTTCAAAAATCTTTAAAAATTCGAAAATTACAAAAAATAAAATAAAATTCGGAAATTTTAAAAATCTTTAAAAATATTCGAAAATTACAAAAAATAAAATAAAAGTGGAATTGTATTTAGAATAGGATTCCATAGCATTTATAACATTTATAGATTATAATATGCAACATAATTATCAAAATAACTTGTTGCCTAAGTGGTAAACACACAAGTTATTTATCAAAACAACCAAGGTTCAATCCTTGCAAGGAACCTTTTTATAAACAATTTTCAAAAATCTTTAAAAATTCGAAAATTACAAAAATAAAATAAAATTCGGAAATTTTAAAAATCTTTAAAATATTCCGAAAATTACAAAAAATAAAATAAAATTCGGAAAATTAAAATTAATTGCTTAGTTGGACAAGAATGCTTATGTGGCATTGAGGTGGCATTGAGGTGGCATTGAGGTGTCATTGAGGTGGCATTGAGGTGGCATTAATGTCAAATGCCTCTGTTATATATAATATAGAGATATATATATATATATATATATATATATATATATATATATATATATATACTCTATATAGAGTAGAGAACAAGTGAGAAGTAAATTAAAATAAGAAGTGGTGAGAAGTGACCAAAACCACGCATTTGAGATGCAACAACTTGAATTCTATGCATTTCTATTCATATAGATGCAACATCTTGAGTTTCGAAAGTTAAATTGATGTATAGATGGTGCAAATTAATTTTCATGATTTCGGCACGTGCAGAGGAGCAAAAAACAAGAGAAATCATGAAATGCATCTAATATATGTATATGCATCTGATTAAAAGCTAGAAAACATATTATGGTGTGTTATAATGCATATAAGATTATAGGGATGCATCAAATTTAGGTCGGTGCATCTCGGATTTGCGGTTATAGTTCTTCTTATTGCTTCTTATTTTAAGTAATCTTCTTATTTGATCATAACTCTCTATATATATATATATATATATATATATATATATATATATATATATATATATATATATATATATATATATATATATATATATATATATATATATATATATATATATATATATATATATATATATATATATTATATATAACGAGAGGCATTTGGCATTAATGCCACCTCAATGCCACATAAGCATTTTTTATTTTTTATGCCACATAAGCATTATTGGTCCAACTAAGCAATTAATTGTTAATTTTCCAATTTTTTTTTTAATTTTCGGAATTTTTTTAAAGATTTTTGAAAATTGCAATTAATTTTAAATTTTCCGAATTTTATTATTTTTTTTTGTAATTTTCGTAATTTTTTTAAAGATTTTTGAAAATTGTTTATAAAAAGGTTCCTGCAAGGATTGAACCTGGTTGTTTTGATAAATAACTTGTGTGTTTACCACTTAGGCAACAATTATTTTGATAATTATGTTGCATACTATAATATATAAATGGCTATAATTTTATTGGAATCATATAATAAATCTATGCAACTATGTAGGAGAATCACACAACTTAGGTAACCCTAAACTAAACATATACATAAAAATTATATACGGTTCATAAATTTTTTTCTCAAAAACCCTAATATCTGTTTTCCTCACAATCTCATCTAATGATCCATAAAATTATATCTGAGTTCATTATATTTGGTTTTGTGTTTTCTTCATCACATGTACATCAAACCGGTATGTCACAATGATCTTCTAAACTTTTGTCATATTGTACATTGAGTAATTTGGCTTGAAACCTTTATGATCGGTTTATCACCAATGTGTCATTATATAGCCTCTTGAAGAATTGACTCTTTGGAAAAGTGGACACTACTGAGTTATTGACATATTCGTGTTTGGTTGTCTTGAGTATCATTATTTGTTTCGATTTGCGAGTTGAACTAGGAACCCAACCTCATCAAAAGTATCCTAAAGGGTAAAGGTGAGTGTACATGATGAGTAATATACATGTTCCTTTGCTCTAGAACCTGGATTTGTAATGGTCGATGTCGGTGAATAATTATTGGGGCCATGAATTTTATGTTATATTATTTACAATGTGGTAATGATCTCGGTTCAAGTTGAAGATCGGCATGTAGTTATATAACTAAGGTTAGTTACAAGATAGTTTATAGTGTATCTTCAACTTATGGAGTATAGCATCATGATTAACTTTTGGGACAAATCTCATAGAAATTTGAATGTTCAAGTATCGGATGTCAAGATTGTTATCATCACGGGTAGCACTCATCAACTCGGTACCACGATGTCACACATGCAAGCTATCGGAGACAAGCACATCCTAGAACTTATTAAAGACGATGAATGGTATGAAATCTCCCGCCTACAAGGAAACTCATTTTCTTCTTGATTATTCATGTACTAAATGATGACATTTGCCATATCTCTGTTATTTTAGGTTGAAATCTGGATTCATCGACACTATGCAACAACGTGGTCTTGCTATCATCTAGGCTAGGAAAATCTCAAGTGCACTCTCTGCAAGTTACGCTTGTGACCATATTCGCGATTGGGTTTGTGGAACCCCAGAGGTTAGCGTCTACTTGGATACCATGCAGTTGTTTTTTTAACTTTCACTTCATATCTGTTCTAATAGTCTTACCTTTTGTTATTGTAATATCAGGGAACTTGGGTTTCAATGGTTGTGTACTTTGATGGTTCATACAATGTTCCAACTGGGCTTATCTACTCCTTCCCAGTCACTTGCCGCAATGGAGAATGGTCAATTGTTCAAGGTGAGAACTTCTTCATATTCTCGGCTGGATAATACTTTCCTTAAACATGCCTCCTAACAAAAAAACATACTTGCTTAATATGTATAGGATTGATGACAAGATGGATTGTCTCTCTGAATCTGGTACAGATAATACGCACCCACGTCCAAGGAACACATGTACTTAACTTAACTCATGGTGGTACACCTTTTGTCTCGGGTACAATATTTGTGTATGCTACCTACGGAATGACATATTCTTTTCGGTATAGCTCGAGATGCCGGGCCATTTTCTCATGATCCGTTTACACATGACAGCCATGCAAGCACATGAAGTAGAGGTATTTGACACACAGGTTGATGATATATTTTCCACGTTAATTTTACTTGACTTGGTTCATTCTTGAAACTTACAGGCTCGCCTCTCGAGTATGTCTCTTTGGGTACCGTGATCTCATTTTTCGTTATTGTGGGGTTGTTTCTCAAGTATCTATAAAGTCTATTTTATATCATTCTCATCATAGATTGCGTAAAACACTACCACAATCAATATCCTAATTACGAGGACTCGGGAATGAATATAAACCGTACACTATAAGTTATTTCCATGTGTTTCTGGTGATAAAAGTCCATATAAGAGACCATGTTCAAATGAGTTTGATACTTTAATCACCTTGAGGTAAGTGTTAGTTTGTAAAATATTGGATTATATGTTTTATGGCATTCTTATTTGTTGCTAATTCGTTTCTATCCGAGCGATGCAATTATTTGACATGTGTGTGTTTGATATCAAGGTTGATCATTGGTGTCAATTCATGATTAAGCGATACCGACAGTCCGACACATGAAAGGTCCACAAGAGGCATAGTTCATATCTCTGGATTTTGTGAGCTAATGATTCAAATGCCTCGGTATTGTTTTCCTAGGCGAAACAACTTACTCTTTGACATGAAAAAGAATTGAACTTGCGTTAGGCCTGAACTATGAACTAATAAACAAACATTCTTGTCATCGACACTTAGGCATATCGGTTGTTATGTTAAAGGTTTGATCTTTATGTTATTTTTTTTGTTTTTATGTGCAATAGGTTTTTGTGACCGTCATGAAAGAAGGAAGTGTGATGAAGGCTTCGATATCGATGTTGCTTTTGTTCTAGCAATGGGATTTCCTCATACGGGTTCATTTTCTGTTTCCATCATAAACATCACTTCTTTAATAGTTTAACGATGATATACATAAGGAATTTGTTGCTCACTAATGTATTTGTATCGGTGTGGAATCATTTTACGGGCTAATACTATTGAACAATATAAGAACTCTATGAATAATCATGATAAACGATGTTTAAAAGAGTTGGGCTAGCAATTCATACTCAAACACCCTCTACACTTGCAAGAATTGAGCATGTGGCGATCTTTAGAGTTGTGTATTTTGTGACTTTTTCATTAGAAAGCAAATAAAACACGATCCTATGATGCACTCATATTGATTCAATTATTTTTAAACTTAAGGACATAAATTTTTATGTTATGAGCACTAAACATCTGATTGTGGTTTACAAATCCATGAAGAAAATTACAGATTATATAAGTAGTTTAAGATAAAATTAGATGAGCACAAAATAGGAATAAGATAGCCATTGAGATTGGCTCCTATGTGTTTCGACCGAGAATCAAATAAAGAATGGTAGTTTATTTTTCCCGAGCATTCACATTTGTATCCATGTTAAAATACATGGTAGTTTATTTTATTAAGTTAATACGTCTGGAGCAAATGATAATCTTGGTGGTGTAGCTCGTGCTCTACATCGATGGTTCAAATGTCTTCGGTGGTGGCTAATCTTTCTTCTTGATACTCTTGAAAAGGATGTCAATTCCCTTTCCACGAGTCGGGTTTGTTTCGCCCTTGAATTGTTATATATGGAATTTCAAAATCACCCTATCATCTATGGGTATGTTTATATTCTTGTCATATAGTGTGCGGAGGTGACACATTGTCCGGGTTGGGTAATGTGTCTTAACGGGCTCAAAGTTAAAATGGTCAAATCCTTTTCATATGGTCGTTGTGGGTGCAGTGTACCAACTTATTTTGTTTAGTTTTCTATAATCTGCAGCGGATACTGTTGTTCCTCTTGCATTTATGAATTTTGAGTATACAATATTGATGATAATCTCTGTTTGTTATGTGGTTTATTCATATCCGTGATCATGCTGCTAGACTACATAACCCAATGATATTTCGCAAAGTGCTATTACTTCTGATATTCTACTGCTTATTTTTAGACGTTTGTATGTTATGCAGATTGTTGATGCTCTTTACTATAATGCATCTTTGACACTCAATATATTGTAAAAGCTATATAGGTGTTGCTACAGAAGTTTTCAACCTTTGGTTCCAGATGTTGCAACAAACTAAAAAGAGTGGTGTGTGGGCTAACTTTAAGAGGTAATTAGCCCTTATTTCTTTGTTTTTTAGCGACATGTATTGTACTTTTGTGTAGTTGTTGTTTGTGCTGAGATATATCTTTTATAGACTTCTAATTCAGTGTATGGTTGCACATATTGATGTTGGAGGTGGAAACTTTAACACCTCTATATACAAATTAGTCGACGTGGGTTTCATTTTTACCTCAAAGTGTTCTGATGACCCTGTACAAACAGATTGAAAGTCACCCGAAATGTATTCAAATGCATAAAACCTTTCATGCCACCTTATTAAAAAGTTTAGACCGCCCATCGAGCGGATCAAATTTCCACATGTTAACTTTTCTAGCCATTGTTTACCACTCTTCTTACACTATACAAAAATATGTCAATGAACACTTACTTGAGTATACAATTAAAATCATAATTCAGTAACAAATTTATCAGAAAATTTATTGTGTTTCTTAAGGTAACAATAACAAAGAACAAAACAACACATACAACAATCCTTCAGTTGCCGGTGATGCATGCATTTCTTCAGTACTCGGTGACCGTCTTTCAAAATCATATACTATAGTTTACCACCATCAGATAACTTCATCATGAACGTTTCAACATAAAAAAAATGCAACCAACCAACGATAATTATAAGTCATGGCCACCCATCGGGTGTTTGACTGCATTTGAATGTTGTAGGAAGACGTTCAACTTATGGTAGACACGGGTTTGGAAGCATTTAGATTTTCCATCTCTTGGTCGAGACTGATCCCGAGTATACTCTCTTAACAGATGTCAGATATAACAAAATCTTAGTTACTCTTCCTATGTTCCTTATGTGTAATCTAATTATTTGCAGATGGAAGAGGGTCCGTTAATGAGAAAGGCTTACAATACTACAACGATTTCATCAACGAGCTTATTAGACATGGTTAAATATAATTAAGTTAGATAACTGTCAAGAAGCAACGACATGAATATAGATAATTTTTGACAATGTTGATTATGCAGGAATACAGCCACATGCTACATTACATCATCATGATCTACCACAAGTTCTTGAAGATGAATATGGAGGATGGCTTAGCAATAAAGCAGTGTACATTTCTAACTAAAACTATAATTCTATAATCACTTGTGATGCGCAATGTGCACGTTAAAAATTATACTGTTTACCATCCGTAAATGCGGAAAGACTTTGTTGCATATCTTGATGTTTGCTTGTGGAACTTGGTGATAGAGTTCAGCACTGGACTACTTTCAATGAAGTTAATGTATTTACTTTAGGTGGTTATGATGTGGGTTTCATGCAACCTGAACGTTGTTCTTCCCCTTTCAGGTTAATTAATTGTACCAGCGGTGACTCTACTTCCGAACCATACATTGCAGCCCTGACAGAGAAGACGCTCGGGCCCTTTGAAGTTTGGTTATCGCTTAGTGATTCAAAAGAGGAAAAGGCTGTTGTGATCAGTGGACTTCAAAGTATGGTAAGTAACATCCTTTGTGCCATACAAACGAGACCTCAAAAAAGACCGAGTGATGACCAATCTTCATAATCAATTTGTTGAAGAACAAAAATTTCTTCAGTGGTATGATTGAATATCCAATTTTTTCGTTATTTACTAGCCTTACAGTTGTTATGTATTCATCCAATAGTGTATTTTGCATACTATTTTTTCCTTCTTTTCATCATGTTGTAAGGGCCATAGCTGTGATAGTTAAGTTATCCTATGGTCATTGTCAAGACTAATGTATGATATTTTCGTACATGTGCAGATTTTCAATGTTAAGAGAACTCATCCCTCATGGTGATCAAAAGAGAGATAAGTTTACTTTGTTCTATTGTTCACCCAAAACTTACGAATAGCTAAGCATAAAGTTTTGGTTTTTCAGATTATTGAATACATTCAGTTTCTACAAGAGAAGATACACAAGTTCGAGGACTCATGCCGGGGATGGAATAATGCACAACCTGCGATGACCGCATGGGTAAATTCAAATTTTCAAGTGTTTTTTTATGGTTCAGACATTAACTTTAAAACAATGAACTTTATTATTGATTTATGGAATTCTTAACTAAGGGGTACGTGATTATCAAAAACTTTTTTAGTGAGATAATCGGTCCACAAACGCGAATCAAACAACCCTTTAGCACATGATATTACAAACTCTTTCGAACAATAAATTCATATAATGACGGAAAAAAACTACACAAGTACAAAAAACTATGGTTATTATCATTATATTAAGAATTAAGATGCATGTTTCTTATTTGTTAACTTTGAGTTAATATCTGTCGTATCATTGGTGTATCTTTCATTATAAATCTGTGATGATTTTAGTTATGTGATATATAGCAAATATAGCCGCCAATGGTAATCGATAACAAAACTTACATTATTTAAAGTAGTGAAGAGATACTATGTTTGGGATAGATTAATATATAATACTTGGAATGTCACAAGTTCTCAATGGTTGTTTGGGGTGGATGCCACAGATACAAGGGAAAATATACTTCAAGCACGTAGATGTAACCTCATTATTTCTTCTTCCTCTCTTAATATGTGTGTGATGAAAACTAACAGCGTATAGTTTGAGGAGTAAAGGCTCTAGCATGAATATTTATTTATAATATGTGCAAGTATTATGAGAAGCCTAGATGTTCAAAATTTTTAAATAAATAAGCATGTTTTTTTTAATTAAATGTGAAAAAAAAAATCATAAATTTATGCTTAATTCCATGGAAAAATATTGTAATTTATGGTAATTAATATTTATTGAGTGGATATAGTGCTTAATTTTGATTAAACTGATTTGGGTAGGTGTTTATATTATGTGAACAATTCTAAATTTGTTAAGTATTATATTGCAACTTTTATTTCTACCACTTATTTACATAGTGTTTTGTCTATCACATTGGTTTGGAGCTTGCGTCGGCAAGGCTGCTCGGCATTGGCTGGAACGTGAAGTTTGGACCAGTGTCCACTTTGGGGATATAAGGCGTGTGCTCTCTGGTATGAACATTGTCGTACTTTTTTTTTCTACATTGAGATATATTGAATGCAAATATATGTGATTCTTTATTTTGCATTCAAATTATTATGGGGGCATGATGAGTGAGTTGGGCTGGTTGGGCAGGTTGGACAATATATCAAAACGGGTCATTGTAGGGTGGTTATTCAATGGGCCGTATTGGATTGGTTCGTAAACATCAAAATTTTAGTTTGTACCAATTTAGTGTCTTTTTAGTCGGTTAGTACTTATGGGTTTCATTTACTCCAAAAAGTATGATGATGATGTTATGCAGGTGAATAATATGAATGTGGATTTAAACAGTTTGTATTACTAAGTATTAGTTTATTACATTACAGTAGAAAGTGGGAGGGATGGGTGATTAGGGATGAATAAAGTATGGGTCAAAATGGGTCCAAATCTAAACAAGTCATGTTTTAGCACAGGTTGAAATATGAAACTATTTTTGGTAGCAAAAGCTTACAAGCCATGAAAAATGATGCTTTTTTGAGTGTCCACGGCGCTTCCTGATATTACATGCTTTCTTCCATTTCTTAATACTATATTTTTATGCAACTTTAACTAAGTACTTTTAACTCCAAGATATACCATCAACATAAATGTTTTATATTAAAAATCACCTATAATTTCATGCTTATAAGACTCTGTTCGTGTTATGATTTTTTTTTTTTTTTTTTTTTTTAAATCATATTATGTAAATGATGGGATGTAAAAGAAGAGTTATCTTAACACATTTTTACTAAATTAAATTTAAGTATGTGAACCAAAAATAACAATAAAAATAAAAAAAAGTAGTTCACCTTCGTATTATCCTACCATCCCTTTTAGTTACATGCATATATTAATTAAAGTAGTAAAAATTATATATGATGTCTTATTAACCATCCATGAAAACCATACCATTATTTATAATCATTTATTTTATTAAAAAAATATTATAATATTGTTTGAAAAACAACAAACAAATGCTTAAAACAACAAAACAAATAACATTATTTTAAAAGCGTAGTTACGCATGCTTACGTTAACAAAAAACAACAAACAAATAATTATAAAACATGCCCGCCCATTATATATATATATATATATATATATATATATATATATATATATATATATATATATATATATATATATATATATATATATATATATATATATATATATATATATATATATATATATATATATATATATATATATATATATATATATATATATATATATATATATATATATATATATATATATATATATATATATATATATATATATATATATATATATATATATATATATATATATATATATATATATATGCACTCAACATACACATACCGTAACCACCGGTAAATTTCACCTCGTATTAAACTAATATTCTAACGAAGAATACTTATCCATTTTCACGTCCAAATTTTTTAAGAAACGATATCCTTTTATTTGATCACAACAACTAGCCAATGTGATGAAACTCACATCTTTAATAAACATAAACATCTTATATGTAAAACTATAAAAGTTTTCAACTTTTATTTACCACTTTACGTTATTACGTTAACGCACAATTATTAAACTTTCAAGTTAAACGTTAACCATTTATTTGAGTTTACATGAAACTCTAATTTATTATAACTACGATTTTTCATAAATAGTAAAGTACAACATTTTATACCTAGAGTACAAGTCTTTTAAGCATGGGTACAAGTCCTTAATGCATAAAGCTTAATGTTTACATAAAATCCCATTATAAACCTCAATGTACCTACCTTAAAGCACATTGTACAAACCTTTCAAGCACAAGCCTTAATATATTTTATTTTTAGTAAGTACAATAAAACAATGCTAATGTACAAACAATAATGCACCAAAACTTAAGCCTTTACTATTATTTATTTACATGTAAATTACCTAAACAAGTATTTGTCTAAAGAAGTTAGCAACCTAACTAGGTACTTATACCATTTATACAATAGGTACAACAATAAAAGCCCTAGGTACTACCCTCAATGCCTAACGCCCCCCCCCCCTTTTACCATGGTTAAAAATGAACTAAACTAGTTACACCTTAGTTACCTAGCACTACTTGTAAAAACCCTAGCCACAATTAAGTTACTTGTACATAATATTTACACATCATCCTATTTACCAAGAATTTTTACCTTGGTCAAAATTGGTGGGTAAAACTCTTGGCTAGAGTTTTACCACACCTCTTCATGTCCCCTTGCAATCACAAGAACCTCCCATGTGTATTGGAACACATCACCATGTCTCTTATCTTGTGAGACAAGGTGACCTAGCATTTGGAAGTCCATGCACTCCAAACCCTATATATAACGCCCCATACCCCCCTTCTCTTTAAGTCCCATACAACACACACATTATGTCATACTAGCCACATATCACACGCCCCATATAACCTCTCATATAGTCACAAATATTCTGAATATTTACCTTAAGAAGTGAAAGAAAAAGGGTAAACAAAAGGCTTAAGAAAGGTGGAGTACTTGGGGAAAATTAACAGCTCCTAGGAGGATTTTTCTTGTGGTTAAGCTTCATATTATTTGTAAGTACACCCATACTCTTTCTTTAGTCATTTTATACATTCAATAAAACATATAAGTGACTATAGATTAGTGTTATGTGGAAAAACAAAGTTAAAACCATGTTTCATTTTCATTCTGTAAACGGTGTGCCCCAAAGACAAACACCTATTTGTAATGCGTTTTTCCTAAATGTTAGAACATATTAGGAGTCCTTTGGGCAATCAAAATAAACATATAATATAATTACTAACACCCTATAAGTTATATTAATTAAATTGCATGATTTCGTTTTTCTCCTACTGGAATTGGCGCCAAAACAGGTCTAACTCCCCTACTTGCGCCCCATTTATTTACATCATGTCAAAGGTATTAAGTCCAACCAAGGTACCGTTGTAAACACCACCTGGGATACTACAAAAAGCCCCCATAACCCGGTTAAAAAGCCTAGTCGTTATGCTTGAAAAAAGCCCTTCATTTTGGCCAAAAGTCCTAAACACCAAAAAGCTTCTTACAACAGGTATGTGGAAAAACACGGGATTTTTGATAAATTTTATTATGAACTATCTTAGAAACATTAGAAATGAGTAAAACAACATTTTACAAGGTTGCATGCAAAAGACATAAAGTTTCAAGGTTTAAAAACGAGAATTGCAATTTGGCAAGAATAGCCTAAGTAGCCGTTTTTCGTAATTAATATCTTGCTAAATAAAGGGTTTCAAAGTACGAGGTTTACACCGTTTTAAAGGGCTTGCTGCAAAGATTTTAATGCCCCAAAAACGTCTTTAAAAGCACTTACAGTCTCTTTTATAATTAACCACAAAGAGGGTGACTCGCAGGAATTTTCATAAATAAGCCTTGTGTACACTTTTCAAAAATTGAGTCGTGGGAGTTATAGGATGATGGGAAATAACTTAAAAAGAGTTAATAAACATATTACAACGTCCCTAGATGACACCGTGAAAGTTAACGAGTTAAAAATGAAATTTTCTTAAAGCGCGTCGTGGCCAAGTGGCCATGTTCGTGGACTTGTATCTTTCTAATCAAAGACGACTAGGACATGAGACTTATACCATTTAGAAGAGCTTACAGCAAAGTGTTTAAAGGGTTAAATTCAATGTAGAAACACCAGCTTGCCTCGTGTAAAATCTTCCCTTGCTTAGCCCTGTTATCGCCCCAAAACCAACAAAAGGCACCTAACCCCCCTACTTTAGAAAATCATTGCGACCAAACCGTAAAAGCTTAAGACCTCTAGTTTGAACCATTAGAAAGATCACCAGAAAAACTCTTGAAGGGATCAAGAACGTGGTAAAAACCTTTTAAGGCCTCGCTTTTATTCACCCGCACTTTTGTCCATTTATGCCAAAAACAAGTGAATTTTCTTATAAAATTTCAAGCATAAAAATTGTAATTTTTGTAAGATAAAGTTTTCTTGGACTAAAAATATAATTTCTGTGAAGTTAATTATACAAGGGCTGATTTTGTCAATAACCCATAGTTGAGGGTTTAAAGTGTCATTTTTGAAAGTGCAAGGGTAAAAACTATAAATATTTAAAATTGTAAATTATAATATTTTGGAAACCTAAAATATTTAACAACTTGGGTTTTGATAAAAATTTATTAACAACCATTCGAGCCATAAAGATAAGTATGATAAGTATTATTAATTTTTGAAGAGACTTCATGTTATCTAATTATCAATAAAGTATTAACATCGCATAAACTTGAACACGATTACTAAATACTTGACATACTAACTCAGGTCGAGAGTCGGAGCAGTTTATCAACTTTACTTAATTTGTTTTCCATCCAGACTACTGTAACATCGAGGTGAGTCATAGCCCCTCTTTTCCTTATTTTGAAGGTTTGGGGGGAGATACATGCTCAATTACTTTCTTTTACTATCACAAATACTCTAAACTTTTTCATATTACTGTGAGTCATAGCCCCTCTTTTACTTATTTTGAAAGTTTTGGGGGAGATACATGCTCAAATATTGCTTTATATTTTTACATTTATTTTAAACTCTTATGAATTACCGTGAGTTTCATAGCCCCATTTTAAATTATTTTATACTATTTTTGGGGGAGATACATGCTCAACTATTTTCATTTATATTCAAAAGTACTTTATACTTTTCGATATTACTGTGAGTTCGTAGCCCCATTTTTATACTTGTTTATTAATGTTTTGGGGGAGATACATGCTCAAATACTCGTTTTCACTTTTATAAATACTCTAAAAACTTTTACATATTACTGTGAGTTCATGACCCCTACCTTTACTTGTTTTTAAACTGTTTTGGAGGAGATACATGCTCAATTACCTATTTTTACTTTCACAAGTACTCTAAAGCTTTTACATACTACTATGAGTTCATAATCACACTTTATACGCTTTGCTACAAACCTGAACACAAGTACTATCTGTATGCGATCCTGATTGCTATTGCTTAAGTTACTTACTGTTGCCACTAAAAGTCCCTCATATCATGAACCATTAATCACTTGCGAGTGAACGCGAATATAGTGAATAGATCTATTGGCGATTGGCGCCCATTTGTGTTAGCCGGATAGGTAACCAAATGCACTTTATTTGAGAATACTAGGAGAATGGCAAACTCCTACCATAGGGCATTGTTGCTCACATCATTACTATGATGTCTGTAATTTACGTCATTATTATGACGCGTTCGTGTTAAGGTTTGCGTTCATGAGACTTAAGGCAATATATACTATGTTGCAATGATACAAATGCTACAACTACTGAATTTATGGGTGCAACAACATGGCCCAACCTTGAAACTTGTGTTCAACTGATTACTAAACAAACGAACTATGGGTGTATAACAGCATAGCCCACTACTTATTCTATCGATATCTGTATTTATTACGATTATCACTCAAAATCGAAACTACTGAACTCAACAGTTTTAATCATAAACTCTATGAACTCACCAACCTTTGTATTGACACTTTTTAGCATGTTTATCTCAGGTTCATAATTTACGAGGACGGCACGGATACTCAAGAAGGCTATATTATCATTCGAAAACTTATTTAATAAACTGTAAAACCACTCGGACCTCATTTTGTAAACTCTGATATTTATATAAGTCGAATGATAAATCTTTTAAAATGACTCAATTCGGGTTCGTTTTCTATTATTATAACTCTTGTGCCATGAAGTAACACCCAGCTTGAATTCCGCTGCGTATCACGAAATTGGGGGTGTTACAGATTGGTATCTGAGCTGAAGTTATAGAGAAACGGGTCTAGTTGAGGTCCGAAATATAACTATTTTTACAAACAAAACATTTTATATCCTTTCGCTCTCCGTGCCTTTCATCCTCCAAATAATTACGTGACTTCTAGGTAATTTATGCTACATTTTAGTATACTGATACATATGCATATACTTCTGAATACTTTATATAAATAAACTTATCTGCATATGCCTATTTTAAGGCATTACGGCTTACCCATATTTCCTCGAGCATGTACCTATTTCTATACTTTTGAGATTATTATATAATTTTCCTAAGACATTGTAATTAGGTTTTAATCATCTCTAGAATTTTTCACGACCTCCATAATTCATAACCTAGTTGTGATAAGTACCCTTATATTTAATAAAAACTCTATGTTTACTATCTCCACGATAATCACAAACCTTCGTCTAGTTATAACAATACCTCTTTATTATAATATGATTAGGCTAACTATCCTATAAGGTTTTCCCCATGTATTATAGAATATACTCTGTCTATTTTAGTTCTCTTGCCGCCACCTAGGAATTTATATCTTGTCATCCTATATACTATCATTATATGAGTAGATATTTCTTGTACCTTGAAAAGTTGTTTAGGCTGCCATTTTATAAAAGCAAAACATTGAACACCATCTAAAACTTTCGAGAAACATAATACTACTTTGACTGAATCAAGCATCACATCATTTGTCCTCAATTATACATAGCCTGATCACCTATGTCTAATTTAGGAAGAATCATGTCATGAAGGAAACAATCGTCATCACAGATTACCTAAAACAATCTTTCAAAAGCAAAACTTCGTAACTAGATAACTATTCATACACATCCTTGTAATCAACGCTCCATTGATATCCACACTTTTCCCACACCGCACCCAACCCCGAGTGAATCTCGAGGACGAGATTCAATGTAAGGGGGTGAGACTGTAACCACCGGTAAATTTCACCTCGTATTAAACTAATATTCTAATGAAAGAATACTTATCCATTTTCTACGTCCAAATTTATTTAAGAAACGATATCCTTTTATTTGATCACAACAACTAGCCAATGTGATGAAACTCACATCTTTAATAAACATAAACATCTTTATATGTAAAACTATAAAAGTTTTCAACTTTTATTTACCACTTTACGTTATTACGTTAACGTACAATTATTAAACTTTCAAGTTAAACGTTAACCATTTATTTGAGTTTATATGAAACTCTAATTTATTATAACTACGATTTTTCATAAATAGTAAAGTACAACATTTTATACCTAGAGTACAAGTCTTTTAAGCATGGGTACAAGTCCTTAATGCATTAAGCTTAATGTTTACATAAAATCCCATTATAAACCTCAATGTACCTACCTTAAAGCACATTGTACAAACCTTTCAAGCACAAGCCTTAATATATTTTATTTTTAGTAAGTACAATAAAACAATGCTAATGTACAAACAATAATGCACCAAAACTTAAGCCTTTACTATTATTTATTTACATGTAAATTACCTAACCAAGTATTTGTCTAAAGAAGTTAGCAACCTAACTAGGTACTTATACCATTTATACAATAGGTACAACAATAAAAGCCTTAGGTACTACCCTCAATGCCTAACGCCCCCCTTTTACCATGGTTAAAAATGAACTAAACTAGTTACACCTTAGTTACCTAGCACTACTTGTAAAAACCCTAGCCACAATTAAGTTACTTGTACATAATATTTACACATCACCCTATTTACCAAGAATTTTTACCTTAGTCAAAATTGGTGGGTAAAACTCTTGGCTAGAGTTTTACCACACCTCTTCATCTCCCTTTGCAATCCCAAGAACCTCCCATGTGTATTGGAACACATCACCATGTCTCTTATCTTGTGAGACAAGGTGACCTAGCATTTGGAAGTCCATGCACTCCAAACCTTATATATAACGCCCCATACCCCCTTCTCTTTAAGTCCCATACAACACACACATATTATGTCATACTACCCACATATCACACGCCCCATATAACCTCTCATATAGTCACAAATATTCTGAATATTTACCTTAAGAAGTGAAAGAAAAAGGGTAAACAAAAGGCTTAAGAAAGGTGGAGTACTTGGGAAAATTAGCGACCCTAGGAGGATTTTTCTTGTGGTTAAGCTTCATATTATTTGTAAGTACACCCATACTCTTTCTTTAGTCATTTTATACATTCAATAAACCATATAAGTGACTATAGATTAGTGTTATGTGGAAAAACAAAGTTAAAACCATGTTTCATTTTCTTTCTGTAAACTGTGCGCCCCCAAGACAAACACCTATTTGTAATTCATTTTTCTTAAATGTTAGAACATATTAGGAGTCCTTTGGGCAATCAAAATAAACATCTAATATAATTACTAACACCCTATAAGTTATATTAATTAAATTGCATGATTTTGTTTTTCTCCTACTGGAATTGGCGCCAAAACAGGTCTAACCCACCCCCCTACTAGCGCCCCATTTATTTACATCATGTCAACGGTATTAAGGCCAACCAAGGTACCGTTGTAAACACCACCTGGGATACTACAAAACTCCCCCATAACCCGGTAAAAAAGCCTAGTCGTTATGCTTGAAAACAGCCCTTCATTTTGGCCAAAAGTCCTAAACACCAAAAAGCTTCTTACAACAGGTATGTGGGAAAACACGGGATTTTTGATAAATTTGATTATGTACTATCTTAGAAACATTAGAAATAAGTAAAAAAACATTTTACAAGGTTGCATGCAAAAGACATTGTTGAAAACCAAGACCTTGATAGATCTTAAGCACTCGGAGATCGTTAGTGTTGCCTATGTAATCACAAGCAAACTAATGGAAGATTTCTACAACTCGTATTTCGAAGCGGAAAGTAAATACAAGTTATAATAACTAAGAACTCTTTGATCCTCTATGGATCTTTTTTATTATAGAAACTCTATGTTTCTGATATATTACAAGACTTGAAAGACTTGAGAAAAGCTTATCTATTACTAACTATTATTGTTTCTTATATAGGCAAGAAACCCTAATGAGCGTTGACAATGTACGCTCCTAATACTAACATAGATCAAGCATGCATCTAGACAAGCATGCAACTAATCATATTGTTTTGTTAATCATATTGTTTATTCCGAGTAAGCTCACATGTCTGGTGCCAACCTATCTTCAATACTATATCCGAGCTTATCTCTCTCATTGGATTCACACTTTCGGTGACAACACGATATCGCTTTAACACTTGTGAAGTATAACTTCGCGTAATCCATTCTTCTTCGGCGTAATCCATTCGGTAGATGCTTGGCGAGAATCAAGAGTTTACCTTAATTCCCAACAGACATAAAGTTTCAAGGTTTAAAAACGAGAATTGCAATTTGGAAGAATAGCCTAAGTAGCCCTTTTCCGTAATTAATATCTTGCTAATTAAAGGGTTTCAAAGTATGAGGTTTACACCGTTTTAAAGGTCTTGCTGCAAAGATTTTAATGCCCCAAAAACATCTTTAAAAGCACTTATAGTCTGTTTTATAATTAACCACAAAGAGGGTGACTCGCAGGAATTTTCATAAATAAGCCTTGTGTACACTTTTCAAAAATTGAGTCATGGGAGTTATAGGATGATGGGAAATAACTTAAAAAGAGTTAATAAACATATTACAACGTCCCTAGATGACAACGTAAAAGTTAACGAGTTAAAAATGAAATTTTCTTAAAACGCGTCATGGCCAAGTGGCCATGTTCCAGTTTCCTTGATAGATCGATAATGCTGTTGAGGATTGTACCATTTGACGAAAAATTTCCAAACAAGATCCTCTCCATATCTTAAACACTTCGAGCTATGAAAGTCCGTGTTCTTGAGGATCGTGACAAAGATTCGTAAGAAGAACATCTCTATGATGGAATCGTGTGACACTAGATCTTTGCGGCATCATATGACATCATGTACAAACAAAACATATAAGTTCAATACTATGCTCATCACTTCCGGTGTGTTAACTCCGTGAGAGGTGAATCATTGCAATTAATGGGTTTGATGTCTCTTTACCAATAGCCATTACTCTTGGAGTAGCCATATGTTTGAGTTCGAAAACTATGGTACATTGATAACCATCGATTTATTGGCAAACCAAAGAACCATATTAACGGATTTGACTTGTCTTTACCTCGTAGCCGCTTGCTCGGGACTAGTCAATTCTTAGAATTGGTGAATTGAGAACCAAATATGGATTCGCTTGCCTTTACCACATTCCATATACATGTGGGCTAGCCAATTCTTGGATTCCAAAAGGAATGGACCATGGTGAATTGATGACCATACAACCCTCAATAGATTAAGCATGGGTGGTTGCAGACCCTATGATTTTGAGCAAACCATTACAATTTATCAACAGATTTGTTGTGTCTTTACCAAAGTCTGTACCCTTTGGACTAGCCAACTCTTTGACATACACAAGGTACATCGGTGAGTTAAAACCATCGAAAAGGACAACACACAAACCGCATAAAAGTTAGTTTTTTTTTTTTTTTTTTTTTTTGTTTTGTTTTAATAACTAAGAAATTGATAAATTAACATAGGAAAAGACACAAATAAAAGGCAACAAAACAAAGTAATTCGGAGGGTACCAAGTGTCCCGATATGGATGAGGATTAGGCCTATTGCGGTTGTTGAAGTTGAGTCTTGATTAAACCCACCAATGTTAAAGACATGTCTTTCATTGCCAGGGATCTGGAGGAATTTCCAATTTCGACTCAACATCTTTTCCATAAGTCTTTGGGCAAAGGATACTTTCTTCGTAAAACATGTAGAGCGGTGATTCTACCCTTAGTCTCAAGCACATGCACACGAGGGAGAGGATATAATCTCCAGGATTCAAGCTTCCACCGATGTGAGTTCTCCCAAATGGAATGTGCTTTGTTATTGGGAATGTGAGAGTTTAACAGGACTTGAAGATCTCCTGGTAAGAACATCCCAGAACCTTGTGGTTCCTTGTTGCAGTAATAGGTGGTAACACGAGTGAACAGAGAAATTAAGTGCCCTGTCTACCAAGTGTAGAATTTCCTTTAGAAAGGTGAATTCCATTGAAGTGGAGTCCCTTCGATGAATGACATTCATCTCATCATCCTTCAATTTCCAATCTACCACCTCATCTGAGTTTTAGTCGGGAAAATCGTGCCAGCAGATCTTTCTACAATGAAAGCTGAGTCATCAGCTTCAAGATCCACAGGAGATCTTTTGGCCATTCTCTTCTTCCTCCCACCAGTCTTATGGTTGTCCCCAGATGGAGCATTATTAGGTTGAACTTGTGTGGTAAGACTTGAAGAGGCATAGGGAGAGTTAGTTGAAACACCTTCACGTAGTGCATTCATTCTGTGAAGCATTTTTCTCGCCCTTTCTGTTTTTGTTTCTGCTTTCTTAACTTTAGAAGCTTCCTGTGAGTTAATGATTGCCACTGATGAAGTGGGAGCAGATATATCAGATGCTTCAGGATTATTGGAAGATGCTTCAGCAGATTGACCCTTGTCAGTATAAGAAGCAACTTCAGCAGATGCTTCAGTATGAATGACTGGAGATGATTCCTTGGCTGGAGCATCATCAGACTTGAGTCTTTTGGCTTCTGGAGCAGCTTCATTCTCTTTAATCCTTCTCACGTGGGTAGAGTGTGTTGAAGATAATGATTTGTCCTTCATGATCTGATTATATTTGCGATACAGGACATGATCAGGAAAAGCCTTGACTTGTTTCATTGTTAAGCCAGAGTTGTACATCGAGCATTGATTTTTCACCACCATTCTTATTTCAGCTTTAGACGGAGGTTTCTCTTTGTCCTTCTGAGCTTTGATGGCCCTCTTTTGTGCGATAGCATCTTGCTTCCTTTGTCTTCCCTGAGCCATCATTCGCTCCACATAATTGTCACTGAGGAAATCTCCACCTAGTATACTTTGAGCAAGAGAAGGTCTTGAAATGACTTGCTGAGTTAGAATATCCCAGTGTTCAGCAGGCATCTGAACCCTCATTGCATCCAGTTCTCTTCTTCTCTCAGGAGTTAAAGATGAAAAGTCCTCTGTTTGAAGTTGATGAGCCAATACTACACTTTCCTTTGACTTCTCAAACTCAGCCAATCTACTTGCTTGACCTAGTCTTTCCTCCTCACTTACCAGGTCTGGACCAAGCTCATCTTCAGTTATTATATCTTTCCCTTTATCATCGGGCTTCTTGGCACACTCTTCTTCGGTTAAATCAACAGCGGGAACCTCTCAGTAGTTGTACCTAAGTCCACATGTTGATGCAGATTATCAAGCTGGAGTGGTCATAGCGACAATGTCGAGACGGTGAAGGTGAAAGGTCCGTTGGTTCTTGAACCGATGCATTGATTAGGATCAAGATACATCCTCCATTAACACATCGGTAGATGCATCCTTATCCTCCCTGTGTTCCTTTGAAGCTTGTAAGAAACCTTATGTGAAAAGGATCTCCTTCTTCTTTTGTAAAGACGGGTTCCTTCTTCCTTGAGGAAGTAGCAGCTACTGATGAAGGATCATTGAGAGAAACATCAGCCAACATGTCCAGAGACTCAAAATGAGGTACTTCTTGTTCTTCATCAGAGGAAACCACAAGCTTTCTTTTGGAGGTCCCTTTCAGTTTGACCTCTAATTCCTTGACTTGATTCTGCAGTTCTTCAATCTTACTCACAAGAGATGACTTGGTCTCGGCAAGATCCTTTTTCAGACTAGTAACCTCAAGACATACGTGACAAGAGCATAGACGGATGAGAGTGTAATGGGGTCCTCGGCCCACCGCAGATTGCTCGTGGTAAGGGAGCTTCATTGGACCTTCGGAAGAAACATGGTCATGCTCAATGTGAGGAAGATCATCATTAAGAGGATCCCTAACAGGACTTGGTGTGGGTAGTCTATTAAGATCTGATTCATCATGTGTAACAAGTGTGGGTGATGGACTGGGACAAGGTGGTTGGTCATGAGTAACATGAGTTGTTTCAACAGTTGATGAGGGCCCCTCATCAATGTTAACTAATGGATTACCATCAGTAGCAACAGGTGAGGAAGGAGGATTATGAGCCACATTCTCCTCATCGACCTCATTACCTTGGGGCAACATGGTGCTAGTAAGGGATGATGTTCCCCGAAAGTGGGTTCTCATTGTAGCATACAATTTAGCGATTAAAGTACTTATGGGATAGAAAGATTGGGCTTGGGTAGTGGTGTCTAAAATCATTTGCGAAACCTTGGGTACATTAAAATTTACCCTTTTTCTTTTGAATATTTTCAACCATGTTTCGAAAATATACTTAGAAAAATTGAAAGTTACCCTCGAGAAAGACACACAATACCATATCCCGGTTGGGTGAGAACTGGTCCCATCCTCCGTCTTATTGCTCATGCATTGAAGCGGCGTGTGAACCGGGAACCTCCACTTCGGCGAGTTCCTTCTTGACCACATATCGGTCCTTGTACCACGATAGCCAATAGCTCTTAGCCCATTAAGCACATCTTCCCGATTAGAGTAAAATACTCCATCAAGCATCTTCCAAGTGAAGCTTCCTCCTAATAAGGTCCTCTCGTAACAATGTACTGTTTCATCAATCACGACCCTAATCTACTCTCACTCCTCTTACCAGATTCCCAAAATTGGGTGTCGGTGATTCATATATCTCATTTGGAGAATGAGTTAGAGCATAAAAATCTTGGACCTTTTAGAATTCCACCATTGGTTCGTACAATTCATATCCTTGCCATTTCGAAATGCAACTTTGTTGTGATCATGTTTAAATTCAAGAGCCATGAGGGATATGAGTGTTTAGAGTTATTATTCTTGAAATGGTGAGTGTTTGTGAAAGCGGTGAGAGAATTTGTTTGTTACAAGAGAGTGATGGTGGGTTGATAGTTTTCCCCAAATTATAGTCAAAGAAAAATTGACCGTTAGGTTGACCGTCGTTGGCGTGTATTGCTTCTTTGACCCAAACCATCATAGCGCAAATAGAACACATGATCAATCTCTTGAAGTTATAGCTTCAATGAATGCATCAAAGATACGAATATCTTGGTAAGTTTCTAGAATTCTTGTGCCACCCACTTGCATTAAACTCATTGAACCTCGAACCCGTCTATAAAATGATCCCAATGTAACTCATTTCTTCATCGGGATCCCAAATAATTACCACAAACCCTAGATGCAAAATAACCCCAATTAACCAAATTGCAACATGAATACCAAACACGAGATCATAGATCTCACAACATCATCTTCATCATTCTCTTCATCATCATCAGTGGTGAATCAAACCCATGGTCACGTTACTTTCCTCAACCCTACCCACGACCAAATAAATCACCCTTTCTTTCTTCTTGAGAAGATGACGGTGTAGTGAATCCAAGTGAATCTGCGATGATTACGATGACTCCTATAAGGAGGAACATCTTACTCCCAACCTCCGGCACCTCGGTCTCAACAAAGACCTCGTGCGAGAACCGCCACTCCCAAAGATAGAGGTGGTTCTTGGTCTCATGCGCCATCTTTTGGTGCATCAACACACATCGTATAGAAGAAGGGCTTAAGGAGGTGGATCGATTGCATTTTGGTTGAAATGAATAGATGAAGCACACAGGACACGTTATTTTCTCCATCATCCTGCGTGGTCATCGTCATCGTCAATCGTTTTCATCAATCCATCCTCCATTTTGGTCCTTAGCATCTTCATCGAGTTGGTCATGCATATCCAACCGCCTAGTTAGGCGAATGGGTGGTTATGCAAGACCTACAAAGGCAAAGCCGACATCTAATGCATATCCAACATTCACTTAGATTTGAATGAAGGATATACACTAGATTAGGATTAGCTTTATGCGGCTCGTATCTTGTAGATGCATATGTAGTAGGTTGACTTTATGTGGTCGCAGGCGTAAAGCTGTTTCTTGAATGAATGAATGAACAATTTGACTTCAATTTCTTTTCTTGAGATTATAACTTGGTGGAATCAAATTGTATGCTTGATGCTTTTGCTTTCAGAAGAAACAAGCAACACTCTTATAGCTATCTTGACCATGTACCATTGAGTCACTCTTGATGAATTTGAACTTGATCATGAAATGGACAAAATGTAATCTAGACAACTGCAAAACAGACACAACACAACACAAGAACAACACAAAGACAAACAAACTAAAAAGTTATTAGACAGTTAGTGTTAGTAAAGAATAATGAATAACAGAGGCTAAAAAGCAAATAGAGAATATCAAAAAGATAAATTATGTTAAATAAACGCTATCACTATGGGCAAAATGATGTTTTTACAAACCTAATGAAAGAAGACAAATTTAGAAAAAGGAAAACTATGACACAAAAAATATGCAGAGTTTGCACAAATCCTCCCCTGAGGCCTATGCCTCCCCTTAAACTATGCAGTCAAGGTTTTAACATTCCAATATTGACCACGAGGTGTTGAAACCTTGGTCCATCAAACGCTTTTGTTAACAGGTCTGCCACATTATCATCAGTATGGATTTTAGCCACTTTTATCAAATGTTTTTCGTATGCATCTCTTATAAAGTGGTGCTGATTTCAATGTGTTTTGTTAATTTGTGAAAAACTGGATTTTGACTATCGAGATGGTACTTTGATTATCTATATGAATAGCGGTGTTCATGAAGTTGTACCCATAGTCCATCAATTGGTTTTGAATCCGAGGACTGACCACGACAATTTGCGTGACAACATACTACCTTGATGGTTGAGGCAGCCACAATGGTTTGTTTCTTGCATTGCCAAGAGATCAACCTTTGCCAAGAAATTGGCGCCTCCGGTTGTGGATCTTCTATCCGAGGTTTGCACTAGCATAATCACCGTCACTATATGCTTCCAACTTGAAAGGAGACTCTTTTGGGTACCAAAGGCCTAATCGAGGTTGGCCTTTAAGGTACTTAAAGATCTTCTTGACGACATTTAGATGGGAAGTAAGTGGGTGACTTGATGTCGAGAACAAACACTCACAAAGAAGCGTAATATCGGGCCTTGAAGTCGTCGGATACATCAATGAACCAATCATGGACACATGCGGATGAACATTCACGAGTAGATCTGGTTCATTATTTGCTTTAGTCTTTGGAGCTTCATAAGGTGTTGTGGCGATCCTAACACCTTCCATATCAAACTTCTTGAATGTCCTCACATATTTATCTTGATGATAAAATGCCATCTTGTTCTCTTGAACTTGGAGACCCAAAAGAAAGTAAGTTCACCCATAGCACTCATTTGAAATTCACCTTCATCGGTTCCTCAAATTCGCACCAAGCTTCATTTGTGGAGCCAAAATAATGTCGCCCACATAAACTTGCACAAGAATGATGTCCGAGTAATTCTTCTTTAGGAGCGAGTTTTGTCAATAGCACCTCTCCTATAGCCATGCTTCATGAGGAATGATGAAAGCCTAGCATACCAAGCTCTTGGTGCTGATGTAAGCCATAAAGAGCTTTAACAACCTTGTAAACATGATTTGGGTGATCGGGGTCTTCAAATCCCTTTGGTTGAGTGACATAAACCTCCTCTTCAATCTCACCATCTGTAAAAGCACCTTTGACATCCATCGATATACCATGAAACCCATGTAAGAAGCATATGCCAAGAAAATGCGAATGGCTTCAACTCGCCACAGTGCAAACACTTCATCATAATCAATCCTTCCTCTTGTCAAGCCTTGAGCTACTAATCTTGCTTTGTTTTGATCACAACACCCCGAGCATCTCTTATTCTTCGAATCCACTTTGTCCCAATGGCATATTTGCCATCGTGAGTGGAACCAAAATCAAACCTGCGATTGTGAAATTGTTGCATTTCTTCTTGCATTGCTTCTAGCCACTTGAATCGTTAAGAGCTTGAGAAACACTAGTTGGTTCCACGAGAGAAAACAAGCAAGCAGACAATGTTTGAAGTGCGTGTGATTATCTCTTTCTTTGGTTGGAGACATAAGAGAAAAGCAATCGCCCAAATTGAGGACTTGTTATAGCCCTACGAGTTCTAACGGTGCGGAAGATCACCTATGATGTTGGATTGAGGATGAGCAATGTTGATCCTCCGAGTGGCGGTGGGGTGACTTCAATGGATGAATCAAGATTAGTGATTGTTGGTTCAAATTGACATCATAAGAGGTGAGGTGAAAATGCCACTTTGGGTTGATGATTTCCAAGATCGGAGGGTTTTGAAAGCGTATGAGGTTCTCCAAAGTCGAAGGCGGCGAGAAGGAACATGAGAAGAAACAAGCATAGCCTTCAGCAGATTTGTGGATGGTAGGTGTGTGAGTCAACTCGCAGACACGTGGTTTCTGACTCCTTCATTAGTAACCTCTCCATTCGGTTTCTCGATCAAGCTTAGCGACAAATTCTTGTATCGAAGCCTAGCAAGGTCCTCGACATAATGAGAGTCATCTTCATCACTCGTATCGACTATATCCTTGGAGGTGGTACCGCAATATTGTTAGGGAGAAAGAAGGCACCGGTATGGGTTGCTCATCATCTTCAAACTCATTTCGAGTCATCATCTAAGGGACTGCATTGTTAGTGGGAGAAGCTTGAGGACCCGCATTTTGGTTAGCCAAGTGTCTAGTGTAACCCAAGGAATCGTTAAGTAGTCAAGGTCAAAAGACCACGTATGACCACGTCCTTGAACATTATGCTTATCTTCCAAAATCGAGGTTCGGCGTCTCCTCTATCTTCTTGGCTTGCAAATTGTACCCCGTATGCCTTACTATGAGTGAATACCCCACAATATAACCATCATCGACCTTTTCATCAAACTTTCCTAATGGATCATTGGTGTTCGAATGGTCCTTGACAACCAAAAGGTTTTAGGTAGTGAATGATGGGAACCTTCCCAAAGAGAAGTTCATAAGGTGTTTTGAGTTGAGGTCTTGTAATGGAGACCTGTTTAGCACATAGCCTTTGTGCAAACAGCTTGATCGTAACATAGTAGGTAGTTTAGAGTCCAAAGCATTGATCTTGCGCCTCTATTAAGGTCCTATTCTTTCTTTCACCACCCCATTTTGTTGTGGGGTTCTTGGATTACTATAGTCCCTTTTATACCTTTTGACCCACGAGTTCTATTAGAATTGCATTTTGAACTCGTCCCATTATCACACGAATACCCTTGACCTTTTGTTCAAGCGATTTTCAACGAGTGATGAATTGATCGAGACTTGAGATGTTTCATCTTTAGTTACGAGAAAGAAAACCCAACAAAATGCTATAGCCATCGGTGATAACCAAACGAAGAACTTATGATCAATGCTTGACTTGAGTTGGACCAAACAGATCCATGTGGAGCAAGCGAAGAGGTTCGATAATGATGCTCATAGCATTGATAGCTTTGTAAGAAGCTCTGTGTTGTTTTCCTTTGTTGCAAGCGATACAATTATGATCATTTGTGAATACTTTGGTGGGAAGACCTTCAACAAGACCCATTTTAGAGAGTTTGTTAATGGTCTTGAAATTCACATGAGCCATCCTCCTATGCCATTTAATGGACTCATCAAGAGATGCTTTAGCCACCAAACAGGTGAGGTCACCACCTGGTTGCACTTCATTAAGGTTGAATGTGTATAAATTGTGAGTTCGAGGAACTTTCGGTAATTGAAGTTTCTTACGGGAGTTTGAAGTCTTTAGACGAGACAAGACATTCATTCTCGATGAAGAGAACTTTGTTCTTAGTGTCACGATTTGTGAAGCGGAGAACAGGTTGAAATCTTGAAGTTCCTTAACAAGGTACACATTTTCAAAATCCGGATGAGGTGTCTTTATGGTCCCTTCCCGTGATACTCCCATCACTTCCTCCAAAAGTTACATTGCCTCCTCCTTCTATGGGAACAAAGTTGTGCATCATATCTGTTTCCGGACACCGCTGGAACAACCACTATCAACAATACCAATATTCTTATGCTTAAGGGATGATCCTACAAACAACAACAATATATATATACATCTTTGTTAGTATACAAAGGAGGTTCAAGTCATTCTTGACTTGAACCGCCTTGTGGATCACGAGTTGAGGACATGAAGATTTAGAGGATCCACCATTGTTCTTGGTCCTCCTTTGATGGTTGGGTCCCTTGTTGGTCCAAGAACAACTCTTGAGGACTTCACAAAGAAGGTGCTCCATATCCCATCCCAGCACACATAGAGTCAACATATGTAGGCCAATAACCATGTTTAAAGTATGGGCTAGTTGGTTGTTTACCATGGGCACTCGGAGTTAAATAAACGCTATCACTATGGGCAAAATGATGTTTTTACAAACCTAATGAAAGAAGACAAATTTAGAAAAAGGAAAACTTGTTGAAAACCAAGACCTTGATAGATCTTAAGCACTCGGAGATCGTTAGTGTTGCCTATGTAATCACAAGCAAACTAATGGAAGATTTCTACAACTTGTATTTCGAAGCGGAAAGTAAATACAAGTTATAATAACTAAGAACTCTTTGATCCTCTATGGATCTTTTTTATTATAGAAACTCTATGTTTCTGATATATTACAAGACTTGAAAGACTTGAGAAAAGCTTATCTATTACTAACTATTATTGTTTCTTATATAGGCAAGAAACCCTAATGAGCGTTGACAATGCATCTACCGAATGGATTCTGCAGAAGAAGAATGGATTCTCGCCGAAGTTATACTTCATGAAGTGTTAAAGCGAATATCGTGTTGTCACCGAAAGTGTGAATCCATGAGAGAGATAAGCTCGGTATAGAGTAAAAGTGGGCCGTATTGAAGATAGGTTGGCGCCGTATTATGTAGAGCTTACTCAGAATAAACAATATGATTAACAAAACAATATGATTAGTTGCATGCTTGTCTAGATGCATGCTTGATCTATGTTAGTATTAGGAGCGTACATTGTCAACGCTCATTAGGGTTTCTTGCCTATATAAGAAACAATAATAGTTAGTAATAGATAAGCTTTTCTCAAGTCTTTCAAGTCTTGTAATATATCAGAAACATAGAGTTTCTATAATAAAAAAGATCCATAGAGGATCAAAGAGTTCTTAGTTATTATAACTAGTATTGAAGATAGGTTGGCGCCGTATTATGTAGAGCTTACTCAGAATAAACAATATGATTAACAAAACAATATGATTTAAAGTATGGGCTAGTTGGTTGTTTATAAGGTCTGGTAACTGAACCTCTCCAATGAGAGTCAGTATTAGCTGCTTGTGGGACATAAGGTGGAATATTAGCAACATTGGTCCACCTAGATCTATGGTTCTGGTGAGTAGCACATGCACCCAATCTTTGCTCATGAAAATCACAATCCTTAATTAAATGACATTTACTTCCACATACAAAACATGTCTTCTTCTTGGAAGATTTATTCAAATGGGGAGATGTTCGATTACATGAAGAAGTACTTAAATTGGAAACATTTAAGGAATTGTTTTAATGATCGATTATTCAAAGATTTAAAAGATAAGTCTTGAGAGGAACTGTCTTGAAGTTGATTCCTCGACTTCCTTAGAAGGCTTGCAAGTAGGCGGGGTGCATGCTTGGGTGTAGGTTCGGGCTTGGGAAGGTCGACTTCTCATTTGAATCACAGCTTTCATAGGAAGTAGACCCTTGATCCGATGAATTGTCCTTTGTCGAGCAAGAGACAAAGTCATTAGATGAGGAATCGGTCAGCAAGTCTTTGACTTTCGCCATATAGATGATGTGATCCATCAAAGTCAACAGTGATGGATAGGTCAATGGGCATAAATTCACCTCTAATAGGTCCAGGACGACATGCAATTCACCTTCTTTTACAAAGTTAGCTAACCGCTGGAGTGGATTTCGACCATCATATTTAGCTTCTACTCCTACATACTTTTGAAAGCCTAGTCCTAAGCCGGAGGTTCTTGTTTGGTGTTATAGATTTCACTAGCCGATTATCACCGATATTAACCATTCCTTATGCCTAGCTATTTCCTCATTAGTTTTGCCTTAAGCTCTAGGTTCTCGAACCGACTTCATCCTTTGCTTTCTCGAGACAGTTTAAGTAATTATTTGCAACTTCTAGATCAAACTGTAATACCTTTATCTTTTCTTCATAAGCTATTTGATTCTTTTGAAACCATACTTTTGTCTTTCTCGCTTTTTAATGCTAGTTTATGGGCTTCATTATCAACATAGCATTCATCAAACTTAGGTTTCATAGCACCAAATTCTTCTTTAAGTTCATTGTATCTTAGACTACAACCAAATATCTGAGTTGTGTACCGAGATAGTCCCATCAAGGCAAACCGATCATGCCTTTCATCCAAGTACACCTTGCAAGCAATCCAAGCTTTTCATTATCATGAGCTTCCTCATTAATGTGTTCATGTGTAGTCCAGTTGACTGTTCATCCATGGTGAGGAGCTGCTGAAGCTCCGACTTCTGCTGTTTACTGGCGATATGAAAGGTAGTTAGCTCCATCTCCACTTTTCTTGTCTTTGCATTCCTCGAAATGCCCCATCCGATGGCAAGTGAAACACTTGACTTTTCTCCTATCAAATCGGTGGTTCCTTTCCTTTGAAAGCAAACTTCCTCCTAGACTTCTCTTCAAACCTTTGATGTCCACCGATAGCAATGCCACTGCATTTTCGTTTCATCTCCTCCATTTCAAGAGGTCCAAGCGATCAAAGTCTTCATATGCAAGATCTTCTTGAGTATCATAATCAAGCAACAAGCAGTGAATAACATCCTCCATCACACTACTAGTCCTAGTTTGAGAACATGGTGGAGTGGGGCGAGGTTATGTGGTGGAGTGGGAGTGCAAGATGATGGGAAGTAGTTGGAACTTCGAGATGATGGAAAGTAGTTGGAACTTGGAGCGGTACCATCGTGTTGGAGTGAGATGTTCCAACAAAAGTCGCATGGCGGAAGAAGATGTACGGTAGGAGTCGACATCGGTTCAAGATTTACGAGTGCATTGTACAACTCATCAAAGGTGAGCATGTCCAACCCACCTTTAGCCTTGAGGGCTATACTAACATGCAACCATGATGGCGGCAAGGATCGCAAGAACTTAGAGTTGCAATCATCATTATCCGGTTTAGCATTAATTTGGTTCGGTGACTCAAGATCCTATGGAACCCGTCATTATCCCTTGTGGATACCTTCTTCTTCGGAGATATTGAAGTCCTGGCTGTTGTCTTAGCATGGACTTCCTCATTCTCTTTGATTCTTCATTTCCACCGAACCTTGCTTTGAGAGCCATCCATATGTCTTTTGCATCATCCATATGGTGAAAATCACGAGATGATCTTCGGAATGGCTTGAAGAGAATAGTTTTACTTTATGCTCTCTGCATGGCGGCACCTCTTGGCAGGTTTGGGAGGAGCCATGATGAACTTCCCATCCCCGTCGGAATCATTTTCTTGAGGCTGTTCCCTTTCTTTACTACCTCCCACAGATTCCAATCAATATAGAAATCCAATTTTCCATCTTCATAGTCCAAAGGTCATACTCTTCCTTTTCAAATAAGGAAATTTACCATTCTTTGTTTGAGAGACCGAAATGTTGCATGGAAGTGGTGTTGGTGTTGTTTCATTGGTGACTTCGTTTCATTATCGGATCCGGGCATGGTGAGGTTATGTTTGGTTGTATGAGGTGAGATTGGTTCTTAGTATCGTAGAGACTTTCCCGAGGCTCGATACCACTTGTTGAAAACCAAGACCTTGATAGATCTTAAGCACTCGGAGATCGTTAGTGTTGCCTATGTAATCACAAGCAAACTATTGGAAGATTTCTACAACTCGTATTTCGAAGCGGAAAGTAAATACAAGTTATAATAACTAAGAACTCTTTGATCCTCTATGGATCTTTTTTATTATAGAAACTCTATGTTTCTGATATATTACAAGACTTGAAAGACTTGAGAAAATCTTATCTATTACTAACTATTATTGTTTCTTATATAGGCAAGAAACCCTAATGAGCGTTGACAATGTCGCCCTAATACTAACATAGATCAAGCATGCATCTAGACAAGCATGCAACTAATCATATTGTTTTGTTAATCATATTGTTTATTACGAGTAAGCTCTACATAATCTGGCGCCAACCTATCTTCAATACGGTACCGACTTTACTCTATCTTGAGCTTATCTCTCCTACGTGGATTCACACTTTCAGCAACAACACGATATCTGCTTTAACACTTCTGCTGAAGTATAACTTCGGCAAAATCCATTCTTCTTCGGCAGAATCCATTCGGTAGATGCTTCGGCAGAATCAGTAGTTTACCTTAATTCCCAACAGACATAAAGTTTCAAGGTTTAAAAACGAGAATTGCAATTTGGAAGAATAGCCTAAGTAGCCCTTTTCCGTAATTAATATCTTGCTAATTAAAGGGTTTCAAAGTACGAGGTTTACACCGTTTTAAAGGTCTTGCTGCAAAGATTTTAATGCCCCAAAAACATCTTTAAAAGCACTTATAGTCTGTTTTATAATTAACCACAAAGAGGGTGACTCGCAGGAATTTTCATAAATAAGCCTTGTGTACACTTTTTAGAAATTGAGTCATGGGAGTTATAGGATGATGGGAAATAACTTAAAAAGATTTAATAAACATATTACAACGTCCCTAGATGACAACGTAAAAGTTAACGAGTTAAAAATGAAATTTTCTTAAAACGCGTCATGGCCAAGTGGCCATGTTCGTGGACTTGTATCTTTCTAATCAAAGACGACTAGGACATGAGACTTATACCATTTAGAATAGCTTACAGCAAAGTGTTTAAAGGGTTAAATGCGATGTTGAAACACTAGCTTGCCTCGTGTAAAATCTGCCCTTGCTTAGCCCTGTTATCGCCCCAAAACCAACAAAAGGCACCTAACCCCCCTACTTTAGAAAATCATTGCGACCAAACCGTAAAAGCTTAAGACCTCTAGTTTAAACCATTAGAAATATCACCGGACACACTCTTGAAGGGATCAAGAACGTGGTAAAAACCTTTTAAGGCCTCGCTTTTATTCACCCGCACTTTTGTCCATTTATGCCAAAAACAAGTGAATTTTCTTATAAAATTTCAAGCATAAAAATTGTAATTTTGTAAGATAAATTTTTCTTGGACTAAAATATAATTTCGTGAAGTTAATTATACAAGGGCTGATTTTGTCAATAACCCATAGTTGAGGGTTTAAAGTGTCATTTTTGAAAGTGCAAGGGTAAAAACTATAAATATTTAAAATTGTAAATTATAATATTTTGGAAACATAAAATATTTAATAACTTGGGTTTCGATAAAAATTTATTAACAACCATTCGAGCCATAAAGATAAGTATGATAAGTATTATTAATTTTTGAAGAGACTTCATGTTATCTAATTATCAATAAAGTATTAACATCGCATAAACTTCAACAAGAATACTAAATACATGACATACTAACTCAGGTCGAGAGTCGGAGCAGTTTATCAACTTTACTTAATTTATTTTCCATCCAGACTACTGTAACATCGAGGTGAGTCATAGCCCCTCTTTTCCTTATTTTGAACGTTTTGGGGGAGATACATGCTCAATTACTTTCTTTTACTATCACAAGTACTCTAAACTTTTTCATATTACTGTGAGTCATAGCCCCTCTTTTCCTTATTTTGAAAGTTTTGGGGGAGATACATGCTCAAATATTGCTTTATATTTTTACATTTATTTTAAACTCTTATGAATTACCATGAGTTTCATAGCCCCATTTTAAATTATTTTATACTATTTTTGGAGGAGATGCATGCTCAACTATTTTCATTTACATTCAAAAGTACTTTATACTTTTCGATATTACTGTGAGTTCGTAGCCCCGTTGTTATACTTGTTTATTAATGTTTTGGGGGAGATACATGCTCAAATACTCGTTTTCACTTTTATAAATACTCTAAAAACTTTTACATATTACTGTGAGTTCATGGCCCCTACCTTTACTTGTTTTTCAACTGTTTTGGGGGAGATACATGGTCAATTACCTATTTTTACTTTCACAAGTACTCTAAAGCTTTTACATACTACTATGAGTTCATAATCACACTTTATACGCTTTGCTACAAACCTGAACACAAGTACTATCTGTATGCGATCCTGATTGCTATTGCTTAAGTTACTTACTGTTGCCACTAAAAGTCCCTCATATCATGAACCATTAATCACTTGCGAGTGAGCGAATATAGTGAATAGATCTATTGGCGATTGGCGCCCCATTTGTGTTAGCGGATAGGTAACCAAATGCACTTTATTTGAGAATACTAGAAGAATGGAAAACTCCTACCAGAGGGCATTGTTGCTCACATCATTACTATGATGTCTGTAATTTACGTCATTATTATGACGCGTTCGTGTTAAGGTTTGCGTTCATGAGACTTAAGGCAATATATACTATGTTGCAATTATACAAATGCTGCAACTACTGAATTTACGGGTGCAACAACGTGGCCCAACCTTGAAACTTGTGTTCAACTGATTACTAAAAAAATGAACTATGGGTGTATAACAACGTAGCCCACTACTTATTCTATCGATATCTGTATTTATTACGATTATCACTCAAAATCGAAACTACTGAACTCAACTGTTTTAATCATAAACTCTATGAACTCACCAACCTTTGTGTTGACACTTTTTAGCATGTTTATCTCAGGTTCATAATTTACGAGGATGGCACGGAAGGGCACATATACTCAAAAAACTATATTATCATTCGAAAACTTATTTAATAAACTGTAAAACCACTGGGACCTCATTTTGTAAACTCTGATATTTATATAAGTCGAATGATAAATCTTTTAAAATGACTCAATTCGGGTTCGTTTTCTATTGTTATAACTGTTGTGCCATGAAGTAACACCCAGCTTGAATTCCGCTGCGTATCACGAAATTGGGGGTGTTACACATACAAACTTTTCCATCGACAACGTCTCACTTTACGTTCTATTTTCCGTACACTATCTTTTGTTCATCTTTTAACCGAATTACACTCGTTTTCGATAGTGCTTTCCAAATCATGTTTTACATAAGCTGAAATGCACACTAACCCTTGAAAAAGGGTATTTTCAAACTTGAACGATGCCACACAAGGAACAACAAAACAAACATCACAAAACTTATAAAGTTTAATTAAACTTTATGGAGTCTTAAACTTGTATTATAGACTAAATTTGCCGTACTAATCTAGTTTGCGTGTCGGAGTCGTGCACTATCACTATTCACATTTTTTACTTCATACTGCTTATTACTGAGGTGAGTTTATAGCCCCACTTTTATCTATTAAACTATTTTATAAACTTTGTGTTACGATTTAGTAAATCCATATAGAAGAGTCGGTCACCCCAACTATAGTCTAGCATAAGTTAGCTCGTAGACTTAACATTATTTAGTAGTTATAGATTAGCGTAAGTAACACCATGGAAGAAGGACGGGTCTTTACCCACTGTATGCCTGATTCACAGCCTGAAGGAGGGCGTAAGAAATTTGTATAAATATCCCTCTCCCCACAAGGGAGAGGGTTGGATGTTCATTTGAATCTAACCTTCATCTTTTTGTTTCTCTCTCTAACATCCCATTCTCTCATCTATTTCTCTCTCTAAACTTACGAATTACACACTAATTTCAAGTGGTGTTATGATATCAATAATCTTCAATTAGTATGAGAGCGCCATGGTTTGATCGTCTACTTCGTGTGTGCTCGATCTTAAATTGGTTTTTGAGGTTTTTATGGGTTGAATATTTTAGAGACTTTTTTCGCTAGTTTGATCTTATTTAGTGGTTAAGTTTTTTATTTAATTGTATTTTTGTGTTTAGGTTTATCATATTAGCTTAGTTTTGGGTTTGGAAGGCTTGTTTCATCTTGTTTGTGGTGGTTTTTGATTGAATATGTGTGTTTAAGCTCATGATCATCATTGCGGTTTGTGTATTCAGAGGTGCGGTTTGTGCTATTCTAAGTTGCGACTTGTCTGTTTCTTTGTTGCGACTTGGTGATCTGTGTTGCGACTTGCTGATTTTGTTGCAATTTAACTAACTTGTGTTGTGGTTTGACTTTTATAATATTTTCCGATTGCGACTTGTTTGGAAAGGACATAACTTGCGTTTTGTGAGTCAGCTAAAAGACAAAAAGGACAATTGTGACACTTGTACCTTTTGACAGTGACATGCGATTTTTCATTTTGTGTTGCGGTTTGTATCTCTGCAACTTGACAGGTGTTGCGGTTTGTATCTCTGCGACTTGACTGGTGTTGCGGTTTATATCTTTGCGACTTGACAGGTGTTGCGGTTTGTATCTCTGCGATTTGTCTTTGTTTGTGGTTTGTGTTCCTGCGTTTTAAAAGTTACGTTTTGGGTATTCTGCGACTTGTTTCTAGCGGTTTGTCATTCTTGCAACTTGAAGCCTTTGAGATTTGTGTCCTGCGACTTGTCTTTCTTGCGGTTTGAAGAATAGTTGAGATTTGTCTCTTGAGATTTGTCTCTTGCGATTTGTCTCTTGCTGTTTGTCAGTCTTGCGTTTTGTCAAACTTTGCGGTTTGTGTGTTGAGATTTGAAAGTTGCGACTTGTCTATTGAGATTTGACACTTGCGGTTTGGGTTCTACGATTTCCTCTTGATTTTGTAAAATCCCGCGAAAGATTCGATTTATCAGTTAAATCAAATCGTTGTAAAATCCCGTGTACTTAGAAATCATGTCTACTGTTTCAGATGATGTTCAAGCTGTTGTGTCCGATACTCGCCCTCCTATGCTGGATAGAACAGATTATGACTCTTGGGCTCAGAAAATCCGATTGTATTGCTTAGGCAAAAAGAATGGTCTTAACATCATTTAATCAATTGATGAAGATCCGTACCAGATGGGCACCACCAGAGATCAACTAGAAACTGGTGAAGATGGAAGAGCACTCTGGGAATGTGTGGAAAACTAGAAGGGGGGGAGGTTGAATAGTTTTACCAATTAAAACTTCGTTTTAAAATATTTAGATCGACTTATGTCAATCTATTTAGACGTGTATGTTGGACACTGATAGATAGATATATAAATGTGTAATGAAAGATAAGGAGTAAGAAGCACATAACCACGACACGAGTATTATAGTGGTTCGACTACAAGGACACCTTCCTTGCCCTACTCCACTCCCCGAGTCACCTACTTGAGAGTTCGTAAACACTACACGACACCAACTCCTTATGGCGGAGAAGCCTTCACAATGTCGCCTACTCTTTTTCCGGTACTAGGCTAACCACCGGGTTCTTTCACCAAGGAGAACCACACCTATCACATCGTATCCTACCCTTTATCCGGTACTAGGCTAAGTACCGAGTTCCTTTACAATGGAGGAACTATTACCCAACACTACACAACACCTAACCCCAAAGGAGACACACTCCTTATTACAACACCATCAAGGATATCAACATCCTTGGAAACAAACTATCACTATTTGTATAACGATGCACCTCATCGATTATACAACCTTGGCATCCTTCACTAATGCCACTTGATTTTACTCCTAGACATCTTTCACAAATGCCTTTGACACGAACGCTTGGCACCTTTCACTAATGCCTTCGTCTTGACTCCTTTAGCATTCTCCACTAATGCTTTTGACATGGACGTTTGAGCACCTTTCACTAATGCTTTCGGCTTAACTCTTTCGGCATCCTTCACTAATGCCTTGGACACAACACTTCTATGGAGGAAGAAAGAAGTATCAACAAGATAACCTCAGTAGTCTTGATTATGACGAATCATGACAACTCATGGACTTGAGCTTGCTAGACTTCAAGAAGTGGTGATCTCGCCTTTAAGAGTGTTAGGTCACCATGTTTGTAACACAAGCATCAATATGAAGAAATGAGATAAGAAAGATCGGATGAACACTTAAACACAAACACACGAGAGAATAGAAAAGGTTTAGGTGTAGGTTTTGTATAAAAGTGAACAACCAACTCTCAAATGAGAGTTACAAGACTATTTATGGGGGATGGGAGCTAGGGCAACACATCTAGTCCCTTCCTTTCATTATTGGGATTTGGCATAGGCTCATGGGCTTTCTACATGAGCCATGCCTTAATTACTAACATAAAAGCCTTAATTAAACTAACTATTACATATTGATTACTAACACTTGAGAAATGATTTAGGAGTGATTCCAACAATCTCCCCCTAACTGTTAGTAATTGATATCTTAAGTAATCTTAAACAGTTGTTGGTGTTGATATAATAGTAGCTTTCACGTCTTCTGACATTATTCTTTCTTGTGAGAAGAAGTGTCTTGATTCAAACAATCTCCCCAGTGCAGGGATCTTGTTTCTTTTGAAGTATTTTGCTTTTGAAGTCTTGATTTCTTTGTTCTTTAATTCTTTGTTCTTTGTGGTGGTTGTGATAGTATGTTGTTGTCAGCTACAGATCAGCTTCGTTGCTCCAGCGTCTCCACGTCTTTCTACAACATGCTCACATACTCATATGACATTAAATTCCAGATATGAAGTAGTTCTCGAGTCTTTATAACTTTGTAGATTCTTTGATTTGATAAAGAATCATTGTGACATTGTGTTTCCTTTGATATTGAGAGAACTTCTTTTGTGATGTTTTTTGGTATGAGCATGTGGAGAATCTGCACGATCTCTTCCTCCATGAGCATCCATCGCAAACATCTCAGTAAGATCACAAACACCAATTGATCATCGTAATCTTTTCATAAAGAATTGATTACTACAATTGTTCTCTTGATGAATGTGTTGATTCCATTCACCTTGGTCGGGCGAATCACCGTCCGAATCCGTAAGGACGGTTGGCATTACATTGAACAAGTTCAAGTAATGACCCATATTCGTGGACTCGATTCTTGAAAGGAATCTCCTTAGCGGTATTTCCAGCACTTACAAGTTTGAACGTCGAGAGTGTCAACAGCATAATGTGAAGGCACATCTCTAATTCTAGCAAAGGCTGTTCCTGAAATCGGATGCCTCAAGAAGGCTAACACGATATACCAAAGTACATCTACGGTTTAGGTGAGTCGCTAAGGTGCCCTCATAAATGGTCTCGACAGATTGCTAAGATTTGTGAAGGACTCTAGAATGTATCACTTGCGTCCTTATTGTTGAACGACAAGTGATGAAACGTCAAGTGTTCATAAGAGATCTTTTGATGAATCTCGTGGCTCTAGACTCAATAGTGCGCTTTGGTTTTCCTAAGCGGAGACTAGGGAGAGGGTCTCCTTCTTCAATACCAGTAATCTCTAAGAGAGAGCCGATAGTTTACGTAGGGTTCCCTGTGAGAATGAAACAAGCTTCTGTTGAGAGAAACTTGAGTGGCTAAGAAGGTTTAGTGCATGCGTCACATTGGGTCCATGATGACTTTGTTCTTCAATACCGGTGTCATCTAGTGACGACCAAGAGTATATGTATTGAACACGGTGTCGCCCTAAGTTGAATAATTTGGAGGGCTATTTCTTTTCACCCTTTTCTTTACTTTTGTTTTAATTCTTCAACTCCTTTTTCTCCGATTCTCATTTCTCCTTTTATAATCATACCTAAGGACTTCTAAATTCTAACTATTGGTGGTGTCCTTGGGTAGATCCCTCCGGCTCTGGCAGATCATAGGACGGTTATTCCTAACCTTAGTCACCTTATAACTCCATGACTAACCTATGTTGCCATAAAACCATTTTCATGAAAACTCTCTCAAAGTGGTTATGAGTAAATACATTTTGTACCACTGAAAGAGTTAAATGTTTTGCATAAATACTCCCCCTTCACACGTGCTTAAGTATTTTGTGTAAATATGCGGTGAGAGAAAAGACACTTTTGAATTGATCAACTCAAGATAGACAATTCCCATGAGACACGGTTACATCAACGACTAGGTCGACTTGAAGTTGTAAACACTCCTTCTTTGAGGAGGTTTGACCCGTCAATGTTCATGTCTACCAAGAGTTTCTCGAATGGTACATTCTACTAGGACAAGTCCTTTGCGAGACACGTTTACATTACTAGCGAACTAGCTTGAAATTATTACCCGTCCCGGACAAGTCTTTTCGATTTACTAACATTTAAGAGCTCGTCAATTCATTGGTTAAGTCTTTATCACGAAGATTCAATAGCAATTCACAACATATTTCTTATCACATAATTTTTCTCCCCCTCAAAAATGGCATATAAATGTTATTTTTGATGAAATTTAGATATCGAATATGTCCATTTCGAGTTTTGTGGGAAGATTACCACGAAGAACAATTTGTGAACAAAGTTTAAAAGCAAATACTCCCCCTCAACAAGTGATATTAACTTTTGAGGTTTTGAAAAATCATAAGGGGAAGTACTTGTTCTTTTGAGCAAAACTTTGAAAAATGAAAGTTTTGATTAGTTTTACTCAAAAGTAAGAAACTTTCGCTCCTTTTATAGGATTGTGGCACTGAAGCGTACCACAGGGTCCTTTCATGACAAGTACGGGTTGTACACTGTTATGTGTGCACAAGCCATTGTCAATATATAGATCACACATCCAAATATTTTATGAAAGAGAGAACAAATCAAGGAGTACTAGGAATTCCAGCAATAACACCAGGAGTCGTGTCTGGACGTTGATATCCTGTTAGAGAAATGCTTTGACGTCCACCCATGTAGCTTTCCAAAGTCCTCATCTGATCCCGACGAAATAACCTTTCATCAATCCTGGTGATGATCTTCTTCACATCCCTCCCGTCCCTAGAATTCCACCTCTTCTTTGACCCTATGCCTTCATGAATCTCTTTTAACCGATATGCCAGACCATCACAAACCTTCTTCAGTGTATGATCACAAAACTTGTGAAGCTCCTTGCACGCCATGAAGCAATTTCGGTGAAGTTCACTGCGGTAAACTACCCCAAATTGTTTCTTACTGATGGTGTACTGAGCAAGATGGTTGATATCGGGAAGGTCTAGTTGTGGTTTGGTGAGATTAACCCGTTTCTGGTATGATTCCACGGCAAGTTGAATATCTTCGACACGTTCCTGGATCACGATGCTTCTGATGAATATTAGCAATGACTTGATGTACTGGAGCTGGATGTTGGTGGAGAATTGTCGCATTCGTCCTTGTACCTTGGCAAGGTACATATCTTCAATGTCATTTAGCGACAATCTCGGAAATCGCTTGGAAAAGTCATATTCTGTTCGTCTTGGCGTTTAACTACTATTTTCTTGAGAATGTGTAGTCCCACTTCAAGAGGGGTAATATGCATTATTGCAACGATCCATTCTTCTCGAACACTTCCTTTTTCGATTTAAGTACTGGCGACACGTAGTAGATTCTTTTTGTTCGGCCCATGATGAATCCCATACAGTGCATCGAGGTCATACTTTTCCACATGGTCAACAAACATATGTGTGACTTCTTCCTCGATGGCTATGTTGTTTGAGTAGATTGCTGCCGGGAATGGGAAGGTAAGTGAGGTAGCGTATTTTGTGCTAACATCGCTACCGTGCAGAAGAAATTCCAGGTCATTGTTGAAGAAATAACGGTAGGGAATCTTCGGTTGATCAGGTCGGCCAATGGTAGGTAGTGGCTTAGTCCAGTAGGTGTAGTATGGGGCTTTGTCAGATCTGGTGGAATTAATGTTTGTTTCAGGGTTGAGCCAATCAATGTTGTTAGACATGGCTCGTGCTATATTGTCGAGATGATATTCGACTTCGATGGCACTGGCAGAGCTGTCCTTGAGCAGTTGAAAAGCGTTGTTCTTGATTCGTTTCAACTCTGCATTCGTCATCTTTTTCACCTTGAATTTTTCTTGGATAATCTTGACCTGCTCCATAGTTCTACCATCTACCGGTTCTTGGCCTTCCGGTAACTGAGGGGTTGCATCAACCAGATTTGAAAACTATTCATACTCTGCAGATTCGTCATCATCTAGCCATGACACAAGTGAAGTAGACTTTTTCTTCTTTGGCTTAGATGATGATGCTGGTTTCTTGGTTGATGTAGAAGAAGGGGGTTGTTGTTGGGGCTCAGGAATCTCCTCATTGTCACCACCAGTGTATTCAAAGTGATCACTAGTTTTCTCCTTGGGTGGTGAAGACTCGGAGTCCTGAGGTTTGTCAGTAGCAGGAGGATGTTCTGGAGATCTGCTAGTGGTGGTGGTCCTTGGGGGTGGTGGAGGCATAGATGATGATTCGTCAGTTTTCTTCTTGCGTTTTGGGTCAGAATCCTTATCCGCATCATCATCGTCTCTTGGACGCTTAGCCCTTTCAGCTGTCGCTTTGCATGAAGTTTTGAGTTGATATTCCAGCAATGCCTCAAATAATTTAGCTTCTTCAGAAGTAAATGTTGCGGATTGTTTAGACATTTTTAGAACAAGCTTGGAAATCAATTCTGCATCAGAGAAAACCATAGGCTGAGTTGGTTTGATTTGTATTGCTATAGGAGTAGATTGCATTGTTTGTTTGACCAACTGCATGAGATTTGGATAAAGTTGTCTGGTGAACATCTCTCTTGTCACTCCAGGGACGGTGTCGAGAAGAAACTTGTGAGTATATTCTCAGATCGTCTTTACCATTTCCCCTTGGATATCTCTATTCAGAAATTGTTGAATTTGTTCTCTTTCTTATGAAAACTCGTTTATCACATCCTGAAGAATGTTTATTCTGTCGGCCAGTTAATTAAGTTTCTTGTTGACCACGTTCTTCTTCCTTACTTGCCTGACAACATTAACAATCTTTGTTTTGGCTTGTGATGCCCAAGTGTTGCTCAGTTTCTTGACCGATTTGGATGCGAATCTTGTGGTGGTGTCTTTGGATGGTGGTGGTGGTGAATGAGAAGATGAGTCCGACGAAGATGAGTCATGAGAAGGCTCTGGCTCATTTTGTGGTTTAGAAGTTTGTTCCTGGTTACGTTCGGGACTATCTAGAAGATCATCATCGGCTTCTTTTTCAGCTTTAGCCTTTTCTTCAGCCTTAACCCGAGCCTCTTCTACCGCTTTAGCTAGAGCTTCCTCTTCTTTTATTTCCCTATCAGCTTCCTCAATATCTTCATCTATAATCCTTTCATCTTTCTCCTTTTTCTCTTCATTCTCAAAGTCGAAGATGATATTATCCTCTTGCTGCTTTTGTTCAGATTCGTGGGTGGTGGTACCAGTTCCCTTATCGGGTCGATTAACTGCATCGAGAACTGGTGTGGTTTGTTAGCCACCACTTGAACCTCCAGGGCCACGAGTCTGTTGAAGATTAAACTCCTTAGCAACATGTTCTAGCCTAAGATGCTTCAGTTTCTTGCGGTATTCTTTTTCTTCATCCTGTGGCTCTTCTTCTGAACTTTCTTCCTTTTCTTGCTCTTCCACTGGAGTTTTACCCTTGTCAGTTTTAGGACTAAGAGGTTTGTCTGTTGTTGTCGTATCATCTGTAGAAGTTTCCGAGTAGTGAACCTCTTCATCTGATTCAGTATCCTCAGAGCCTTCGTCCATTAATTTAAGAGTCGTTAGAGGATTAGGAGTGGCTTTCTTTCTTGAAACTTTTCTTTTGCTTGGAGGATTTCTCTTTGGATACTTTAGGGTACTTCCAGTGCTTGTAATACTTCCAGTACTGCCTCTCCTGGTCTTCTTGACTGGGATGGTGGAAGACTTTTCATCCATGAAGCCGAATTTGCCTAATGCTACTGCTTCTTGATATCGTAAGTATGATTGAAGTTGCTTGATATCATGAGTGAGAAGGCAGTCAGGCAAAACCGCACCTTGTTTCTTTGTTGTTGAGTCTTTAAATCTGACAACATTTGATGTAGGCTCAAACAACGCGGAGTGATGGTTGGGGTCATCAAGTCTTAAGGGAATGTCAAGATTATTCCCGAGTATCCTTTAGATCAACAGCTTGGTGTATCTGATATAGGGGATCTTGGTGCCAGGCTTCCAGAGATATGACATCATGTCATCCCAAATCACACTTGCGAAGTCGATGTGCATCATGTTGACCATGCCCCAAAATATTTGTAGTTCCATGAGCTTAGGATGCTCATAACCACTATCACGCCCGTAAACCGGTTGGCTATCATGATGTATAGAGTTCTCCATGGTTGAGGGATGTTCTTTAGGTCAATGAAGAATGTTTAGTGATGATCGGCTGACTTCATCATAGCCAATACTTACCATCAATTGAGAGTAGTCTCTTCGAAGGAGCTTGACAACATAAGTATCGGTTTGGATGGCGGAAGAAGAAGAATTGCCTCAAGTCCTCAACAGTGATGGTGACTTGTTTGTTGTTGAGTGTCACCGTAACATCATCTTGACCATCCACCTTCTTCATAGTGTGCCAGAATTGATGGATATAGATTACTGGTACTGTTGCGGAATTTGTGAGCATGTTCTTGTATGGATGAGTCTTTAGAATATCCACAGCAATCTGACATGAAGACTCAGAGCAAGTGAAATTATCAAAGTCCACTTTGAGAATGTTCTTCCCAATCTCCATCTTGTAACCATCAGGAAAAATGTCTTCCATCGTGAGAACATTTGGTGCATCAACGTATTCCATTGTGATGTCCATGTAGTGATCTGAAAGATAATGAGCCAAAAGAACCAATATATCGAACGAAATTATGTTAGTCAAAAGTTGATTTTATTGTCCAATAATTGAATATGTTATGTTGATGAATGTTACGAGTCCAACATCAATTGTTTGGCCAATAGTCCAAAGTAGTCGTGATAAGTTTCGTGAGTTTATTAATTTTGAATTTTAAAGTCTAAATTTCCACTCATTTACACAACTTATTAACCATTAAAGCTTATTAGTGACATTTTGGCTTTGTGACGTTATGATGTATTTATTTACAAGTTTGTACGCTGATAACGCTACACGCGTCGTTCAGGGTCAAGGAAACTTCCTTTTCTTCGAGCAAGTTTTATAACACCCTAGGCAGTGAACCTAATCGTTGTAGTGTAGTAATTAGGGTAAGCCACGGGTATTGATATCGTTCTCTAGGGGAATAGGAATGCTAGTAAGGAGTTACTACGCTAAGGTTAAGGTTGAGGAAGATTATTTTTTATCTTTTTATATTTTCTAAAATGGAAAGGTACGAATCTCGGGTATTGGATTTGGGGGGTTGGTATTTCTACTGATTACTCTACTATTATCTATCTATCTAAACTAAGGTTGTGGGAGTCTATGTCTAATTAATGTGTGCTCGTATGATAGTTTAAAGATGTGTTTACTTAGGTTGTACTACTCCTTAATTATCTCCTATTGATGGTTGAGTTGTCACGTCTTATTCTTAATTGCGTTGTGTGTCTAAAGTTGTAGGGTATGCGTTTCTCCCTAACTCTTTGAACTTACCAAAGGGTCTCGTCTACAAACTCACTAGGGATGATAAACTCCTACTCTAAGGCGCTCTTTGGATGGTTTAGCCTACAACTACTCAGGTAATTGTATTCTAAGGTTCACAAAGATGAATCAAGCATTAAGTACACAACGAATGACCTATCGCATTACTAGATCATTAATCAACTAAGATAAGAAACAACCAATCAATATTCAATAATTAAGTTTCATACTTCCTAAGCAAACACACAAATAAATTAGTCGGACATAGAGAACACGCAAGCATACACACAAATAATCAAAGACATAATTGAATTAATGAAGTAAAGACTTATCTTGATGTAAGATAGGGTTTAAAACCCTAAAATACTGTACAAGACACCTTAGGTTCGGTTTTAGGTTTTCACCCAAAAGACTCTCCACAAAAGACCGAAAAATTCGGATTCTATATATTAGATTACATATGCGACGGCGTCACCTTATGTTTCGTGACGCCGTCGTGTCGCCGTCATTAGGGTTTCGTCTTGGCCACGTTAACCTTGCGGCGGCGTCACCTTATGTCCGTGACGCCGTCCTCTTGACTTTTGGCGTCGTCTGGATTGCATCTAGGCCGTGCGAGTAGCGACGGCCTACTCTTCACAACTAGACGTCGTCTCTTGAAAATACGAGTTTTGAGTTACGAACCGTCACAAAAATCTTAGGACGGCCGCCATTAGCACCGACGCGCGCTTCTAATTTCAAAGAAGCTGTGAGTGTCTCGATTTTGAATTTGGCCATTTTCTTCATATATTCGCCTTTTAGGTCCAAATAAGTGCCATTCCAGCATTTTGCCTTCAAGAGACCTAAAAAGTGAAAAGGAACGATATTAAGCAATGACGGATACAAAAGTGATCAAATAAGGGCTAAAAATACCCCTCAAAATGGTACCTTTTAAAACCTTATCAAATATCCCTACACTTGTTATTTGCTTGTCCTCAAGCAAATGTCCTCAAGCAAATGTGCTTTTAGCCAATTAATTTATAAGTTAGGGGTCATGAAGCATAAATTCAAAACGGTCCACAACACATATAAGCCCCGTAAAAGTCATAACAAGCACGGAAATTACATACTAGCACCTCACATGGGGTGTTTGGATACTCACATCTCTCTCGGGTGTATATATGAAATATAACAAATAGGAAATGGAAGATAAACACTCATTAACCGGTCCTAGTACATAGATTACCATAGGCTTGAGAATAGATCAAACCTCCATCGCTTTGGCGTAAGCACCTAGGAGAGACTATCAAAGAGGTCTTTAAAGGGTTGTAATGTTAGCTTACGGTAGGAAACAAAGGGTTTGGTGGGATAGGCTATCTAGTGGTGGCAAGTCAAAATCTCTATGTTAAATGCATATGAAGAATGGCATTGCTAAGCCAAGACTCGACACTCTAAACTCTAGATAATGAAATAAATAAACATAAATTCAAAGATAGATGTAGGATGGTAGCAGTTTTTTTTTTTTTTTTTTTTTTTTATACACTTTTACTCTACTATCCTCTAAGATAACATCAAAATACTAGGATTTATAGGCATATCCTACACTTGAGTTTTTATTACTCTAACACTAATTTGACCCGAATTAAAAGATCAAAACACTTGGGGTACATTATTATGCAAACAAAGGGAATTTGAATTTAACGTTCCCTTCCGTCATTTCATAAACTTTAACTTTTCCCATGAATCCCAATCATCCCAAAGCGTATACAAAGGATATGACTCGACTTAGCAACTTATGCAAGCAACTAGATAATTGAACTAAGGGTTTAGGGTGATAACAAACATTTGCACTAAAAGTGAGTGCATAAGGGGTAGGCTAAGGCGATTTTGGTGTATATTTGGGGTGGGTGTAAACAATGCTCTTCATTGATATTCGGAAAAACCGAAACATCACGAGAACCGCGAAAAGGATAGGCTCGAGGGGTTAACTAGGGTATCGTGTACTAAAGATAAGTACAACGCAAAGGGTGTGGGGAATTACTCAACCGATATGGAAGAAGTAATTATATTACGGTATCAAACAAGGGTTATCCTAATGCCTCTTATCATTTAGTTATTCCTAACTACACAAGTGTAGCCTCACTTGCGATCTCGGAATGCATCACAAAACAAGTTCTAGAATCTAATATACTCTTGGTTCACACTCTAAGCATTGAAGATGAATGCTTTAATTCCTACTAATCTAAGGCGATCCTCACATTTGGTGGAATTTGGGTGGTAAAGGGCTTTTGTGCTAGTCATGCAACTTCCTATCCATGAGGCGCTTTTGTTAAGACTAATGGCCCACTCCTATATGTCATAAAAATTTCAAATTTGGTGCCAAAATTACCCTAACCGACATTTTCTCATGGTTTATTACACAAATACAATTGGACAAAGCAAATAATCAAGGATAAGCATAGTTTCAAAGTTCCGTTTATTTTCCTCCTACACTTAAACCGAACATTGTCCCCAATGTTCCCCGAAGTATCAAAGTTATGATAAAAGAAGGTAATTAAAACGAAGAAACTAATACTCCACGATTAGCTCGGTAGGATCCGTGTAAAGTGGTGGTTAAATCCTTTTCAAGAAGAATTATTGCGTGAAAAGCTCCTTCCAATCTTATGTAGCTTCTTCTTGACAAACTAAACTCGCACACTTGAAGAAAACAAACGAAACCTTCGCGTAAAATCGGCGGTAATAATATATATAAGACTCAATTTAAACTAGGATATAATGCTTGTGGAATGGATGTTTACTGAATTTCTAAGAAAATTAAGACCGGAAAATTCCAAAATTTATAAGTAGCTCGAAAACGAGAAAAAGTAATCGATGTTTTACTCCTTCCCGACGCCGTCGGTTTCAATCTGACGCCCAAAGTTATCCGACAAAAGCGGTGCGATTTTGGAAAAATTCGGAAAATTTACATCTTTAGAATCGGAAAAATTTCGCAAAACATTCATCATGACTCGATACAAGCATTTGACTCGAACAAACAAACATAAATATCTTTTAGTTAATTGTTATTCTCATGTTTACGTTTCTTTTGAAAGCGTGTGTAATCCTCCATACACTTATCCCTTATGTAAAATACCTTTATATGCAATTAAGGCGAGGTTAAAAACAAAATAAAGCATTTTACAAATTCAAACATGAGGATAAACAATTAATAAAAGATATATGACACTAACAAGCAAACAATTAAGCATGGGTTGCCTCCACGAAGCGCTTTTCTTTATTTAAGAGTCTTGTAGCTAGACTCGTGAGTCGTGCTCTACGTTTTCTCATTACCGCCTCTTCTTCTAAAACAATATCCTCATCGTTCACCATTTCAATATTATCCAATTGATAATGCTTCACCCGTTGCCCATTAACGGTGAATTCTCTTCCATCATGGTCTAGTAGCACCACCGCCCCATTGCTCATCTGCTTTTTTACTGAAAAGGGTCCATACCACCTGGATTTGAGTTTTCCCGGGAATAATCTTAGTCTTGAATTATACAAGAGCACCTTATCCCCTTCCAAAAACTCTTTAGGATTCTTTATTCGTTGATCATGCCATCTTTTTGCCCTTTCTTTGTAAGTGATTGATGATTCGTATGCTTCCAGCCTCAGTTCATCCAATTCTTGAAGTTGTAAGAACCGATTTGACCCGCTTGAATAATCCATATTACAGCCTTAAGGGCCCAATATGCTTTGCTCAAGTTCGATAGGAGGTGGCAAGCCTTTCCATATACCAGCGAAAAGGGTTGTCCCGATAGGTGTTTTGTAAGCGTTCTAAATGCCCAAAGTGCCTCATCCAGTTTGAATGCCCAATCTTTCCGATTTTGGTGGACCGTTTTTCAAGTATCCGCTTTAATGCCCTGTTTGTGTTTTCTACTTGTCCATTTTTCTGAGGATGATATGCAGTAGAAAATCTATGTGGGACGCCATACTTCTTCATCACTTTTTCCATTTGAGCATTGCAAAAGTGAGTCCCTCTATCACTAATTAATGCTTTGGGAATCCCAAATCGTGCGAAGAGCTTTTTAAGAAAGTGAATAACTACCCTTGCATCATTAGTTCTAATGGTTTGAGCCTCTACCCATTTGGATACATAGTCGATAGCTACGAGAATGTATTCATTTCCTCCGGAAGATGGAAAGGGTCCCATGAAGCCTATTCCCCAAACATCAAATATTTCGCAGACTTGGATATAGTTCTGAGGTGACTCATCCCGTCATGAAATATTTCCTGATCGTTGGCATGCATCACACATTTGAACTAATCTCTTAACGTCTCGAAAAACAGTAGGCCAATAGAATCCGGCGTCGAAAACCTTTCATGCCGTGATATTCACACCGTGATGTCCTCCAGATGGTCCCGCATGACATTCTTTCGAACTCGATCAATCTCTCTACCGCCACGCAACGTCGAATGATTTGATCGGGACATATCTGAAAAGGAAGGGTTCATCCCGAGTAATGTTTTAGCGTAGTGAAGAACTTCTTTTATCTTGTTTGGTCATGTAATTTGGCAAAACTCATGGACGGTAGTTAGCATACTCGCATACCATGGCTCAATTTCTTTAATCGCCATTAGCCGTTCCTCGGAAAAAGAGTCGCGAATATCGGTGTGATCGACTTCTCAAGATCGGGGTTCTCCAAGCGTGATAGATGATCGGCGAGATTTTCAAATTTCTTTTATCTCGAATTTCAATGTCAATTCTTGAAGTAATAGGATCCACCTAATCAAAGTGAGGTTTAGCATCTTGTTTTGAAAACAAATAGCGTAAGGCGGAGTGATCGGTGAAGACGATAGTTTTAGAGAGAACGAGTTATTGCTCGAATTTGTCGAAGGCAAAACAACGGCTAAAAGTTCTTTCTCGGTGTTTGTATAGTTCTCTTGTGCTACATTCATGGTTTTGCTAGCATAGTAGATTGGTTGAAAATGTTTTCCTTCCTTTGGCGAGCAACTGCTACCGACGGCATAATCACTAGCGTCACACATGATTTCAAATGGTCGAGACCAATCGGGGTGACCATTATAGGTGCTTGAGTGAGATCTTTCTTTAGTCGGTTAAATGCTTCCTTGCATTCTTGAGAAAAATCAAAAGGGCATCCTTAACAAGAAGTTGTGTCATTGGCGGGCAATTTTGAAAAATCTTTAATAAACCTTCGATAAAAACACATGACCAAGAAAGTCTGCGAATGGCTTTTAAAGAGTAGGATAGGGAGTTTGGAAATTGCTTTGATTTTGCTCTGTCGACCTCAATTCCATTCCCGAGACTTTATGCCCTAAGACGATTCCTTCTTTAACCATGAAATGACATTTTCCCAATTTAAAACCAAATTAGTTTCCTCGCATCGCTTCAACATCTTCCTAAGGTTGGAAAGACAAAGGTCGAAAGAATTTCCAAACACAGAAATCATCCATGAAGACTTCCATGTTGTCCTCAATTAACTCGTGGAATATAGCCATCATACATCGTTGAAAGGTTGCGGGTGCGTTACATAACCGAAGGGCATTCGCTTATGCGAACGTTCCGTAAGGACATGTAAATGTAGTTTTCTCCGATCTTCGTGAGCAATAGGAATTGGAAGTATCACGAAAAGCCATCAAGGAAAGCGTAGTATTCGTGTCACGATAACCTTTCAAGCATTTGGTCAATAAACGGCGGAGGAAAATGATCTTTCCGGGTGGCATCATTCAACTTTCGTAGTCAATACATACACGCCACCCAAGAACTGTTCTTTGCGGCACCAACTCACCCTTCTTATTTTTACAACCGTCATCCCTCCCTTTTTGGAACTACGGACCGGGTGACCCATGGGCTATCTGATATGGGGTAGATGAGACCTGCATCCAGAAGCTTGATGACCTCTTTTTTCACTACCTCTTTGATGTTAGGGTTAACCCGCCTTTGCGGTTGGACGGTTGGTTTGTAATCTTCCTCCATGAGGATTTTGTGAGTACAAAATGTAGAGTCGATTCCCTTAATGTCGGTAACACTCCATGCAATCACCCCTTTGTACTCTTTTAAAACTTCTAAGAGCTTCTCTTTCTGAATAGTGGTTAGCGAAGAGCTTATGATGACAGGGAGTTGGTCCTCCCCTTGAAGGAAGGCGTATTCCAAGTGACTCGGGAGATCTTTCAGTTCTAAGGTAGGAGGCTCTTTGATCGATGGTTTTAGCTTGTTTCCGCCTCAAGCTCAATAGGTTCAATTTCATCCCGACGAGGATAAAAGGACACAGCTCAACCATCTCAATTTCTTGGTCGTCGTATATTACGTTGTTATCATTATTCATGAATTCGTTTAATAGATACTCGTCAATGCGACCATCTATGTCGTCAACAAATTTATCAACTTCTTCAACTAAATATACGGGGCGACCGCAGGAAGAAGAATGTCTCATAGAATCCTTAATGTCGAAGGTCAAGCTCTCGGATCCTACTCGTAAAGTGAGTTTACCATCATGAACATCAATGATGGCACGAGCTGTAGCCAAGAAGGGTCTTCCTAGGATTATTGGGACGGAATTATCTTCCTCCATCTCTAAAATTACGAAATCGACTGAAAAATTGAATTCCCCCACCCTTACAAGAACGTTCTCACAAACTCCAATGGGATATTTGATTGATCGATCAGCTAATTGGATACAAATCCTAGTTGGTTTAAGCCCTGAATATCCGAGTTTAAGAAACAGGGAATGAGGCATCAGGTTAATGCTTGCCCCAAGATCTGCCAAGGCGTTTTTCATAGAAAGCGCCCTATAGAGCAAGGAATGGTAAAGCGCCGGATCTTCCTTCTTCTTGGGCATGCTCTTTTGGATGATAGTGAACATTCTTCTCTAATGATATCAATCCTTCAAGCTTTTCCGATTAGATATCAACCTCTTGAAGTATCTACTATGTTTAGGGATGTGATATAATACATCAAGGAGTGGTATATTGACGAATGTTTGTTTCAAATAAGACAATATTCTTTCATTGTCTTCTTGACCTTTTGATTCTTTAGGCGAGAGGATAGGGAATCCGTGCGAGAGTTGGTCATTGGGTGGTCTTTGGTGTTTGTGGGGAGGATTGTGAGGAGTTGGAAGAGGTACGGAATCGCCTCATTTCCTAACTCGAGTTCCCTTGTGATGGGGTTCGGTTAGGATGTAAGGGATCCTGGTAGTAGTTCTGATCGAGTAGTGATTGCGCAAGTTGGATCGTGAAGGGGTGGGCGGGTCCACTCATTCTTCGTGGAGATTGGTGAACCGACTTTCTAATTCACTTCTTTCGCTCTCGGATAAACCCTCAAGACCTTTCAAGAGTGCAGCCCCTTCCATGGTGAACTGCCCGAGTTTTTCTTCAAAAGGATCACGGATGGTGTACTCAAGTCCGTCCTTTCCTTCCGTTCTCCATTTCAGATTGCCCCAAGGATCACATTCATCGGTTTGATAAAATGTGAGGAGTGAAGGGTCATCATAAATATCATGACTTGAGAGGAGGACGCTTTCTCGGTGTGTGTCATCGCACTCATCGCTCTCGTGCGGTCCTCCACATATGTCGCATATGAGATATGGGTTAGTCAGCCTTTTTGCTTCTGGTGATTTTATGAGGTAAGCTAGTTTCTTCTGTGCTTTCTCAATTCGATAATCGAAGGATAACTCTTCACTTGAGAAAGTAGAAATGCTTGACACGTTTTCTTGCTCATTCCAATGGCTTTCTTGATATTGGATGTATTCCTCTATTCGGTTCCACCCTTCTTCTGCGGTGAGGTTCGCGATTCTTCGGCCAGTCGAGACATCAATCCCTTTTTGATCCTTTCGAGAGACATTGTCGTAAAAGATTTGAACAAGCAACCAAAGGTTGATACCGTGGTGTGGAGCTTGTTGAATAAGATCTTTGTAACGACTCCAGGAGTTGGTGATAGATTCTCCATCGGGTTGATGAAAGTGCAATTTTGCTCCTAATCGCTGCAGTTCTTCCGGAGGAAAGAACTTTGTGGTGAACTTGGTTGTCGATTGTTCCCATGTGAAATGGACCTTGGAGGAGCTTATCGAGCCACTCCTTGGCTCGCCTTGAAGAGAAAATGGGAAAACCGAGTCTAGATGTCTCCTTAGATGCTCGTCGGTATAGATAGCATCAACAATTTTAGAAGCTGTTTGATGTGGTGAATTGGGTTTTCATTTGTGGGATCCATGGAATTGACATGCCTTTTGGATTAGCCAAATGTCGATGCATGCAATACCTCATTGATCCGTTCGAAGGATAGACAATGGCACCTGGTGAATCCGGATGCGAAGGGTAGGAGTATTCCCAGGGTTTTCGCTTTAGGAGGATTTATGGGTCCATTGGTGGAGTGGCAAGAACTTCCTCGCCATTTTGACTCAGTTGTCAATGAGGATGGTTTCAGAGATTGTGGGGAATGAGGATTCTTCATCGGATGTAACTAAATCAAAATTGATGGAAGTGCCTTGAAGTTCGAATCATGGAGAGCTTTTCTTCGCCTATTGAGCTCTCTTTCGGGTTACGCAAATGGTTCAAGAAGAGTTTTGGTGGAAGCTACGGGTTCTAAGTTGCTTAAGGGGTTTGTATGGGGACGTGGTTGTTGGTTATCACCTTCCATGATGAAAAGTGATGAGATTACGAACAAAGGTTACGAAGAAGGGGATAGACTAAGAGTAAGCTAAAAAAATGAGAAAAATTTACTTGATAGGAATCAAGCAAAGAACCTAAGCGAGGTGGACTACTAACTAGCTATTCTATTCCCGGCAGTGCGCCTAAAACTTGATAACGCCACACGCGTCGTTCGGGGTCAAGGAAACTTCCTTTTTCGAGCAAGTTTTATAACACCCTAGGCGATGAACCTAATCGTTGTAGTGTAGTAATTAGGGTAAGCCACGGGTATTGATATCGTTCTCTGGGGAATAGGAATGCTAGTAAGGAGTTACTACGCTAAGGTTAAGGTTGAGGAAGATTATTTTTTATCTTTTTATATTTTATAAAATGGAAAGGTACGAATCTCGGGTATTGGATTTGGGGGGTTGGTATTTCTACCGATTACTCTACCATTATCTAATTATCTAAACTAAGGTTGTGGGAGTCTATGTCTAATTAATGTGTGCTCGTATGATAGTTTAAAGATGTGTTTACTTAGGTTGTACTACTCCTTAATTATCTCCTATTGATGGTTGAGTTGTCACGTCTTATTCTTAATTGCGTTGTGTGTCTAAAGTTGTAGGGTATCGTTTCTCCCTAACTCTTGAACTTACCAAAGGGTCTCGTCTACAAACCCACTAGGGATGATAAACTCCTACTCTAAGGCGCTCTTTGGATGGTTTAGCCTACAACTACTCAGGTAATTATATTCTAAGGTTCACAAAGATGAATCTAGCATTAAGTACACAACGAATGACCTATCGCATTACTAGATCATTAATCAACTAAGAAAAGAAACAACCAATCAATATTCAATAATTAAGTTTCATACTTCCTAAGCAAACACACAAATAAATTAGTCGGACATGGAGAACATGCAAGCATACACACAAATAATCGAAGACATAATTGAATTAATGAAGTAAAGACTTATCTTGATGTAAGATAGGGTTTAAAACCCTAAAATCTTGTACAAGACACCTTAGGTTCGGTTTTAGGTTTTCACCCAAAAGACTCTCCACAAAAGACGAAAAATTCGGATTCTATATATAAGATTACATATGCGACGTCGTCACCTTATGTTTCGTGGACGCGTCGTGTCGCCGTCATTAGGGTTTCGTCTTGGCCACGTTAACCTTGCGACGGCGTCACCTTATGTCCGTGACGCCGTCCTCTTGACCGGCGTCGTCGGATTGCATCTAGGCCGCCCGAGTAGCGACGGCCTACTCTTTCACAACTAGACGTCGTCTCTTGAAAATATGAGTTTTGAGTTACGAACCGTCACAAAATCTTGGGACGGCGTCGCCATTCTTTTGGACGTCGCCTTCTAATTTCAAAGAATGTGAGTGTCTCAATTTTGACTTTGGCCATTTTCTTCATATATTCGCCTTTTCGTCCAAATAAGTGCCATTCCAGCATTTTGCCTTCAAGAGACCTAAAAAGTGAAAAGGAACGATATTAAGCAATAACGGATATAAAAGTGATCAAATAAGGGCTAAAACGACCCCTCAAAATGGTACCTTTTAAAACCTTATCATACGCGTAACAATTCATAATTATGGTTAAAGTTTTGGCTTATGCGTAAAAAGTAAGTTTATGCGTAAACAGTAGAAACCATACGCGTAGGCATAAGCTTATGCGAAGGAACTCTTCTTACGCGTAAGAAATATTACGCGTAGGAAAAAAGCTCTTAGCATAAGGCTTATGCGTAAGCATATGTTGGAGCTTATGCGTAAGGTTTACTCGTAAGAGTGAACCTTATGCGTAAGCTCAAGTTTACACATATCCTTCACAGGATACGCGTAGTCCCCTTTGTAGAACTTTACGCGTAAAGGTTACGCGTAAGATTTCTCTTACGAATAACATTCTACGCGTAAAGTGATCCTTATGCGTAGAAATCCAATGGTTAACCTTGATTCTGAATTTTTCATGCGTAAAACCTGAAATAAATTCATCATAACACATTCATTAACAATTATTTAAATTCTTTTCATTCTCACATGGAATCATGGTTATAAACAGTTATGCGTAACATATGCTTACGCGTAAAACTTAAACCCTAAGGATTTGAATTTTACGACTAAGGAATCTAGCCATAGATTTTGCACCAAATTCATTATGGATTGTCTTAGAGGCTATGAGATAGTATTGCAACAAGTTTTAACATAAAAAACCTTATGAATCAAAAATACCCAATTCGTATGATACTAAACCCTAAATCTTTAATTGTGCAAAATTTGAGTTTCTGGACATGATTCAAGTTGTGTTTTGGTTAATTCAACATGTATTAAACATCATATAAGCAACTAATTATCCAGAAACACTCTCAAATGAAAAACCCTAAATCCACGCATAAACCCTAATTCTTGAAAAACGATTAAAAACGTTTTCTGGGTGGATTTTAATGTTGAAAATGTTTATAACACTTGATTTTAAGCATTTTGACACTATATTTATCATCATAAACACCCAATGATGATTTCGTGTTCATACGCATACGCGTAGAACACAAAATCACCCCAAACTTAAAATCTAGCTGTTGGATTTTCATGAAATCAAAAACCAATGTTTATAATTACACAATGATCCTTAAACCACTTACAAATTAGGAGATTAAAGCACAGATTTGCAGATTTGATTATAGGCGTAGGATGAGGTGATGAAAGTATTAAATGTTTTGTAATAAATGAATAATAAAGTTAGGTGGAGGTGTTTAGTAAAAAATGAGTTTAGCTTTTGACAACTTTGGCCCTTCCACCTTAACCATTTTCATCCACAGCCCATAACTTCCATTTTGGGTTACATAAAGCAAGATATTTGGAAATAAACTTGACGACACTCCCCCTTGACTTTTGAAATAGAGAAATTTTACAAATTTGGGTCCGGGGAGTGTCAAGGAATAAGAAACGTGTCCACCATTATCAAAGATACAACCAAAACTGGGTAACATGCAAGTACAAGGTTTTATGAAACAGAAAATATTTACTTGCCATGTTTGAAAGAAAAATAATAGAAGAATATTTTTGAATTTTATCAGATTTTCTATTTTTGTATTTTGTTTTTGAGAAATTTATTTACAAAAGAGGTTTTGGTGTTTGACTGGTTTTAAGATTGTTTTAAAAATTCATCCAGTTCCTCTGGAGTCAAACACCTCATACCAATCCGGTGGACCAACTCAGTAAACCTAGTAGGAGCTAAGGCTTTGGTGAGAAGATTTGCCAGTTGATATTCAGTACCCACAAAATATAATTCAACGGTACCCTTTTCCACATGCTCCTTGATGAAATGATCTTCGTTTAAAATTGCGTTTTGCGATCTAATGCGTTATAGGTCCAATAGGCCAATGCGTGATGCGTGTTGCAAATGCGAGCGCATTTTAGACGCGATGCGTTTTGTATTAAAAAGTACAAAAAATAAAAATACATATTATATAAAATAAAGTACCAGGTAAATGCAATAAATTTACAAATAAGTTAAAAAAATATAATAATTAGGCCAATAATCTAATTGTAAAACAAATAAGTCACTAAGTCATGACACAAAATACCTGGGCCCTTATTATTGTTACCGATCAATGTTGTTGAACGCGAATGACTAGATTCCGTTCTATACATATGTATGATGACATGATGTTATAATGTATTAAAGGTATACTTATATGTTATACAAGTAGCTAACAATCTGAATTCATTCATAACTAAATCAATAGGAAAAGTTATCGCTAAAATTTTAGTAAAATTTGAAGCACACATATGATATCCAACTCAATTATTTCACATATATGATTATGTATGATCAAATATTAAGATGAAATCCTGCGCAACATGAAGCTAGAATAAGAATATTGTTTGCGGGACTTCAAATCATGTTAATAGTGCATGATCATGAATGGAAGGGTAACTTGGATGTCGTTATTGTGTTTGTTTTTGACGTCTTTAAACAAATTATATTTTTCAAAGTTCATTAAATATTTTAGCATCTTCTAAATGATTTAATTTTTTCAAAATGACCTAAATTCCATATTGCGACAATTGCGATCGTTGCTAGCATTACACAAATGCGGAAAATTGCGGTCTAATGCGAGCGCATTCTGTTATGGCCTCGCATTATACACCATGATGCGAAATCCTAAATGCAATGCAATGATGCGCGCAATTTACGCAATGATGCACGCATTTTTAAACCAAGGAAATGATATCGAAGATCGATGTGTTTTGATTTCGAATGTTGAACGAGTTGCGAGATCGCAATAGCACTTCGATTGTCGCAAAGACATCGGGATTACATCAACACGTAACCATAGTCTTTGAGTTGTGTTCTCATCTAAATGACTTGAGCACAACACGACATGGCTACATATTCTGCCGGTTGAGGACAACGATGTACAATCCTGTTTTTCGATTGCCATGACACCGGTTTATCACCAAGAAATTGTAGAGCTCTCAAGTACTTTTCCGAGAATCTAAGCATCCTGCGTGATCGTCGTCGAAAAAGCTATTAGTTCAAATCCGAATCCTTCGGATACGAGTCCCAAATTAATGGTTCCCTTGATGTATCGGAGGATTCTTTTAGCCTCGAGTAACAGGAGAAAAGATATCAAACAAAAACAATGTCGGTCTCTTGTCGTTAGATACATGAGAGACCCAATAACACTTCGGTATTTGGTAAGGTCAACCAATTTCCCATGTAAATCAAACATCCGGTTTCTTGGTATGTGCCATTGGTTTGGCATAGGTATCACGTGTTTGCATTCCATGTTTGTTTAAAATTTCAAGGGCATATTTGGACTGACTCAGGAAAATACCACGGGGTGATTGATGAACTTGCAGTCCTAGAAAGAACGTAGGTTCACCCATCATGGACATTTCAAAATGTTTTTTCATGAGTTTTGAAAAAGCGTTTGAGTACTTTAAATGTGTTGACCCAAAAATGATGTCATCCACATAAATTTGAACGATTAAAATGTGTGCCCCGTGATATTGTATGAAAATTGTTGGGTTGACCGATCCTTTAATGAAATTATTGGCAATGAGAAAGGATGATAACTTATCATACCACGCCCGAGGAGCTTGTTTGAGACCGTAGAGAGCCTTGTTTAGTTTGTAGACATGATTAGGGAACTCTGGATCAACAAATCCCTCTGGCTGACTAACATAGACTGTTTCCTTCATTTTACCATTCAGAAAAGCGGTTTTGACATCCATCTGAAAGACCGTGATGTTCATGTGAGCCGCAAATGCCAGAAAAATTTGTACAGCCTCAAGTCGAGCAACCGGAGCGAAGGATTCCTCGAAATCAATCCCCTCTTCCTGTCTATAACCCTTAGCCACCAGACGTGACTTATTTCTGATAACCGTACCGTCAACATCTAACTTGTTTTTCCAAATCCATTTCAGACCAATAACATAGACCCCAGTTGGTTTTTGAAATATTCCCATACTTCAAGACGTTTAAACTGATTAAGTTCTTATTGCATTGATTCAATCCAGTTGTCATAAGTCATTGCTTCTTTAATGTGTTTGGGTTCAGATTGGCAAACGGTAAGTGCATAAATGCAATGTTCACCGTCAGTCTGGTTGATTCGGGTTTCTAATGATGTTCACAAGAGGACGGTCTTTAGTCCACCAATGTGTGGAGGGTTGATGTTGATATACATTCTGCAGATTTGGAGGATTCAAATGACTTGTAGATGATTCCGCATCAGATGTGGCAGTTTCATTAGCAAACGGATTGAAGAATGCATTTGGATCATAATCTGCGGTTGGGGTACTTCATTGTTCGTAAGATCATCTGTTGGTTCATCGTCATTGGATGCGGTTTGTTAACCGTTGTTGTAGAATCAATTGGAGGTGCATCTTCAACGATGAGTTGTTGTTTGGTGTATCGATATTGGATTATTATCGATTGAGCGTGGAAAAGTTGATACATCTAGAGCACGTTGATCAATATCATCGAGAAACAAAGGAGCAAATAGTTGTTCCATTTGTTGGCGAGTAAGTCGTAAGCTTGGTTCGGTGATGATGGGGTTTGGGGGAAGTTTAGACGGTTATGTCCGGGTTCCAAGCTGTTTTGCTCAGAAGCCATTTCAGTAAGCTCATCGAAATTTTCATGAATCGTTTCCATAATCTCCCTTGTACGATGATTCCAGATCCGGTATCCTTTAGAATTTTCACAGTATCCAACAAAGACTCCAATGTCAGCTTTAGCCTTGAGCTTTCCAAAGTCATCACGATCATTATTTGGGTAGCAAAGGGATCCAAATACATGAAAGTATTTGAGATTCGGTTTACGGTTGTGGATAAGCTCAAAAGGTGTTTTGTTGTGGCATTTAGTAATCATTGAACGGTTCTGAGTGTAGCATGCAGTTGACACGGGTTCACCCCACAAGTAATCTGGAAGTTTTGCATTTATCAACATTGTTCTTGCAGCTTCCACTAACGTACGGTTTCGTCTATCAACAACTCTGTTTTGTTCTGGTGTACGTGCAATGGTTGTTTGATGCTCAATTCCACTTTCTCATAATATGTGCGAAGAGTTTGATTTACAAATTCGGTTCCTTTGTGCATTCTAATTTTTCCGACCGTGTTCAAGTGAACTTGAATTTTCATGAGAAAGTTGATGATCATCTCGTGAAGCTTGATCTTTACTTCGAAGAAAATAAACCCAAGTCCATCTTGAGTAGTCATCAACAATTACCAAAATGTAGCGTTTGCCATTAATCGTCTGCACACGCATCGGACCACACAAATCCATGTGAAGAAGATGAAGCACATGCTGACAGCTGTGTTCCACCTTTGAAGAAAAATGAGCACGAGTGCTTTTTCCTTGTTCACAACCTGAGCATAAATGATCTTTAGAATACCGAAATAGTTGGAGACTTTTAACAAGTTGAAATCGTGCAAGGTTGGTAATGGTTTGAAAGTTTAGATGTGAGAGACGATGGTGCCATAGCCAGGATTTTGTAGATGTTGCCTTCGAAAGTAGACAGATGGGAGATGAAGCAATCATGTCTTGCATTGAGATTGTGTAAAGACTTGATGTGCGTTGACCAGACATAAGATCGTTTCCTTGTAGATCACGAATGAAACACGTTTTCACCTGAAAAGCAACTTCCAAATCTCCATCACAAAATTGACCGACTAAGAAAAGATTATGACCGAGACCTTCCACATAATAAACTCTACTAATTTCGATGTTCCCATTGATGTAATCTCCGAAGCCCATGATAGCCGCGAAGTGATCATTCCCGAATCTGACAGTGCCAATGAACTTTGAGACAAAGTTTGATAACAGATTTAAGATTGCTCATCATGTGTCGGGAACATCCGCTATCAACAACCAGAGGATGATCAGATCACCGCATTACACACATACGACACAGATGGAATAGAAGTAGATGTGGAACCCAAGAGTTAGAGGTTCCAAGCGATTATATTTGAAACACACATGTTTATGATTTTAGGTATCCATTTAAATCCAAGTGTATTATGTAACCATTTCTGCCATCTCCAAATAGTCTTAGCTTTGGTCTTAGTAAATGCACTAGGTGATAAGTTCTTCCTAGGAGGTGAAGTGGGTTGTACTGGCACATCAATGATATTTGCAGAAACACTAGAAGGTGGTTTACCTAGTACAAATTTAGAAGCATTAGTGGGCCTAGAGGTATTTCATTTCCTAATTTTTCGCTTGCGAGACAAGATAGAGTGAGCAACGCATTTATCATGACAACCAGAAAACATGCTCTTACGACAACCAACACAAGAAGCTTCAAACATCACTTTTAAATTACTTAAAGATTCAGCATTCGTTACATCACTTTTTGTATTACATTTGTCAGACGCAATATCTAAAGTGGGAGTAACATTTGTTTTATTCAAAGTCCTAAGGTGTTCTTCTACTTCAGAGGTCTTTATTGTTCTTTTCTTACGTCGCAACTTCCTATTCTTCCTTTTGGTGCTCTTAAGCTGTGAAGTGCTAGCGTTGGGAAAAGAGGCAACTATTCCTGTTTCAGTAGAGGGAAGCACATTAGATTCTTGTGATGTGTTATTTGGCAGTCTAAGAATTCCTGGTGCAATATCTTTTGTGTTACTATTCCTATCTTGTTTACATTTCACCAACTCCGCTTTTAAGTCATGGATAGTGTGTAACAAATCTTGATTTTCAGAGCGAATGTTTCCACTAAAGTGTAAAAGATCTTTCTTGTATGCAAGATGAATATCAAGTTCGTGTGATGCTTTTTCACGAGTCTGTTTGAGCAAATCAAATATGACACCATATTCTTTTTTGACTTTGGCAATTTCTTGTTCATATTTTGAAATTTGACAATTTAAAGACACGTTTTCATCATCTAGATGTTCTATTTTTGGATCAAAAGATTTTGAACGCAACTGGTTGATTTTGTTTTGTAAAGCAAGTTCTCGATTTTGACAATCTTTTTGACACCATTGAAGACGACGTTTTGCATTTGAAAGCTCGTTTAACAATTGCTCATTTTCAACTTTTAAAGACTTGATTTGTGACACATTATCAGTATTCTCAACATTTTCAACACAATCAACAGAATCAGCAGAGATATAATCAAATGCATATGCAACTGAATGTAATAACACAACATTTATGGTATCAGCACAGAGAACATCTTCCAAGAGTCGATCAACATCTTTACTTAACATTTTCTTTTTACGTTTTGTATTTGAAATCGATGTTTCTGTTTGTTCAAAAACTCTTTTCATAAGTCCAAGCTCCTTGTGAAAATCCCTTTCCCAATAAATTGCACACATTTTCAAATTTCGGACATGAGGTAAAATTCTTTTCTGAAAAATATCTCTTTGTGCTCGTGCAAGAGGCGATTGAAAATGTTTAACTTTTATTTCAGAATTGATTTCAATTTCTCTTTCCAAAAGTTTGATGTCCGATTTGAATGTTTCAAAATATTTAAGAATTTGACATTGTTCGGGTAATGATTTTACTTCACTGAGTGAAGGTAAAGGACCATTAATTTGTACATAATTGGGTTAGGAACTAACATTTGACGACTCATAAGTAGGTGTGATAACCCAAGGTGTGTTAGAATTGTCCTATTGTGTGACAAAAGTTATGGCTTTAGAATAGTTAAATGGTGTGTTATAAACAACATTTTTCATTTTTGACCGACTCTCATCATCTGCATCAAATTCCTCCATGCGATTATATTCAACAACACTCATAATGGAATCATCAATTCGGTGTTCTGCACTGTAAACTTGAGGATTTGGTTTGAATGCTCTATTTGAAAACATAGGTTTGTAATCAGCAAGATTCGGTCCATATCCATTTGGATTTGGTTTAAAAGTAAACTTTTGAATAGTTTTGATTGACTTACCATGTTTATAAACAACATTTCAAAACTCTTTGATTTTGTTTTGTAAGTCGAAAATTTCTTCAAGATAGTCATCTATTCATTTCTTTGAATGCTTTTTGTATTCACAGAACTGTTTTTGACAAGTTAACAACTCAGACTTGGCTTTTTGATTTTCCAAACTGAGAGTGTTAAGTTGTTGTTTATGATCATATTTCAGTTGTTCTATTTGAGACAACAAAGCATTCTTGGATGCAACTAGATCACATATCTGTTTCTCCAAAGATTTTTCGTTTTGGTAAGATTTAGCAAAAGCGACTTCAAAACCTTTTCACGTTTTTCTTGTGTTTGAAAAATGTTGAGTTGAAATTTTAAGCATTCATTATCCTTAGTTAGCAGTGCATTTTTATCCTTTAATTGCTTATTTATGTCAAGGCATTTTTCCATTCGAGATTTTTAGTTCTTAATTAAGGTCATGAGCTCAATATCTGGATTAGACACAGGTTCAGATTGTTCAACGTGAGTCTCAACATGATCATTATTCAGATCCTCAAGTATAATCACGAAGTCTACTTGATTATCAATGGTAACCATAAGGTCATCTTGATCGTCAAATATAACTACGGGATCTATTTGATTATCATCGGAATGAGATGTAGATGGCTCATGTTGAACACTCTGAGCCTTGTCGGATGCAGATGTTGGTGGAGATATCAGATCATAAATGAGTATAGTTTGATCCGGTACGTGAGACAAGCCGTCAGTGTCATACACTGGGCCTGTGTCACTCATGTAGAGTTCTTTCATGTTTGCCATTAACATCACATCTGCGTTAGCCTGCAAGTCCTCCATGTCATCATCTGAATCTGCATTTGCCATGAAGCTCTGTTCCTTGTGGGTAAGAGTTCCACCAGCTTCATCCTTGAGAGCCAAGAGTAAAGCTTCTTTGTGATAAGCGCTGCCTCTTGTCCTCGGCTTTGGGCATGCATTAGCCAGATGACCCTTTTCATTACAGTTACAAAACGAAGACCATTAACCCCAGTCTGAGCATTTCCCTGATTAACCACTTGAGCCCGTTGTTGTGGAGCACCCATGTTGTTCCTTCCATTTGCATTAAACCCTTGACCACTACCCATCTGACGAACATTACCATGATTCTGAACTTCAACACGTCCATTGTTAACAACAGGCTGATTCCTTGTGTTAGATGAGGTTCGAATGCGATTGTTGGATTTGTTAGAATATCGACCGAAGGCTCTAGCAATCATGACAAACCCTTCTTGCAATGCATCGAAAGCTTCAGCATCCTCATTAGATTCACCGTAGTGCTTGATCATTATTGTTGTATGGAACCAATTGAGTTTCTTGAGATTGTTCTTGTGATCGATCATATGGGGTAATTGTAGCAGTTGGTTGTGGAGGATTTGTGAAGACAGTTTGTAAGGTTGGAAATAGAGGATAACAAGCTTGAGCCCACAACGCAAGAGTTTGATTATCCGGGAGTGATGGTGAAACAGTAGCTCCCCAGATGACTCTTTCTTTGTCAACTTCCTTTTGGTGGAGCTGCAAATAGTCGTACAACAATCCGTAGGTAGCATGATGAAGATTGTTTGCTTGACGGATGAAAATGAAATACTTTTCCCAATCAGGACCAAGACTACTGAGGAACTTAGTATTGACTGCAATTCTTAGCATAATAATGTTATGTTTGTCCAAGTCATTGATGATATCTGAGAATCGATGATGATATGACTCTAATGTCTCCCCTGGTTCAATCATGAAGTGTTCATATGCTATATAGATTTTTGATTCCATGTCTTCTTGATTGAGTTTAGTGCCTTCCATTAAGAGATGAATGTGCTCCCACATTGCTTTAGCAGTCTTCTGAGCATCCACACTTCGAAGTATCGGATTGGGTAATCCCAAAGGGAAATGTTGCATTGCAAGTTCATCGGCTTCCAAGTGTAGAAGTTGATCGCAGTAAGTTCATTAAGACCGAAAACATTGGTGAGATCATCTCTTGGTGGATTAGCAGTTGGATCTCCGGGTACAGTGATAGTAGGCATCTGAAATGGACCTTCAAGGATGACCTTCTTCAAGAACTTTCCATGTGGCTTCTTTAGATCACAAAACCTAAAGAACCTTATCACCCATTGATCGTAGTTTCCGGGAGTGAGCATTGGAGGTCTATCAAGTGATCCAGCTTCATGTATGGATTGTTGGCTACTTAAAGCTTCACACATCTTTGCAAACCAAGACAGTTCCTTCATAGCATATTTGGATGGATGTTGATTTTGAAAGTTTGTATAAGGTTGTACTTGTAGACTAGGTGGTGGTTGAATCATTTGTGGTGGAATTGCTCCTTGAGGAAATTGTTGTTGAAATTGATGTTGTTGTTGATAGAGTTGTTGTTGTTGTTGTTGTTGTTGTTGTTGAGGATACATATAAGGAAAGTAGATAGAGTATGGTGGTTGAGACATCTTGAAACTTGTGCTGATGATGGATCTTTGTAGTCGAATGAAACTTTGTTGATGAAGAATCCTTATGTGTAAAAAACTAGCTTAGGCAAATAAAATGCCTTATGCGTAAAAACACCAACTTACACGTAAGAATAACTTACGCGTAGGAATAGCTTACGCGTAGAAATGAGAAACACTTAGCTTAGGCGTAAACTAAAGGCTTAGTAGTAGAATGCTTATCGTAAGATTAGCTTATGCGTAAGACAAAGCTTAGGCGAAGAAAATGCTTAGGCGTAGGATTCTACGCGTAAGTGATTAGCTTAGGCGTAAAACTAGGGTTTGCCCAAAATCCTTTACACTTATTCGAAGGTAAAAGATATCTAAAGTCAAGTGTTTTAGGCTTATCCAAGCAAGAAAACACGAGTAAACCAATAACATGAAGATCACACGTTCGTAAGCTTATGCGTAGACTTTGAAACCTTACGAGTAAAACTAGGGTTTAGCTACGCGTAGGAATAAGAAAACTTTGCCAATACTGATTTTTCTGCCCAAAAGTGTTTGTAAACCATATTTTTATGATGAAAAAGCTTCAATATCACCAAAATAACACAAAAGTGTGAAACTTGATGATCCAAAACGCTTATTCACCTTACGCGTAGAACAGACTACACGAATGAAACCAAGCTTGAAAACAATGAAATACACGTAAAGTTTGAAACTTTTTGCCAAAAACTTAAACTTTATCACCAAATAACCTTTAAAGTACAAGAATATTGAGTTTTAAAGTGTAAAAAGTAAAGTTTTTAAGCGTTTGAAAGTTTTTATACCGAGACTTACGCGTATCTTTTAAAGCTTCAAAAACAAAATCGTTGCACCCAACTATTTGGCGAATGATACCACTGTTAGGTCACCATGTTTGTAACACAAGCATCAATATGAAGAAATGAGATAAGAAAGATCAGATGAACACTTAAACACAAACACACAAGAGAATAGAAAAGGTTTAGGCGTAGGTTTTGTATAAAAGTGAACAACCAACTCTCAAATGAGAGTTACAAGACTATTTATAGGGGAAGGGAGCTAGGGCAACACATCTAGTCCCTTTCTTTCCTTATTGGGCTTTGGCATAGGCTCATGGGCTTTCTACATGAGTCATGCCTTAATTACTAACATAAAAGCCTTAATTAAACTAACTATTACATATTGATTACTAACACTTGAGAAATGATTTAGGAGTGATTCCAACAAAGAGGAACCTAGAGAATCACACAAAAACAAAAGACAAACTACATAGAAAGATCCATTAGGATCTGTGGTTAGAAGGTTACAATACTTGGGGAAAGTATGTGTGGGAGTGGCAACCCAAAAGGAAGAAATGGCTCACTATTTATAGAAGAAAAGTATCTACTGTTCCACGGATCCCACGGGTCCCTCACTTGAGGGATCCGTCCAGAGTAATACTGGGGATACGTGGGACGCTCCCTTTTTCCCATGGGTTTTGGGTCATGGGTCATGGGTTATGGATCATGGTATCAAAGTAGATACAATGTATCTCCAAGATGCAATGCATCTATTCCATGGTTCATGGATTAAAACTATGGGCCATGGATTAAAACCATGTATGACTTAAGCATGATATCATGCAATGGGTTATGGGTCAAGTTCCATGGGTATGGGTCATGGACTTTGGGTTGTACCCAACTATATTCAATGTATTTGGTCAATGGGTCAGATACTTAAGTTTCTACCCAATTGTATTACCCATTATAATACATACTAGTTATGTATATATTTGCCCAATATGTAAACACTAGTTGTTGTACATATGTATCATAAAATCACTTATACTTGTTTTAGCGTTTTATGTGAAAACGTAAGTGTGTTAGAAAACTATTGGCTCAAACCATTTACGTGTTTTATTTGTTTCGTTAAAATGATTTTACGTTTGTTATCGACAAAACATTAGAGGATCGTAAAATATAAATAGTTTTTACGGCTTATTTGTATTAACAATCTCCCCCTTTTTGTTGATGACAAAACATAAAATTATTTTAAGGAAAAACTAAAAATTCGTAAACGTTCAAATTGGAGTTTTTACTCTCTTCTCCCCCTTTTTTTGTCAAAACAAAAAGAGCGTCGAAAAGAAACTAACACAATGTTTTAAGAAAAACATATACGAGAAAAAAATATAGAGAGCAAGTTACGGGAAGAGTTCTCGTTTTAGCTCCCCCTTGACGAGTCCATCCCTTTGTGAGGGCGTCAAGTAAATAAAAACTATTAAGCTAATGCATTGCAACTATGTTTGCAAGTGGTTTCGTCTTAGTGACGATAATGCTCCCCCTTGATGATTGCAACGTTGCAAGGGGATGTAACGAAATGTAATCCATATGAGGATTATATTGCAAATGGTTTTGCAATGTATGGTTTGACACAAAGCTCCCCTAGCTTTGGGTGTCAAAGTCTTCATGTATATTTTGAAAATCTACAAAACAAAGGTTAGAAAACAAGTATATAGTGCATAATTTCCTGCAAATAAGACTCAAGTTAGTAGAAAATTGGTCTTCTGTTACACGAATCCCACGGTTCCCTCCTTGGAGAGATCCGTCTAGCCAAATTTTAGGGATCCGTCTGTTTGATGACAGAATTCAGCAATGGTGATATAACAAAAAATTTTAACATCAAGGTGAGATATGTATTCAAGCAACAAACATATACTCAAAGCAATATGGCATATAAACTATCATTCAATAAAACATAAGAGATAATCAACAAATCTCTAGAAATAAGAGAATGACTTAGCCATGTAATACATATTCTACTAATACTAATAAGTAACTAAAAACTTAAGAACCAACAATGTGCTTGAGTCTAAGGATGAGTAGACTTGTTGATTGGGTCCTATCTTTCAAGAAGATGATTAATCATGAAATGGAATTCCTAAATGATCTAAGTTAAGTTTGAGACTAGGACACCATTTTAATCCTTAGGCTCATGGTTGTTTAGTTTTGTTGACCTCATCAAAATGTTCGAGTATGTGATAAAACATGAAACGTTGCTCCTCACGTAGTTCATGTATCAACCCTTCAACATGTTGACAATGATAGCAATCCTTGTCATGGTTTTGAAAAGGTGGTGGTAAAGATTGTAGAGGTTCAAGTGAAGAAGGTTGGGGATCCTCAAATGAAGCAGGGATTGGTGGAGACACATTAAGTGGTGGCTCAACAAGGGTTGATGGTGGAGGTAGGGAAGTGTCAACTTCCATGTGGTCGGGTGGTTGACTTTGATGTCTCCTTATAATTCAAAATGGGCCATTAAAGGGAAATGGAGAAATGGACATCGGTGCAAGTGTTGGTTCAACATCTTGGTTTTGTTGTACAATTTTCTCTAGTGAAGAGTGCGTCGGTAATAGTGGAGGATGAGATGGCCTAGGGGGTAAGTCCTCTAAGTTGTAGGAATGTGGAGATTAATGTGAGGTGTTAAATGATATGGCTCTAGGCACCAATGATGTTGGTTGGGTTGAAAAGGGTGTGTTTGGTTTAGTAGGAATTGTAGAGTTTGGTGACGATATTTTTGTGGGAACAATCCTCTTAGGGATTGGTTTGATTGGTTGAGTTGGTGGAGGGGAAATCCTAACATTTGTGGATTTGACCGGAGATGATTCGGTTGAGGAAATTTCGTGTATAACACGAGCAAGTTTCTTGGGTGGTTCTTGGGTGGATGAGTTAGCACTAGGAGCTTTCCTCATGATGAAATGACTAAAGAAGATGTTTCTAATTGCTGAGAATTATGTTGTGTTTGATGACTAAGTAATTCTAGCAAGATGACTTATAAAGGGAGGAATTTGGCAAGTGCATTCAAGACTTAAATCACTAAGATTCTTTGGAATGTGATGATTAGCATGCACAAGAGTCAACTTCAGAGTTGTACTGATTGAGGAACTTAATTAAGATGAGATGGAGTGTTCAAGTTAGCAAGATGAGCTTGAAATGATTGTTTTAGCTAGAGTTGACATGAATCTGTCATACGGATCCCACGGTTCCCTTCAATGAGGGATCCGTCTAGGCTAATCCTAGGGATCCGTCTCTCAGCAGCTAAGAAAAGATAACAATGATGTTTGTAAGGTCTAATACCTATACCTTCTGGAGTGTTTCAGTCCATCTAAGTGTCTTGAATGAAAGGGTACTTGAATGATCAAGGGCAATGAGTGATGTAGCTAATGATTCTCTTTTATGGAAAGAAAATGAGACTTTATAACCACCAATGAGTGTTCAAGGATGACACTAGGAATTTTGATGGTGTCAAGTCATAATAAATGATCCTAGAGATCAGATGTAACCTTGAGATGGAGTTTGAAAAATCCTCAAAAAAAATAAAAGAATTGAAAAACTAGTTTTTGACCCATATTGAGATAACGATGACTAGAACCAATTTCTTAAAATTGATAAATATATTCACCTAAGAGTTTTGAGACGTGAGAAATAATGTGTGAGTGTTGAAGCGGAGATATGGTGAGTTTTGATGAGTTGATAAATCAAAATCACTTTAAATTAGATCCTAGGTAAGCTATGGGTGAGTGTGAAGCTTTCAAATGCTTGAAGAAGATTTAGTTGGTTCTAAGGTCTTATGTTTAGCTAGTGTGAAGTGATCTAGTGAGCTATTTTGATGTATGGGAATCTGTATTGCACATCTGTTGTTATGAATCCGATGGTTCCCTCAGAGGAGGGATCCGTCTAGGCTAATCATAGGGATCCGGCAACTGCAGATCAGAACCATCACAGAAGGTAAAGCAGATTTTCCACCAAACTATATACACTACTAACCATTAAACTTAATAGCAACAAAAACATGTTATCACATAAATTATATCATAGATAATGGCAGTAATGATAATATCTATTATAACACAAACAAGCATGCTAAAACAAAACATAATCATTCATACACAAACCAAATGTCTAAAACAAGCATAATCCTAAAGTCTCTTTCGTCAATCTTTTCTTTTCCTCTTTCCCGACTTCATGACGTAGTTAGCTAGGTTTGGAATCATAGCCCTTAATTGTTTGAATTCCGCGGTCTCGTTTGGAAGAGTTGGAAGTTGTTGATAGTAGTAAAAGGGGTCCAAGTCGATATTAGCTTCGGGGTTGACATTTACTTCTTCTTCATCATCTTCTTCTTCGTCCGAGGAGTCCGGGAGAGCCTTAGGTTTTCTTCCATTGACCATGAACCGTTTAGGGGGTTGTTTGGTAAGAGGTACCATGACGTGATCGGAAAGGAAATGATCATCGTTGATAGGATATGGTTGCAATGCACTAACATACTTACAAAGTCGTGTTAGGAGCATACCATACGGAAGTACCATGTTGGCAACTTTGAATACCCCGGCCGTTTTCTTCACCATGTAATAGGCGAGATTAAATGGCTTTTGGTGAATAAGGCAATAAATCATTTGCACGAGACATGCATTTGGATGATCCTTGTTACCGACTAAGCTAATGATGTTTTCCCTAAGAATTTTTTCCCATTTTTCAAAAATGGGGTGCATTTCGAAAAGTTCCATTTGAAAGGGATCACGGTGAATGAGCTTTTTGTTTTGGTTGAGACGGGATTGGTCGGCTCTAATTTTGAAAATATTGTCTCGAATGGTTTCGGGTTCATCAAGAGGAGTATGCTATATTGGTTTGGGATCAAGAGCAAAAGATTGAGTGGATATTGCCCAATCTTGAGAGTACATACAAAATCCTTCACAAGGAATGCGAAGGATTTGAGCAAATGTGTTGAGAGGTAGAGTGAAGTTTTGTTTATTGATGATGAAGGTTATTGAAATGCTATCATCGGTGTTTTGAATGATCCTAATGCTTTTGTAGAATTCAAAGATGAAAACTGGACAAATTTGTTCATCAATATCAAGAAGACAATCAAAGTTGATTGCCGAGAAGACTTGACGAATGTCAGTATTTTCAAGGAAACAATCCTTGACCACACGACCTTCATGGATAAGTCGTTTTTCAAGTCTTTTGAAGACTTTGCGATCGGTTTTTGAAAAGCCCTCTTTTCGATAGTATTGGGTGAGGTAATAGACGGTATCATGGTGGTCTTGTTGGGTGGCTGTAGGCATGGTTGGTCCTAGAAACACAAATATTCCAATTAAGCAAAATTTGTTGAGATGGGTTTATGGTTTTGATTTGTATTAACATTGTTGTTAGCACAATATAATCTTAGTTATGTGAAAACCCTTTCTAATGATTAATTTTGGAAAACCTAATTTTATCAATTGATTTAAGAAAAGTTGAGAAACCATAAACCCTAGGATAAGGATGATGAAAATTATAACATGTTAGTGTAATTACTTACAATGATGTTCTAGAGATGAATGCTTGAGGATATGGAGTCCTATGGAGATTAAACCAGCTCTTGGGTCATTTTTGTGTTTTGTGGGGAGAGGGAAAGTGAGCCGGGTTGGTTTTGAAATGCGATAGTCGGTTTCATTGACGGTTCCCGGATCCTTGTATAAGGGATCCGGCTAGTACAACTAGAGGGATCCGGCTACTGTAGACAGAAAAAGAGTGTTTGGCATTATTTTTGTAATAAGTTATAAAATAGCTTATGGAACAAAAATTGTTTTGGGGTTAGAAAAAAAAATATTCGGTCAACAAGATTTGATAAATTAATTATCGAGGATCCATTTGTGACGACGGCGTTAGTTTGACGAGATCAAAAGGAATACTATTCCCGATGATGAGTAAGTCGGGAAAGTCGCGAAAAGAGACTTTTGAGCGGCTAGCAATTATTAGCAAAAATGGTATCAACATATTCATGTAGAAGTAACCTAGCTAATGAAAAGTAAACATACCTCTATGCTCTTGATTTTGGTTTGTGAATACATAAGACCAAAAATACTTCATGAGCTCTTAAGGTTATCTGTTGTGCTTAGAATAAGTAGGTTGTGATTACTTTTAGGTTCTTCCTTGAAATTTGACTTCATTATTCTTTGAATAGAAATGGAGGTTTTGGAGAGATCCTAGCATGAAGATTTCTTAAAAATAAAATGTTAGAATAATCTATCGATATCCAACATGAGAGAAAAAACAATTGTTTAAAAAGATTTCCTTCTTTGTAGTTTTCAAACATACACGGATCGTATCAAGTTTTTAAAGTACATCATACTCTAAGAAACTTGGTAACGAAGCTCTGATACCAATTGTGGAAAACTAGAAGGGGGTTGAATAGTTTTACCAATTAAAACTTCATTTTAAAATATTTAGATCGCCTTATGTCAATCTATTTAGACGTGTATATTGGACACTGATAGATAGATATATAAATGTGTAATGAAAGATAAGGAGTAAGAAACACATAACCACGACACGAGTACTTATAGTGGTTCGGCTACAAGGACTGTTGGGATATAAAAGACAAAGTACTGGAGAAATACAAAGTACTGAAGAAAGTCAAAGTACTCCTAAAGAAGAAAGTCAAAGTACTGCTCAACATCAAACTACAGCAAAGCTAAAAACTGTTATATCGTTTATGGAGAGCTTTGTTATTCTAGAATATTCTTAGTTTAGATTACTTGTCGTACAAGGATTAGAGTTGTAAACCGACTAGGGTTATCCTTATGCCTATAAAAGGACCCCTAGATTGGCATTAGATATACGTTCTGAGAATACAACTTTAGAGAGAATATTAGAGTTTATCAAGTTTGATATTAGAGTTGTTAGTGAATCTGTGTATCAAGCAGGTTCAAAGTATTAATAAAATCGTTGAAGTTAAAGTTATTCTTCTTAGCTTTATTGAAGTAGTTTCCGCATACTTAGTAAAGTTATATCAGTGTTTCATTGTTAGTGACTTAGGATTTATCCGAGGTTGCTAAGCCCTTACAAGCTACATAGTTAGTTTGATCAGAGTATATCGATCCAACAAGTGTTATCGAGCTTGTGTGGAAACTCGATTAAGAAGAAACCCTTAAAACCGATTTAACAACAAACCCTAAAGATGTCGACTAAAGTCGCACCACCCCATCCATCACCTCACTCGTAATTCCGTCATCAAGAAGGAGAATATGATATCCGGAGCATGAAGATGAGGTAGTACATTGCTATTACGCACCATGCAATCGTGGAATGTAATTGTCAATGGTAATGAAGTTGTTGCAGAACTCAGAGAAGTTCCCGCAACCTAAACCACTAAGGCCGTCTTGCCAGCAGCTACAATAAGAAATCAAGAAAAGGCTCTCAACATACGTTGTCTCGCTATTCTCGATGGTCACCTACTCAAGTTCCATGATGCTAAGGATGCAAAACAACTATGGGTCGTTCTCAAGACAAAATTTGAGGTAATGATGCTTCCAAGAAGATGCATAGAAATCATTGAAGCAACAATTTGAAACATTCATTGTTGGTGAAAGAGAAGGTCTTGATGTCGCTTATGATGATTCCAAAATCTCCTTAGTATGCTAGAGTTATACAAAGCGAGGTATCATTGAAGATGCAAATCAAGTTCTTAAGAAGTTTGACATCCACATGGCATGTGATTGCTACTATGATCGACGACAACTGGTTTGGACGTTATGGACTTTGATGATCTCTACAACCATTTGAAGGTATATGAGCATGAGATGAATGGCCAAACAAGTTCAAAATCTCACAATATTACTTTTGTGTCTTCGAAGAGAGGCGATGCTTCCACTAAAAGTATCGCTTATCCTACTCAAAATCTTCGCTCAGCATCGTTGCTTATCCTACTCCTGCATCATCACCTACAAACACCATCCACTCTGATGAAGTTGTATGTTCCTTCTTTGCTCAACAAGCCACTTTACCTATTACTTATGAAGAAGATTTGTCACAAATTGAAGAGGATGCTCTTGAAGAAATTGATATAAAGTGGCAAGTTGCTATGATCACTGCTAGAATCAAGAAGTTCATGAAGAAAACAGGAAGAGGCATTGACTTCAAACCCAAATAGGGTATAACGTTTGATAAGTCTAAGATTGAATGCTTTAACTGTCAAAGAACTGGACACTTTGCAAGAGAGTGCAAGTTTGCTAAATATCGTGCAAATAGAATGACCGAGAAACCCAAGCTTGAACTAAAGGAAATTCCTATTATGAAACAAAAGCCTTGGTTTCTCAAGAAAATTTATCGAGGTTGGTGAGGTTGAATTTGATGATGAACCAAGAACTTCAGTATGGTCGTAGTGGAAGAGTTTGATTGGAGCACAACTTTTGATGAGGAACCAGGATTTGCTGCTACGGAATCTAGAGATGGTCTTGGAAGCCTTGATTGGAGCATGGAAAGTGAAGAAGAACCTGTTTTGCTTGCTATGGTAGCCACTTCACCAAGTTCACCCCCTATCTTTGAGGTATTCTCTAAGTGTCATGATTTTTATCAAAAAGTGCTTAACGATTATGTACCTGAAAGAGATAATTATAGAAGGGCTAGGCCTGAGGTAGCTGGTTATCAAATTACTTTAGAATAAATGGAAGCCAAAATAATAACACATGAAAATAATGAAATGGCTTGGGTAGAAAAATATGAGCAACAAGATTATCAATTAAAATTAAGTGAATGGAAGTTAGGATGTAAGGTTTCTGAACTTGAAAAGATAACTAAGGAAAGGGATGATTTGTTAGAAAAATTTGCTGCTTGGGGAAAATCTGGCCTTTCACATGTTAGTTTTGTTGAAAAACATAAAAGAGAACACATTAAAACTGGCCTAGGTTTTGGTATGGATTTTAGTAGCACAGAAGAGAACCCACCTAGTGATCAAGAACAACTTGATTCTGAGGATATAACAACTAGTGTTAGGATTTAGAAAATCCATAGTGAAGAGTCGGTCACCCCAACTCTAGTCTAGCATATGTTAGCTCGTAGACATTACGTTATTTATTAGTTATTTAGATAGTTATTTAGTTTAGAGCAATACCGTGGAGGAAGGATGGGTCTTTACCCACTGTATGCCTGATCCACAGTCCGAAGGAGGACGTTTAGTGTGTAACTATAAATACTCTCTACCTCCCAAGGTAGAGGGTTGGACCTTTCACTCAATCTAACCTTCTTTCTTTTGTTTACTTTCTCTCTCTAGAAAGGCTCCCATCTTCCACTTTCTCTCTCTAGAACCTTAAACTATTCGAACCATATTGTGTTATGTGATGTGTTTATGAAATCCAATATGTTACAAATGGTATCAAGAGCCAGGGTTTGATCATCTCTCTTACATGTTCTTGGATTTCTAGTGGTTTTATATGGTTTTTTTGGGTTTGAAAAAGTTTATTGGTATTTCCATCATTTGGACCATTTCTAGTGTTAAAGTTTGGATTTTGATTGTACTTTTGTGTTTAGAATTATTATAAGTGCTTAGGGTTTGATTTGGAAGGCTTGAATCAGTGTGGTTGGGTTGTTTTTGGATTGAAAAGTGGCGTTTTTGAATATTTCATACTAGCGACTTGTGTCTTGGACTTGATTTCTTCGTAGCGACTTGTCTCTACGTTTTTCAGCGACTTGTCTGTGTTGTGTGAAGCGACTTGTGCACCTAGCAATTTGTCTCTTGAGACAAAACGACAAAAAGGACAAAGTAGTGGTCGTATTGTTTTGTCTAGCGAGTTAGCACTAGTGACTTGTCTATCTAGCGAGTTGTTACTCAAGCAACCTCAGTGTCTAGCGACTTGGCACTAGCGATTTGTCTTCATAGCGACTTGTGTCACTAGCGACTTGTTCATCTAGCGAGTTGTTACTCTAGCAACTTCTGTGTCTAGCGATTTGTCTTCATAGCGACTTGTGTCACTAGCGACTTGTTCTTCTAGCGAGTTGTCACTCTAGCAACTTGTGTGTCTTGCAACCTGTTACTAGCGATTTGTCTTCTTAGCGACTTGTCTAAAGAAGAGGTTTGACCAAAGTTGACTTTTTACGTCAAAACTTCAAACGGCCATAACTTTTGATCCGTAACTCCGTTTTCAGCAAAATACCAGTCAAAACGACCGCAACAGGCTGAATATTGTGAGGTTTAAAGAAGTCATGAAACGAATTTTTCGAGGCCCAAATCCTCTCCGAAAGGAAGTTATTGAGCTTTTAAGTTTTTAGACCTAAATTTCACCGTAAAAACGTGCATTAACAAAACCAATTCACAACCAAATAACACTTCAGCTAATCCTTTAAACAATCATCACTCTTAACACATAATCCTCTATCATTGTGTGGGTCCATCAGTTATCTTAACACGTTCTATTGGTCATTGTATCACGGTTTCTTCTTGATTTTGTAAAATCCTGCGAAAGAATCTATTTCTCGATTTAAATCATAGACTTGTAAAATCCTGTGCATACTGCAACATCATGTCTTACACTACTGACCCAGTGATTTCGGAAGTACTTAAATTGTATGATGCTGTGGACAACAATGATAATGTATGTTACACTGAACGGTTAAAGATGTTTGAATTAATCAATGAGGATGTGAGATCTTCATGTTCTGAGTACAATGAGAATGAATTGCACCTGCTAATGCTACAGAATGCCATGAAAAAGGAATGCTACATTGAACCTTATCAACAACTTCACTCTCACCTCATGTTACTTCTACCCATAACAATGGAACGAACATGTATTGCCCTCTTCCGTCAGGACTTTTCCACATTAATGTGAACTTTGTCGTTAAACCTAGAGCAATTGAGCTACAACTTGACAAAGACAAGGTTCAAAAGGATAGTTCCAAAGGTCTTGCACTTCAAGTGATCGCAAACATTTTAGTCATTCATTAGAAGGAATTCACATCGATTATGATCAAGACATGGTGAAATGTCTTTCAAGAGACACACGGAATGAAAAGTTGCGTGTTCATAGAGACACTTATCCATCTCATGGATAATATGGAGAAGTATATTGAGGAAGTTACTCGAAAGATGAAAAATGGATGAGAGTCCGTGCAATTGATGAAAGTTGTGATGAGTTGGGTAATGTATCGCTTGAAGAATCGGTGTTCTTGAATGCGTAATGTCGAGACAACAAATAATGATGATGTAACCAATGCTCGATTACTCTAACATACAAGAAGTAGATGCAGAATCGCAAGGGAATGAATGTCGCACAATCAAAAGATTGTAGTATTGAGTCGGGTAAAGCACCGGATGATGGATCGATTGACACCGAATACGAGGCTCGAGATAGATAAGCTTGACACAAAGGCGGTCCAATGACTCTTGTTACACATGATGTGGATGCGATATCGGACCGACAAATGAACAGTGTCATGTGATGAGGTACCTTAATCGATCAACATAGTGCATCCGCTAATGTACCTAAACAAACCGATCTTAATCTCGAACATGATTCGATAAATGTTCCTTGGTTGAGGTGAGACTAATAAATTCAAAACAAATGATATGGTTGATAAAAGGCTTTTGATGAACTTTCAAACAAATTCTCAAAACTTGAAAACATTGCATTTCTCTTGAAATTGCAATACAAAGAAAGGAGGAAAGTTTTCAAACTAAGAAACCATGTAAAAATCCGAATTTCCGAATTTCGTGAATTTTTGAAATAAACGATTTAAAAGCTCACCAAGCCAAAAACTCGACTATCAACAACTTGAAGAAACATATTTCGGTATGCATGTGAAAAGTAATTTGGTTACAAGTAATTCGATGTTAATGATATTGATGATATTCAAATGAGAAATGATGAATTAGCGGTTTGTGTGGCCAAATTACTAAAGGAAAATGAGTCTTTGAGAAAGCATCACATAGAACTAAGTGACTCACAAAGAAGCTAGAACTAAGTTAATGGAACAAACAAATTCTTTGATAGCAAAATTGATGAACTCAAAGCTCAACTTCGTGAAAAGAGTTTCGCTATTGTTGCCTTAAAAATGAGCTTAGGAAAACTTTAGGAAAAGTGTGAACACTAATTTTACAAAACCATCAACCTTGGGAAACCGGTTTCTCATCCCATTAGAAACCGGTCCGTTGTTAGGCGACCCTCTGCGCTTATATCGGAAAGACCAAAATTTTCAAAACACGGTTTGCCTCCCAAGTTGATGAGAAACAAGTTTTGTCAAAATCAGTCACTTCACCTGAGTTGCCTAAGAATTAGGCTTCTAGTTCCTCTAAAATGCAACAAGCAGCTACTTCTACTCCCAGCACCTCTAGGATTGGTTTGAAAAATCTGTCAAAACCAAACATTAAAATTCAGAATTCATATGATATGAATGACTTGTGGAAGAACTATTATCTAGAAGAAGCTAGGAAAAAGGCACAGACTCGAAAAGACAGAATTTTAGGTTCAAGACCTAGGGTGATGAATTCTACGAGGTTTCAAGGCACTGCTAGTAGTACTAAACCACTACCTAGGAACACTCAAAAGACTAGGGATTGGCTTTCATCTAAGAGTAGTTATGTGAATAAGAATGCTAAGCATGTAGAAAACAAAACTAGAAATTCTGAGTCTTTTCCAAATAAGAAACATTTTTCTAATTCACATGCCAAGGTACAATCCACTAAGACTACCTTCATGGCTAAGGTTTAACATGTTATGAAGCAAAACAAACCTAAAACTTTGCCTAGATGGATCCCAACTGCTAAATATTTTGAGTCTAGGAATAACGATAAGTCTTCCACTGTGCATAAGAATGTCACCAATCCTAGACCTTGCCATCAGTGGATTCTATCTGGTAAAATGTTTAAGGATGTTGGACTTAGGTGCATACCTACCGGAAAGCTGTTTACCAATGACATTATCAAGGTTGACCATGAAACCCCAAAGGGTTTGGATACTAATGTCACTAACCAAAACATATGAAATCAAGTTAGTAATATTAGTGCAGGTAGTCCTTACTCAGTTGCAGATACTTTGATCCTTCACTACATGGACTGGATTAAAGTATGGATTACAAATGGATTGATATCTCATAACTCACGGGTTCAAGTAACTCAATCTTGATATTCATTCAGCTATGACGTCTGTTCGCATCATTTCAGGCCTCGTACTTCAAAATTATGGCGTCTACAGATAACACTTCAGGCCCCGTTCCTCAAAGAAAAGAAAGGTGTACGCATCAGTGCGCTTTATCTTCTGAAGAAGATAAATCTTTATTTTTATGGCCATTCTCATCGACATTCTTCATCAACAAGCTTTATGTTTTTCCATGCTCATTCAATCCTCAAGTGGATCTACGTTCATTGGTATATATTCTTATTCACTTGCTCAATCAAAAATGGCAAACTTCATTTGCAATTTTTGAGGTGGAGAAGAGTAAATATACTACATGTTGATGGATGCTTGAGTTATGGTCATACGACTCTCCAACGCCTAATTTCTTCACTCACTAAGGATAACTGGGATTTACTATTTGGGATTCATTGTTTTTCAACATATGTTTGATGAGTACTTCCAATATCCAACGAATGTTAATCATCCAGTTTCTGAAGCTCATGCTCCGGTTCCTACTGACTCAATTGGTTCACCATCTAAGAAGTACTTCTCAGAATTCTAAAGAAACCTTATCTCCAGTTACTTCACAAGGCGTTGATAATGACTATCATGATATTGTAGTTGCACTATTGAATACTGATCCGCTCTTTGGTAGTCCTTTTCCAAATCTTCACGGATTATTGTTTCTCTCATTGTGCTCGCTATAAATCAACCACATGAACATTAAGGAAAATGACTACCTCATCCGCTCGAAAACATTATTGGTGAATCTTCCAGATAAATATTTTCATGTATACCTCTAGGAAGAATGCATTGATGTTGAGGAATCATTTGTTCCGGTTCATTCAGTGAGTCAATATACACCCGATTGTATGTTTATTCACGTGTTGGACATTTGACACAAGTTGATTACTTCGGAGTTAATCATTTATCACTTATTTGAGATTGAAGTTGACTTTCACAAAGGCGTGTTCTTATTTGATAACTTGCTCGGGCTTAAGAATTTGAGTTGAAGACTTGGTTTATCTAGTTACCAGTTGTCGGGGTGGATGGTTGAAGACCTGGATAACTATCACTTTTAGGAGTTACATTGTTTTACTCAGTGTCACACGCTTTGACGGTGTGGATAATCACAAGAGGTGTTAATGTCTCATACTTTGGTTGAGTATTGAGTAATTAGAGATTTTCTTGGAGCATAAATTCTCGACACCGTTCTTCCAACAGTAGTGCAAGATTAAGACACAAATGCGGGGAATTATACTTCAGTTTCAAGTTTGGTATATCAGGTTTTCTTCTTCAATGATCACTTCAAATTGTCTACAAATTGGTTGATAAAGATAGTCAGAGAGAGTTTCTGTAGCAGTTGATTCTCACAGGATTCATTCTGAGCTAATTTTTTGTTCTTCTCTATTTCATGAATATTTGGTATGTATAGTGTGTTGCTGATTCTGAGGTATCAAAACCAGCAAGGGGGAAAGAGACATACATCTAAACACACAACGAGGACACATGATGAACTTAATACTTCTTCTCTAATTGAAGTAATCCCGGGAAAGACAAATGTCATAACCGTAGAGAAACTCAGTGTTTAACTAGTAGCCTTTGGTGTGTTATTCCAACTATTTGGGGGAAGGATGTATTATTCCAACTATTTGGCGGAAGGATATATTATTCTAACTATTTGGGGGAAGGATGTATTATTCCAACCATTTGGGAGGAAGTGGTCTCTAGATACTTTTGGTATGTGTTATCTCAGCCTTCAGTAGAAAGAAATTTAAGAAGAATACTTGGAACGTGAGATGATATTTCTTATCGACATCTTCGATATAATTTATGATAAAGTGCTTCCGGTTAGTGATTCATGTACATAATTTAATGATAATTCTGATGAGATCGCAACCTTCAGGGGAGAGATATGTGTACATCAGGGTCGCACAACATGTTCACATGATCGAGCTTAATCAGTTATTCTGGAGTCGACATCCGCAGAGAAGATCAAGTGATTCAACCAGTTAACGTGATGTCGTTGTTTATTCTCTTGTTGGGTACTTGCGTACATTATGGGATGAATGTTTATATGGAAGATAACTCGAATGCACTTAGTAAAATGAAGATGTTGATATGTTGTTCCCCTGAATAGACAACTTCTTGCTCAATCTCGAAGAGTAATGTGTACTTCGGGGATGCATAACAGGTTCATGTGATCGGGCTCAATCGTTTATTCCGGGTATGATAACCGCAGAAATGATCCGTTTTAACTTGTTACTTCGTTGTTATCGTCTTCTTCGGGTTCTTGAGCTTCAAACAATTAGACTGTTTGCTTCACTTCATCTTCTGGGGGAAATGGTCTTAATTCAAAGATTGTCGGTTTGGGGGGAAGCTACCAAAGATTCACATTTAGAAGGCTCATGTTCTTACGATTTTCTTAAAAGCCTCGAATGCTTTAGTGGTGAAAGTTTAAGAGATGTTGATTTCTTTCTTCTACAACGTGCTGAACGATATCCGTATCTCGATACTCATTTCATCATTCTCTTAAACTAAATTATCCTCTTTGTACATATTTTATCAAAAATAAAAAACCTAATACAAAAATTCAAAACCAACAAAAAGAAAATAAAAAAATATAAAACCAACAAAAACCCATAAAAATCAGAAAATTTAAAAATACCAAAAATATTGTTTTTCAAGACATGTCTTCTGGTATCGATAACATCTGCGGTCTTAGAAATGTCATTCAATAATGGCACGGGACCATTGATGAAGTTCGAGCAGGAGGTGTAAATATTCTTTTTCAAAACATGTCTCATAATATGGCTTGCAGTTACTTCACACTGTGACCCGCGCTTAAACCATGGTTTGCTATTATTTCAGATAGCAACCCGTTCTTAAAGAAAGGAAAGTGTTACGCTAAACAAATTTTCAAATATTACGTGCACTTATCCTAAAACAAAATGAGGAAAGTATGTCGAATGACTGTTGTTCCTACTCAAATATTTTTCTTTCTAAAATTCTTCAGAAAAATATTTGTTTTAACAAAATGGTGGAAAATGAGTTGCTTGAAAAATCAATCAGAATCAGAATTTTCATAAATTTGCAAAACCCAATCAATGATTTCAGCATTGTTAAAACTTTTTATGAAATGAGTCATTGATTGAGGAGGAGAATGTTTTCAAATATATATCATCTAACAGGGCTTATATAATCATCCTACGTGCTTATCAGAAAAAGATATTGCCTATGTTGAAGGACTAGGATTCTAGGATATGATTGTTAGGTTTAGATGATTAGAGATTGATGAAAACTTTTTTCCCATGCCATATATGAACTGATTGATATGTTGGATTGACTTTTATTAGTCGATTGTTGTTTGGGTGATGTCGACCACCATATATCTGTTTGTGTCAACTAACATATGCAGATATCATGGTATAAAAGAATGTTCCTGATCCGGATCCCACAATTGAAGATGATTGGATGCCGAAAGGAAAGGGCAACTATATCTTGGGTCGACAAAAGAAGAAACGGAGCTTAATCAGATCTCTCCATGTTTAGTTGGCATGATAGATGCAACTTCAGAGGTCTCACTGCATTAGCAAACGTTTTTCTTTCATCCCCTCAGCAACAACAAAAGCATCTTATGATTCTGAACCACCTAACGTATCTTGTGCAAGAAAAGTAGTGAATTATACCATTTTTATAAACAATTTTGAAATATTGTTTTGAAAAATGGAAAAATATTGTTTGGAAAACAAATTGGATTCAAAGTTTTGAAATCAACCGGACTTTATTTTGTCAAATCTTAAGTGATTTCAAATTAAATATTTTCAAACGATATTTCATCAAAAAATTCGTTTTGTACGATAATAAGTGGTGATCTAAAGATTTAATGTTATGTCATGGTATGATTTTTCTTTTGAATCAAGGTCTTTCAAAATGAATTTTTTTTGTTCTTGTTTGATTGTGAAATTATTTTGTTTTACTTAAAGATATCTTAAAAATTATCATACCTGACACTAACAATCTTTAATGTCGAAAAACTGTTCCTTTTCTATCATTTTTCAAAATTAAAGCTTGTCAGGTCTTTCCCTAAAATTTTCTAAATGATTTAAATCAATTGGGATCACAAATCTCAAAAGGTTTGAAATTTTTGATCGGGGGAGAGATCGTGATTTAAATCTCAAATCGGTTTTAAAGGGTGATTGTTTCAAAAGAACTCCTTCCTTCATGTGCCAAACAATTTCAAATACATGTTGCACATGATTGAGGAAGAGCATTTAACCAAAAACCAGAAAAGTATTTAAACAAGGCCACAAGTTCTCCCATGTTTTCTAAACCTTATTAAATCTCTTGGGATCCAAAATCTCAAAGGGTTTGATATTTTTGATCGGGGGAGAATTTGTGATTTAATATGAAATTTGATAAAAGATGATCATTTTGATTCAAAGTGCAAGTTCTCTCTAATATATGTTAAACTCTTTCGTATATCGATGCACATATTGAGGGGGAGCGAATAGTTTATATTAGCGATCGTGAATGTACTTCAAAGAACTCTTTCCTCTATGTGCAAAAAGATTTCAAATAACCAACGCACATTTTGAGGGGGAGAATTTACCAAGAAAATCAAAAGGCTTTTTCTAAGGAAATTGTGATCAAATAAATTATTTCAAAAGAACTCTTGCCTCCATGTGCTAAACAATTTCATAATCATCTGCACATGTTGAGGGGGAGCATTTCCAAATGATCAAAACAATTAAGGTACAAAATGCTTTGATATTATATCACAAGTACCTTGATTGATTTTCCAAATAATTTTTCAATTGGTTTCAAGAAGGAAAGAACAATACCAAAAGACCGACCAATTTACTTTATGCATGGTGATATAAGGATGGTTAGGTTAGGTATTCGTTCCCACGATCCCGCTAGAGCCGGAGGGATCTACCCAGGGACAATCCACTAGATAGTGTAGAGTCCTTAGGTATGATGAAAAAAGGAGAAAAGTGAGAAATGGGAAGAGTGCGGACTGAGATAGAGCTAGAACTCGAATAAACCCAACAAGGTTCTCGTAATGAAATCTCGGTAAGCATCAAGGGTTGAAGAATGAAAAAGAAATGAATGAGAAAAGGGTGAAAAGGAATAGCCCTCCATTAATTCAACCTTAGGGCAGAAACCGGGTTCAATAAATATGCTACTAGTGTTTAATAAGGTAACATTGGTATTGAAGACAAGACGTCACAGACCCAGTGACGCACTGCACCTAACTTCCCAAGCTACTCAAGTTCCTCTTAAAAGGACTTGTTTCATTCTCACGGGGAACCTACATAATCTATCGACTTTCTCTTAGAGATTGTTGATATTGAAGAAGGAGACTCTCTCCCTAGTCTCCGGCATAGGAACCAAATGTGCACAATTGAGTCTAGAGCCAAGAGATCATCCATAATATCTCATTAGGATACAAAAATAATAAATACTTGCTGTTTCACATAATGTGGAAAGTAAAGTATATATTGAGAGCCCTACGTATTATCCTTGTGGTATTGCCAGAACATCCGAGTGATATGAAAATATTCACGATGAAGATGGAAATCCTTCTAGAGCCAACATCAAACAAACTCTTGGTGGGTGACATGTGAGATCTTTTCTAAAGATCAAGCTTGTGACAACTGGATAGAAACAATGGGGCGATTCAGTCTTGAATAAACCTTGGTCCAGGAAATGAATTGACGAATACTTTCAGAAAAACCGTTCGATGTGCAAATCTTCTTTTCTCTAGCACATCGAATGTGTATTCATTTTCAAATTCAAAAAGGTATCTCTGATTGAAAAATACTTTTGGAAAACCGTTCGATGTGTGAATCTCTTCTTTCTCTAGCACATCGAATGTGTACTCTTTTCAAATACAAAAGTATTTCGATTGAAAATTGATCTTTCTCATAAAACCTTCGTCGTATTGCAAAACTATTTATTCTAAGCAATACGCGATTGTTTTTCAAATCAATTTTCATCAATCGATGAATCTCAATTATTGGTTCACACACTCCGTCTTGTCTTCTTTGAGACGTTCGGTTTGAGAACGGCTAGAACGGTTGTGAAACCCCGTCAAGGAGATTCTTGAATTATACCGATCACAGCAAGATTGAACCGATCAACGGGAACCGTGGGCGTGTACCTCAATTCAACGAAGTGATCAAATACAATTTCGTGTGTTTTATTGCTAATTGTTGTTTGCGGTACATTTGGACGGTTGCGGTGATCGAATTGAGAAGTCAATCCAAAGCCGCATGCTCACAAAGATCCACACTTAATTAAAGAAATCATGACTAGTGCATATCTACATAACCTGGCTCTGATATTTTTATACTAAGCTTTTGCTATGCTGCTGCAAATATCATGAACCAGTAAAGCTTCTTCTACTCTGATGGAAAGATGTCATGATCCTGAACGTGTGAGCATGTCGGTCCAAAAGTCACAACATCACATGATGGCAACACAATAAAGGGTGATCCAGAGATTTAGTGTAGCTGATGATCTCGAAGAAAGCTCAAAGATCATCAAAGATGTGGATCAGCTCAAAGACCGCCACTTAAAGTACAAAGTATTTGGACTTTGAAGAATTCACTACTAAAGCACAGAGAATACAAAATTTGAAGAATTAAAGTCTACGAGCTCAAGAACGAAGTCAAGAATAGAATGCTAGGACACAAAATGTAATTCATGGGGTGACCTCCCTTAGGGAGAGATTGTTAGGATTTAGAAAATCCATAGTGAAGAGTCGGTCACCCCAACTCTAGTCTAGCATATGTTAGCTCGTAAACATTACATTATTTATTAGTTATTTAGTTTAGAGCAACACCGTGGAGGAAGGACGGGTCTTTACCCACTGTATGCCTGATCCACAGTCTGAAGGAGGACGTTTAGTATGTAACTATAAATACCCTCTACCTCCTAAGGTAGAGGGTTGGACCTTTCACTCAATCTAACCTTCTTTCTTTTGTTTACTTTCTCTCTCTAAAAAGGCTCCCATCTTCCACTTTCTCTGTCTAGAACCTTAAACTATTCGAACCATATTATGTTATGTGATGTGTTTATGAAATCCAATATGTTACAACTAGTGATGATGAACTCATTAACTATGTAGAAAACACATCTAGTAATGAGGAATCAATTAGTCAAACACCTCCTGAATTTAAGAAAGACAAGGGTTATCATGCAGTTCCTCCACCAACTGGTAGTTTTCAACCAACTAGGACAGATGTTTCTTGTTTTGGAGTAGACAATTTAGAGTTTAGGAAAAAGCTTACTGGTCAATCTAGTTCTGAAACTCCAAAAGAAACAGTTGAGAAACCTAAGGATGATATTGTTAAGAGTCGAGCAGTACCTTCAACTCAAAGTACTGCTAAACATTCAGTAGTACCTTTAAGAAAACCTTTTCAAAATACTGCTAAACCTTTTTGGGATAATTTTGGTCATAATAATTTTCATAATTCATCAAAAAGTCAGGTTAGGGTTGGTCACAGAACTAAAGAAAGAAATTTTGGGAGTATGGGTCAAAAATTGTGTTTTGTTTGTTATAGTCCTGATCATTTGATTAAGGATTGTCACTTTCACTCAGAGTATCTAAGCAAATTCCCAAAGACCAGACCTACCAACCATAAGCCAAGTGAGACTGAACCAGTTTGGAATAATTCACATAGGGTTAACCACAACAATTTCTCAAAAGACTATAGGTACCCTTACCAGAGAAGATCTTTTTCAAAACCATCAGTACCCGCAAACACTTTTCAAGGTACTGATAAGCCAAAAAATTTTCAAGTAGTACCTTCTCAAAGTACTGCTCAGTTTTCACTAAATCAAGGTACTGCTAGCACTTTTTGGAATGGAAGCCCTAGTAGATCCAATTACTATCAATCTAGAAGGTGTTACACCTCAAAAAGAGTATCTAGATCAAAGAAACCCACACAAAAAGTTAAAACCAGCTGGGTTAAGAAAGAAAGTACTGATGGGGAACAAACAGTACTTTCAACAAATAAGAGTGAAACAGAGATTTTTGTTGAAAATAATAAAGAGAATTTTGATGAAAAAGAGATTTTTGTTGAAAAACCAACACAAGTTTTGGAACAACCAAAGATAATTGATCATGTGCTTAAAAACAATGGAGATTACATACTTAAAGAATTTAAGTATGTCACTCCACAAGGGGAACACAAGTCAGTAATGGCTTGGGTTCCTAAAATTAACTAACTATTTTATCTTTGTGCAGGGCAACCCAGAAGAGGAGCTTAAAGATCATTTAATTGTGGATAATGGTTGCTCGAAGCATGACAGAGACAAAGAGATTCACGATTTTGGATCTTATTTTGGAGGAAGAGTTGCATTTGGGAATGATCCTAGTGGAGGAAGAATTACCGCAAAGGAACCATCAAGGCAGGAAGCATAGATTTTGAGAATGTCCGTTATATGAAGGAGCTCAAGTTCAATCTTTTGTCGGTCTCTCGGATCCGTGATAAGAAGCACCACGTGTTATTCACGACACATAATGTCTTATTCTTTCCCCGAGTTCAAGCTTGTTGATGATAACTTGGTAATCTTGAGAGTACCAAGAACCAATGATGTGTCTGATCGGATATGAAGAGTCTTAACTCTTCTGAAAGAGCAACATGTTTAGTAGCAAAGGCAACACTTGAAGAAGCACATTTGTGGCATAGAAGATTAGGCCATGTGAATTTCAAGAATATCAACAAGTTGGTTAAAGGAAATTTAGTTAGAGGTTTACCTTCCAAAACATGCAAGAATGATCACTCATGTTTGGCGTGCAAGAAGGGTAAACAACATAAAGCTTCATGCAAAAAGATTGAGGAAAGAACTATTAGAGATCCTTTGGAGTTGCTACACATGGATTTGTTTGGACCTGTTTTTGTTGCAAGTCTAAACAAGAAGAAGTACTGCTTAGTTGTAACAGATGATTGTAGTAGATTTAGTTGGGTCTTTTTCTTGGGATTTAAAGATGAAACCTTTGATGCTATTCATGATCTTATCATAGCCCTTGAAAACCAATTGAGACTCAAACTAAGAGGTATTCGATGTGATAATGGGACTGAATTCAAGAACAAGCTTATGGATGAGTTTTGTGCCAAGAAAGGAATCAAGATGGAGTTTAGTATTGCTAGAACTCCACAGCAGAATGGTGTTGCAGAGAGGAAGAACAGAACCTTAATAGAAGCAACCAGAACAATGCTTGCAGATTCCCTTCTACCTATTCACTTTTGGGCTGAAGCTGTAAGTAGTGCTTGCTATGTGTTGAATAGAGTATCAGTCACTAAACCTCAGATGAAGACACCTTATGAGTTGCTTATGGGAAACAAACCTAACATACGTTTTATGAAACCTTTTGGATGTCCTCTGACTATTCTCAATACTATTGATTGTTTGGGCAAATTTGATGGCAAGTCAGATGAAGGATACTTAATGGGATACTGTACCAATAGCAAAGGATTTAGAGTGTACAACAAGGTCACCAAAAAGGTTCAAGATTGTCTTCATGTTGAATTTTTAGAAGATCAAGACAATCAAAAAGGTAAAGATCATGATTGGATGTTTGATCTTGATGTTTTGACTCCTTCTATGAACTATGTTCCTGTTAGAGAAGAAAATCAAGTTGTTCACACAGAAGAATTGTTCATGGAGTTAATATTAGACCTGATGTTGTTCTTGATGAAGAACCTATAACTGTTGAGAAGGAGAAAAGTACTGATGAACCAAAATCCACTTTGTCTGCTGAGGATCAACCTATTCAAGATGAACTTAATAGGATGCTTTTCAAGAAACAATAGCACAATCTTATAAGGATGAACAAAGAAGAGCTTATAAAGAAACAAAGAAAAAGGGTAAGTCTACAGAATACCCTCACAAGACTTTCGATCACAAGACTTTGGATCAAATCTATCTTTGCACCAATTGATGATTTTAAGATTTGAATGATCCTACCATGCCTGGATTAGAAGACACTAATAATGAGTTTGAAGATGAAGGTATTTTCTCAAATTCCAATGAAGGAGCTGATTTCACAAATTTGGATGATGATTTTGAAGTTCCATAGACTCCTACATTTAGAGTTCATAAAGATCATCCTGCTGGTCAAATCATTGGACCTTCTACTTCTGGAGTGCTCACCAGAATCAAAGCTAAAGGCTTTTCTAAACCACATAATGCTTTACTTAGCTCTGTGTATAAACAAAACAGGATGAATCATAAGGATCAACAAATGTGTTTATTCACTTGTTTTATCTTTCAAGAAGAACCCAAGAATGTAGCTCAAGCATTAACTAAAGAGAGTTGGGTTGAAGCTATGGAAGAAGAACTTCTTCAATTCAAACTTCAAGAACGTTGGGTACTATGTGATCTACCAGATGGAAAGAAATTCATTGGTACAAGATGGGTTTTTCAGAGTTAAGAGAGATGAAAGAGGGAATGTCATCAAGAACAAAGCAAGATTAGTTGCTCAAGGATATAGACAAGAAGAAGGAGTGGACTATGATGAAGTATTTGCTCCTGTAGCAAGGATTGAAGCCATTAGAATATTCCTTGCTTTTGCTTCATATATGGGCTTTCTAGTTTATCAAATGGATGTCAAAAGTGCCTTTCTTTATGGAAAAATTACAGAGGAGGTCTATGTCGAACAACCTCCTGGTTTTGAGGATCCTGCCCATCCAAACAAAGTCTACAAAGTTTTTAAGGCTCTGTATGGCCTTCATCAAGCACCTAGAGCTTGGTATGAAAGACTCTCCACTTTCTTATTGCAACATGGTTACAGGAGAGGAGCAATTGATAAGACTTTATTTATCAAGAGAGACAAGAAGGATATCATGCTTGTTCAAGTTTATGTAGATGATATTATTTTTGGAGCTACAAAACAGTCTATGGTGAAACAATTTGAGAAGCTCATGCAACAAGAATTTCAAATGAGTTCCATGGTTGAATTAACTTTCTTTTTGGGGCTTCAAGTTAAACAATCCGAGGCTGGAATTTCATTAGTCAAGACAAGTATGTCACTGACATTCTTAAGAAGTTTAACTTTGATGCTATGAAGCCGGTCACCACACCCATAAAATCTATCAACTCATTGGGCAAGGATGAATATGGACAACCTGTAGAAGTCAAGCTTTACAGATCAATGATTGGCTGTCTTATTTACTTAACTACAACTAGACCTGATTTCATGTTTGTTGTTTATTTATGTGCAAGATATCAAGTATCACCCAAGGTCTCTCATATGAATGCAATCAAGAGGATTTTTAGTTACTTGAAACAACAACCTAAGTTAGGGTTGTGGTATCCAAAGGATTCACCTTTTCACTTGGAAGCTTTTTCAGACAGTGATTATGCAGGTGATAATTATGATAGAAGATCAACCACTGGCGGATGCCAATATCTTGGAAGAAGATTAGTTTCTTGGCAATGTAAGAAACAAACCATTGCAAAGAACATCATCCACTCAAGGTAACATGTTCTGCCGCAAGTCGTTGTAGACAAGTATTATGGTTGCATAGTCAACTCTTGGATTATGGATTCAATTTCAAGAATACTCCTATCAACATTGATAATGAGAGTACAATCTGCATTGTGAAGAATCCTGTTTATCATTCCAAGACCAAGCATATTCATATTAGGCATCACTTTATTCGAGATTGCTATGAGCATAGGCTCATTAATGTTGTCAAGGTCCACACAGATGACAATGTAGCTGATCTACTCACAAAAGGATTTGATGTTTCAAGATTTAATCATTTTGTGGTGAGTATTGGAATGATTAACTATTAAGCTACAATTAAGGGGGGACTTATTAGTTAGTTAGATAGTCCTATGCATTTTTTGAGGGGAGGCAATACCATGTCTTTTTGATGTTTTTGCCATTGTGAAGAAGAGGATGGAAAAGTACTGCTTATTGTTTATCTGAAAGTACTGATGTGAAAGTACCGCTTTGGAAATCTTCGCTTACGTGGAAAGCACTGCTAGTCTTATCAACGTACTGTTCCAACGGTCAAAAGATGGGGTAAAATTCAAATAATGGTAACTATATTCATTGGGCTGTGATTTTTTAAATCTTACCTATAAATAACTACTCTCTGATTTTTCCTCTCATCTTTATACTTATCAATCTTTTCCATATATCTCTTCTCTTATTCACATTCTCTATTCATCGAACCAATTTCTCTACATAACCACATTCAATGGCGAATCGCAACATAGTTAGTAAGCATAACATCGTGGCCAACTTGGACAAAACACCGGCCAATGTTCTTTTTCATGACATAATTGATTTTCTCGATGGATCATCTATCAATTATGCTCTTTTGGTTGAACCTGACATTATTGAACCCTGGATTCAACAATTTTGGGCAACTGCAAGATCTTATATGGAAGATAATGCACCATACATTCAGGCTAAGGTTGCTGGAAAGATTGTTAGAGTTAGTGAAGCCTCGATTCGAGAAGATTTATTGTTTGATGATACTTAAGGGGCTGTTCGTTTTGATAATCAAACGCTTTGGGACACATTAAGGAATATTGGGTATGAAGGCTCTCTCACTGAAACAACCTTTAAGAAACCCTTATTCATCCCACAATGGAAGTATCTAGTCCATGTTTTGCTTCATTGTTTAAGTTCCAAGAGTACTTCATGGGAGCAATTTGGATCAAATATTGCATCTGCCTTAGTGGGATTAGCTACCAATCAACTGTTTAACTTTTCACGGATGATTCTTGATGGTATGCTCTCCCATATTTCCAATGGTTCACCATGGTTAATGTACCCACGATTTGTTCAAGTTTTCTTGAACAAACAACTTCAGAATGTACCAAAACCATCGAGCTTGTTACCTGTTGTGGTACAACCCCAAAAGATATTCACTTTCATGGCTAAGAAGAGTGATAAATTCTCTGGATGGAATATTCCTTTGACTACTTCTATGATGGAGATAGTGTAAGCAGTTAGAGATGAAGCTGCTGCAAGTGAAGAACATGAGCTTTCAGGATCAAGAGAAGGAACTGCTTCTCAACATATTGCATCTCTCCAAGATACTGTTCATGGTGATTCAGAACCTGAGGTAAACCCACCATCCTCTCCCAATGATTATACTTCCACAGATGGGGCTCAAACATCTGGAGGAGATGAGGGAGATATGGCTCCTGAAGGGTTGGTTCTGGATAACTATGTCTTGACAAGGGAATTGGTGAGATTTAAGAAAGCTACTGCAGCTCAAGCTAAACAACTTATGCAGTTGAACACCAAGTTTAAAAGATTGAAGAAATTTGTCTGACCATTAGTTCAACATCACAGATTATGGGTCAAGTCTCAAAAGAAGAAAGGAAGGAAGTTTACTGTTGGATCCTATATTTATTGTGTTTGATGATTCGGGTGGTCTTGGAAGATCAAAATACATGTTTTCCATTTTAGAGAGAGAAAGTAGAGAGAGAGAGAGGGTGTTCTTGCTAGAGGTTTACACAAAGTATGAAATATTAGATTAATGAAGCACCACCCCTTCCATGGATGGAAGGGGTATTTATACTTACAGACTCAACGACCTCCTATCGGCCTGTGGATCAGGGATACAGTGGGTAAAGACCCGTCCTTCCTCCACGGTGTTGCACTAAACTATTCTACGCTACAAATTAACTAATAAACTACTACATAACGTAAATAACTACAAATCTACGAGCTAACATATGCTAGACTATAATTGGGGTGACCGACACTTTAACATGGAATTTCCAATTCCTAACAATCTCCCCCTAAGGGAGGTCACCCAATGAAATACATTTTGCATCCTAGCATTCTTTCTTTGACATTGTTCTTGAGCTCGTAGACTTGAATTCTTCACTTTCGCAATCTTTGTGCTTTTGTAGCGATTCTTCAAAGTCCGCATAGATTTGTACTTTTAGTGGAGGCCTTTAAACCGATCCACATCTTTGATGATCTTCGAGCTTTCATTGAGATCATCACCACGAGAAATCTCGGATCACCCTTTATTGTGTTGCCATCATGTGAAGTTGTGACTTTTGGACCGACATGCTCACACTTTTGAATCATGACATCTTTCCATCGAGTAGCGGAAGCCTTATCGGTTCATGATATTTGCGGAATGAAGCATAAGCATAGTATGAAATATCAAAGCCGAGTTATGTAGATATGCACCGTCATGATTTCTTCAAATTAAGTGTGGATCTTTGTGAGCATGCGGCTTTGGATTGACTCCTCAATTTTGATCACCGCAACCGTCAAATGTACCTTCAAACAACAAGTTAGCAATAAAACACACGAAAGTGTCTTTGATCACTTTCATCGAATTGAGGTACACGCCCACGGTTCCCGTTGATCAAGATAAATCCGCTGTGATCGTGTAGGATTCCTAAGAATCTCCTTGACGGGGTTTCGCAATGTTCTAGTCGTTCTCAAACCGAACGTCTCAAAGAAGACAACACGGAGTGAGTGAACCAATAATTGAGATTCACGATTGATGAAAATGATTTGAAAAACAATCGCGCATCGCTTGAAGAAAGAGTTTTGCAATACGACGAAGGTTTTATGAGAAAGATCAATTTTCAAACAAAATACTTTTGTATTAGAGAATGAGTACACATTCGACATGCTAGCGAAAAGAAGAGATTAAGCCCATCGAACGGTTTTTCTAAAAGTATTTTTCAATCGAGATACCTTTTGAATTTGAAAACATAAGTACACATTCGACGTGCTAGAGAAAAGAAGGTTTGCACATCGAACGGTTTTCCAAAAGCATTCGTCAATTCCATTCTGGACCAAGGTTGATTCACGAGTGAATCTCCCATTGTTTCTATCCGGTTGTCACAAGCTTGATCTTTGCAAAATCACATGTCACCCACCAAGAGCTTGTTTGATGTTGGCTCTAGAAGGATTTCCATCTTCATCGTGAATACTTTTACATACCACTCGGATGTTACGCAATACCACAAGGATAATGCGAGGACTCTTAATATATACTTACTTTCCACATTGTGTGAAAAGCAAGTCTTCAAGAATTTAGTGTCCTAACGAGATATTGTGGATGATCTCTTGGCTTTAGACTCAATCGTGCATATTTGGTTCTGTGCGGAGACTAGGGAGAGGGTCTCCTTCTTCAATATCAACAATCTCTAAGAGAAAGTCGATAGATTATGTCGGTTCCCGTGAGAATGAAACAAGCCCTTTAAGAGGAACTTGAGTGGCTTGAGAAGTTTAGTGCAAGCGTCCTTTGGGTCCATGACGTCTTGTCTTCAATACCGGTGTTACCTTAGTAACAACCAAGAGTATATGTATTGAACCCGGTTTACGCCCTAAGGTTGAATTGATGAAGGGCTATTTCTTTTCACCCTTTTCACATTCGGTTCTTTTCATTCTTCAACCCCTTGATGCTTACCGAGACTTCATAACTAGAACCTTGTTGGGTTTATTCCAAGATTAGCTCGTCTCATCCGCACTCTTCCCATATTCTCATTTTTCTCCTTTTTTCAATATTCCTAAGGACTCTACACTATCTAGTGGATTGTCCGTGGGAAGATCCCTCCGGTTCTGGCTGATCATGGGAACAAATACCTAACCTCACCATCCTTATAACTCCATGCATAAAGTAAAATGGTTGGTCTTTTGGTACAGTTCATTCTTCCTTGAAACCAATTGAAAAATCATTTGGAAAAACAATCAAGGTACTTGTGATACGAGATCAAAGCATTTTGTACCCTAATAGTTTTGATCATTTAGAAAACCTCCCCCTCAACATGTGCGTATGATTTAGAAATTGTTTAGCACAAGGAGGCAAGAGGACTTTGAAATATTTTCTTTGATCACAATTTTCATACGAAAAAGCCAGTTGATTTTCATGGTAAAATTCTCCCCCTCAATATGTGTGATCGGTGCTAAACCGTCAAGTTTAATTACACAAGCTAACCACTTGTGAATGGTCAACCGTAACAAACTTAAAACAGCTCAAACACTAATGCAATTAAGATCAGAGGAATATAATGGATTCTCGGTCGTTAAGTCCCACGGAGGATGAATTGGTGTATAAACACTGATCGATGATGATCGATCACCAAGGATAGTGATCGATAAGGATATTGATGGAAAATTACCTAAAGAAAAGATTTGTAAATTACAAATGACTTAAATGCAAATTAAAAGAAATAAAAGATAAAATATATTAAATAAACGCTATCACTATTTTTAAAGTGATGAACGTTTAAAACCTAAAACGACGTTTAAATAAAATTACGAACGCACAAAATAAAACGTGAGTTTTAAGAAATAAAAGACCTACAAATATAAAATGACATTTTACAATCCTAATAATAAAATAAAATTATTAGAAAAAGAAAATTATTTTACAACTATTCATTTAATTATTATTAATTAAAAACTATTTATTAAGTATTTAAAATGTTCTAAAATATAAGAAAATACAAAATTAACCTAGAAAAATGAAATTATAACTTAGAAAAATCTAAAATATGATAAAACTTATTTTAAAACTGAAAATATATTTTTAAGACTTTATATGTATTTATTATTAATTTAATATTATTTAAAACTTATTAAAATGCTAAAAAATATTATTTAAACCAAGAAAATTATGGAAAAATACTTTTTATGACTTTTATATTTATCTTAATCTAGGAAAATTGAAAATATATTTTTTAAGCTTTTCGATTTATTTGTATTAAAAGCTATTTAAAAGGATTAAAAACTATTTAAAATAAAGAAAAATAGCAAACAGTGTAGGAAAAATATGAAAAATTCAGGAAAATGCTAAAAATTATTCTAAGTTTATAAAAAATATAAAAACATATGCTTATGTGGAGGAAAATAAGGCTGCAGTGTAACTGCTTATTAATAAGCAATTCAAAATAAGCTAAAAGCTATCAAAGAGTACCAGCTGAACACAGAAGCTAACTAATGCTATATTAAGCCTATCTTAACCATTTAACAGTACTCTAGATCACTACAGAAGCTTAAATTGTATTTGAGCTTATTGGATTATTAATGAAAAACAGTGATTAGGTGGTACTTTTAAGCTAATGCATAAGCTAAACACATAAGCTAAATGGAAAACAGATATAGGGACTTAAAGTATACCGGCTAACTACACAAGAACCAAAACCAGCTCCTCACAAGCTTGAATGAAGCTTGTGAAAGGGTACAAGATGCTGTGCACACTCGGTGAATCTTGAGTGTGTGCAGGCATATCATGCCTTATGAAGTCGATTTTAAGCTTATCGAGCTTGATAAAAGTAAAACAAACCGATATTTCTAAACTAGACCTACTGAACTTGGAAAATACAAAACATCACTTGATTTATACCTCAGATGAATCCATGAAACATCAAGAAAGATTTGCTAAAACTGACTTTTCTATATTTGACTTTTGAAGACAGAAATGGAAGATTGACTTTTATGAGATTTTGATGATCCTAGATGATCTATTATGATGTATTAAGCTAATTTGAGGCTAAATTAAGCTAGATAAACAACTTGTAAACTAGTATGCATGATTTTACAATCTAAATTTTCAACAGTTAATTAGAAATGAGCTTCAAATATTATTTTGACTTTTATGGTAATGAGGTCTGGTTTTAAGGACTTGACTGAGTTATTTTGAACTAGAGTAACATGAAACAACAACAAATAACAACTCAATTACCTTATAACACAGTTAACTTGACAGATCCAAACAACCCTTAATGAAGCAGTTATGAAGCTAAACAAAGGATTCCAAGGATTAAGATCATGCAACTAATTAAAAACCTTATACTAACTGTATTTAAACATGATTAAACTATAATTGCCAAGTTTTAATTACTAATAGTAGCAGATGCAAAATTTTAGAAAATAGCTTACAAACTAAGATCATGCACATGACAAGGAACCAGTGACTGAAATCACACCCTATGGCTTCCCAAGAAGCTCTAAACCAAGATATAATCCAAAACCAGCTCTGCTTCAGCCAATATCATGAACAAATTCAAATGATGCCTTAACAGTTGACTTTTGTTGACTGAGAGAGTTTTAAAAGTAAAAGCGAGTAGAAACTTATATAAGCAATTAATAAGCTATAGGAGAGCTTATCGAGCTTATGAGAACTTAACAAACAACGATAACAACATTCAATGTAACATGAGATTCTTTTGAAATTTGAAATTTAGCATAAACGAAAACTTGCATTAAAGTGAAATTGATGTTCACGAAGTTTGATTATACATTAAAACATGAAATACAAAGCTTGAAAGTTAATTGATACATTGAATTTAAAATTAAGCTAAAGCGACATATCCTAAACTAAATTAAACTACTTGCCCTCCATAACGCTTCTTTTTCTTTCTTTATAGCTTTATCGACTCTATGTCGACCTCGGTCATTTCCCACTTGATTGCACCTTTGAATTCATCCTCATCGTCCATGTGTAAAATTGGCGGAAAAGTCATAAAGGTAGTAGCATTAAATGAGGTGGGGGGTTGGTTTGCAAGGTGGAAAGGTTGAGGTGAAAGGTAGGTATGTGCTGGAGAGATAAGGGTGATGAGGTGGTAGTGAAACAGGTGGCTATGGAGGTAACAGGTGGAGTTGGGAAGGGATGAACAGTGCACGCGCGTTTATCTGTTTTAAAAATTAGGCTGGGTTGATTGGGCCAGGATATGGATTAATATTGGATCCGGTTTGGTTTTTGTAGCTAGTAACACACAAGGACCATTCTTGTAACATTCTGAAAGTTAAGGGACTGATCCTGTAACATTTCCAAGGTTATAATAAGGACTAAACCTGCCAAATATGGTTAGTACAAGGACAAATGTTTCATAAAATTTTATTTTTTATAAGTCCAAGGACTAAAATTGTCAACTTTGAAACTTTAAGGGCCTAACTTGTAATTTTCCAAAAGTTTATCATAAGGACCAATTTTGTCATTTATAAATAGTACAAGGTTTATTTTTTATAAATTTCACTTTTTAAATTAACCAAGGACTATATTTGACATTTTCCAAACTTGAGGGACTAAAGTTGTAATTTTACAATTTTAAACTTCAAAGGGTTTGTTTTGACAACTTTTAAATCCCAAGGACCTTAAATGATATTTTTACTTTATTTTGATATACTAGGGACTATTTTTGACAATTTTTCAAACTTGGGGGACTAAAACTGACAATTATGCAAACTTGATACGTTTTTCACCAGATTTTGATGTTTTTGCATTTAAAACACATAAAACACTTATTTGTGATATTTTTATCATTTTGTTGCATTTCTGAATGTTTTCAGATGTTTTGGCATTCTAAACAAGATAAAATGATGAGTATTTAGACACTCATCAATCCCCACACTAAGATATTGCTAGTCCCTAGCAATGATTTATGAAAAGTTAATGGGTTTTATCTCTTTACCAAAAGCCATTACTCGAGTAGCCAATTGTTTTAGTTCAAGTAAGAACCTTGGTACAATGATAACCAAATGATTTTGAGCAAATCACCGACTTTCATCAGCTTTGATTTGTCTTTACGAAGCCGCTTGCTTCGGACTAGCCAACTCTTAGATAAATTATCGAATTATCTTTGGTGAGCTAATTACCAATTATGGATTTCAAGCGCCTTTACCACAAGCCATAAACTTGCGGGCTAGCCAACTTTTCACTAGTTAAAGATATGGTGAGTTGAACACCATACAATTTTGGGCAAATTGCAAGCCATAAACGGATTTGAGATATCTTTACCAAGAGCCGTTTGCTCTCGGATTAGCCAATCCTTATGTGGGTTAGACATGGTGGACTGATTACCATTTGTTGTGTTTAGTACATACTACTTCCACTAAATAAAAATTTTAAAATTTGGCCATTTTGGGGAAAAAGGGACTAAAAGGGTACATTTATGATCAAATTCGCGAATTTTCCCCACACTTAGAAATGAATATTGTCCTCAATATTCAAAGTACCGGCTGTTATGCCGAAACTTAGAACGTAAAAAGATAACATTACTAGCTAAGTGTAGAAACACAACAATTATTCTCTTTTTTAAATATTTACAATTTTCATTCATATTTTAAGGTCTATATACAACATGTGGGGTATCTCCCCCACACTAGGGTGGTACACATGGGTGAAAACCCATGTTTAACTACTGTTTTGGATTACCGAGTCGCTAGCTTGACTCGACCCCAAATTAATTGGTTCATGGGGAAGCAAAGTGGAAGAAACAATCTCCATCGGACTTTCATTTAAGATGTTTGGATAAACATTTGAAGTACGTGAAAGTTCCACACCGATGAGATATAGATAGAACCGGCTCAAAAATGATAAATGAAAATGCCGGGATCAAAGATAATGTCTTCATTCCCGAAGGAGTGAAGAACAGGAGAAGCCACGAGATAGGTGAAGAAGAGAAAGAAAGTCATGATAATAATCTTGACTAACTCATCATCATTAGAAAGGAATTCATGATAGCATGAATTTCATCTTTAAGCTCAATTGGTCTAGACATATCCCGGTGTGTCTAGATCAAAGTAGAAGTTATCATACTCGGTGGAGATATGATATGAGTGAGTTCAGGAGAACTCCTCAAAGGAGAATGATTCATATTCGTGATTGATTTGACCGAGCTCACCTGGGAACTCCTCAAAAGTGAATGATTCATAATCGGGAGAGAATTATGAGAATGAGAAGTGGTATGGCCACTAATCTTCTCTCCCATATGATCAAAATGGAACGCTTGCAATTCGGAAGAGAATCATCGAACAAAAGTTCACTATCCTCAAAGGGATAGGGTATGAAGTAGGCTTTTCATCAAAAGCCTCGATTCTAGAAATGAGAAGATTAACATTCAATAATGTAAGACGAAGAGCTTCGTCTTGGATTATTTCTTCTTCATTCTCTTCCCTGTCGACAAGCTCGTAAGGTAATTCCCCACATAACTTCGCTTCTTTGTTAGGAATTAGAAAATTCAAAACCAAAAGATTGAAGAGTCGGTCACCCCAACTATTATCTAGCATAAGTTAGCTCGTAGACTAATCGTTAGTTACGTTAGTTACTTATGTTGTTATGTAGTTAGTCAAGAGCGTAAAATAGTCTAGTGCAACACCGTGGAGGAAGGACGGGTCTTTACCCATCGTATCCCCGATCCACAGCCGTCAGAGGTCGCTTAGTTTGTAACCTATAAATACCCTCTACCTTGCAAGGTAGAGGGTTGGATGTTCTTTGTAATCTAATATTCCACAAGTTTCTCTTACTAGAATGTCCCACTCTTTCTCTCTAAAACCATCTATGTGCTCATTGTGTTAATGTTATGATGTGTATGTGAAATCCAATATCTTACAATTGGTATCAAGAGCCATGGTTAGATCATATCTTGCACATCTTTGGATTTCTAGTGGTTTTAGGTGGTTTTGAGTTTGAAAAGTTTAGTGGTTTTGCATCATTTGGTTGATTTCTTGTGTTAAAGTTTGAATTTTGTTAGTACTTTCATGTTTAGAATCATCACAAGTGTTTAGGTTTTCATTTGGTTAGCTTGAATCATCTTGGTTGGGTTGTTTTGGATTGAAAAGTGATGTTTATATGGTTTTTCTTGCTAGCGACTTAGCTCACGGTTTATTTTCTTCATAGCGACTTGCTTTACAAATTTGTAGCGAGTTACGCCTTTAGACCCAGCGAGTTAGATCTAGCGAGTTAAAGTACAAGTAGTGGACCTCCACCACGAGTAGCGACTTGGTGGTAGCGACTTGGTCTCAGAGCGAGTTGCTCTTTAGCGACTTGTATCTCTAGCGACTTGTGTAGCTTAATTGTCGCCAAATTTTGCTAGCGACTTGAATCGTAGCGAGTTACTACTTAGCGACTTACCTCTGGCTAGCGACTTGGCACGCTAGCGACTTAGTAGTGTGGCGAATTAAGTATTGGCGACTTGGTGTAGTATCTTCTAGCGACTTGGGATTATTACTACTTTGTTGGTAGCGAGTTAGTTCTAAATCACTAGAGACTTGGGGAGTAATTCATAATAAAACAATGTATGTCATCACGGATCCTTTAATCACCAAAGTACTTGCTCTCTATGACACAAACATGTAATAGTGAAGGTAATGCTTATCCGAATGCCATACACTTAACGATTCAAGAACGATTAATCGTAACAACTCAAATAAGTCACTCTTAATGTCTCGCACATGATGCTAAGAATATGGAATGCACCAATGAGCCGCTTCAACATCTCACCGCTTCTCAAATTACTCTTATCTACAACCATGGATCGAACGAGTTGTGCCATCCTTCGTCAGATTTTCCCACTTTAACAAGAACTGCTTTGCTTAACTTAGAACGATCGAGGTTTCAAATTACCAAAGAAAAGATCTCAACCGATGATTCTCATGTCGCTCTCCAAACCATCTTCAACCAATTTCACCACTTATCCGGAAGAATACTCCTCGATTTTGATAATATCATGACCGGAATGTCTTTCAAGAAGCACACGGAATGGAAATTCATGAGTTCGTAAACTCATTTATTCAACTTATGAGTAATATGGAAACATACATCGAGGAAGTCGCGAAAGAGAATAACAAGTCAAGGAATTGAATGAGTGTCAAGAGTGTCCATGGAACAATGATGACGTGTCATGCTTCATTCCGCTTGAACCAAGCAGAAGACACCGCTTGCGTAATCTCGTTGTGATGGAAAAGGATGAAGAGAACATCATCGATCTCAAATTCTCGTAGTCGAAAAGGTATCAATCAACAAGGTACACTTATCTCGATCACACAAATTCTCACAAAAGGTACATGACTCTTATCCCGAACATAACAATGTGGAATCAATCTTTGTTTTGTCTCGAATCTAATGCAAGTAACATGATTGAAAAAGGGTATATGATGAGCTTTCAAACAAATTTTCAATTCTTGAAAACACCAGATCTCTTTGCAAATTGAAATACAACATAAGAATGAAATGTTTTATGCAAAAAAAAAAGTAGTAACTGAACTTCCGAATTTAGAGAATTTTTGAAATTAATCGCTTAAAATCCCGATTCGTGACAAAGATTCGACCATAAGTAATCAAATCGCTTCTTTCGTAAGCCCGTAAATATGACCGTCATGAGATGAGTGATACACTAGAATCTAGAAATTCGAACTAGCTCTATGTGTGTCCAACCTTCTAAGAGAAAATGAGCATTTAAGAAAGAACCTTGAGGAAACAAACTCTAAGTTAGTCAATCAATCTAACCTCTTGATGAAAGATATTGATGATCTCAAAGCACAAATTCGTGATAAGAGCTTCAATATTGTTGCCCTAAAAATGAGCTCAGAAGTATGTTGGAAATAGGATGAACACTAAGTTTGCAAAACCTTCAACTTTGGGAAAGTCAACTGCTCGTAACCACTTGAAACGAACAGTTATTAAACAACCTAATGCCTTTAGGTCCGAAAGAGCTAAACCATTGAAATCTAAGCTTACATCCCAAGTTGATAATAAGTCTGTTTTGTCAAAACCACCACTTCATTGCCTAGTTCAGATATGATGAATCCCAAGCATAGGACTAATGGACATCACCCACAAATCGAAATGCTATAAGCTTAACTAGGTCTCATGCAAAACATCGTCTCGATGATCAATCCCTAAGAAATTCTCCGATCACAAAAGACAAATAGTCAAAACAAGGGTGTGCACTCATTTAGTTCAACTCATCGTGGCTTCAAATGGATTCCCACCGTAGATTATTTAAGTTTACGTGACTTAAACGAACTTACATCCCTAGATCATGCCTCAAATGGATTCCTGTGTAAACTTTTCAAGAATGTAGAGCCTAATAGGATCTCCATTAATGATAAGTCTCAGATTATAACGTGATGCATCCAAATGTGAGACTAATCATGTCACTAACTCTTCTATGTACAAATCTACATGTGCTTCCAAAGACAATGTGCTCTCGCCTTTTTCGTGTACAATGCTCAACTCAATCAGAACTTCATGACTTGGTTCCCATCGAAATGAACATAGCTCATTCAGAGCTATAGCGTGCAACAGCTTGATGCACTACTTACTTTGACTCCTATTCATCATTGAATCAGACTCGCTCATCCATATCTTTGTATAAATCAAGTTTTCTTAACAAAAAAAAAAAAAAAAAAAAAAAAAAAAGTAAATTTTTATATTTTATATCATGTTTAAATTCTTTAAATTTACAATTTTATCACGCTTTTTCCTATCTAATAAAGAATATTTTCATCGTTATCGATAACATCTACGGTCCTAGAAATGTCATTCAATAATGGCACGGATCATAGATGAAGTTCGAACAATTGAAATATTTTTGTTTCCATTTTATCGGGTAACTTATGTCAATCAATGTTCTTTGATGAACTTGATTGAGGGGAGATGTGTATATGTTTTTCTTGACTACCTATGCCATTGGCTTCGGTCTGGTTATAATGCTTGCTCGCTTGTAAGTTGAGGTCGTGTTTTGCCTCTCAGAACTATCTCGGTTATGGTTTCGTAGGTTGTGGTCATATCTTGCTCATGTGATTATCATTGTGTACCCACGTATTAAGTGCCTAGCTTAGATTTAAATGCTTATGTGTCTAAATGTTTAATTGATTCATGGTGATCAGCATGATAATCTTTGCTAGAGGCTTAGTCTATAATCTGTGTTTGCAACTTACCACTGCTCATCAATACCATAGGGACCAAAGTTGCCATATAGTGAAAGTTATGTTGCACTAGCGACTTACCTCACCTCATGTTAAAACCACAAGGACCAATTGTGTCATACCGTCATAGTTAGTTGGTATACCCCAGCTAATTACCCTATAGCGAGTTACCATTTTTTCAAAAGTTTTTTCTTTCTCTCGCTTTCTCTTCCTCGTCATTGTGCTCATTTTAGCGACCTAGCAAAAGGTTTGCCTCGATCCCCTATCTTTGTTCTCTTAAGCTTTTGTGTCCAGTTTCTAACATGTACTTTATATCCGATCCTTTCGAGCTCGTGAGTTGTGATTGTTTGTCTCGCTTAGGTTCGATTTTCATGTAAAAGTATGTTTGTTGCTTGTATAATGATTGAACGGGTTCAAAATGTTTGGAATATATTGTTTGGAATATAGTGTTTGGAATACATTGATGTATGATTAAGTGGATTGGACCGATGGGTTGATGTTAGAAGTGTTCTTGGTGGCGATTTAAATTGTTCTTGGTAGCGACTTAGTCCGAATGTTCTTCATAGCGAGTTAGTGTTCAACTTAGCGACTACGCTTCAGAGCTTAATTAGTTCACTATATTCTAGCGACTTGGTTAGCGAGTTAGTAGTTAGCGACTTGTATTTACAAGTTAGCTAATTAGTAACCCAGCGACTTAGTTAACGAATTGGTAGCGACTGGGTGTGTTATCGCTCATGGCGACTTGTATTTACAAGTTAGCGAATTAGTTACCCAGCGACTTAGTTGACTGCTTTGTAGCGACTTGGTTTAGGTAATCGCTCATGGCGACTTGACTTTACATGCTAGCTAATTAGCATAGCGACTTAGAGTGCTAAACTTTAGCGACTTGTCTGTGGTTTCTAGATGACGACTTGTCTTTACAAGTCCGCAACATTGTTCACTTTCATGTTGAGAATTAGTCTTAGGGTCAAGGATTATTAAAATGTTCAAAGGTTTTTGTGCTAAAGATGATCTCACCTCACAACACTTAGGATCTCCTAATTCGACTTGTTGAATCAACATACTCTATGTAACTGTTATGACATCTCTGCTTAGGCAAAAGGTACTTGGTTTCTCTCACGACCGCCAAATGTTACTTTTGCCTCATACATATTTGTTATATCACTTTACATGTGTATCTTGGCTCATGTCATGATCACTTTGAAATGCACTCTTTGCCCTTTAAATCACTTATAAGCTCGTCATGTAATTATTTATCTATATGACTGTATTTCATTGAAATATCTCAATTATGAATGTTATCATATATTTGAAAGTTGTCATATATTTGTAATCTATGCCACTCTATCTTCTCTCAGATGTGTTTTGGGGACCTTCCGAGTTACTACTTCTATGTCATAAGGGTGCTCTCAATGTTGTCTCACTTACCATTTATCATCTAACCTGCTCCCATTCATTATCGTTGATTGTATGATTACCGTAACATCAATGGCAAGTTCAATCCCGTAAAAGAGCGCTACCCTTCGGCATCATCCAAAGTTCTTTCAGACGAAGAAATCCTTCCTGTGAGTCAATGGGTCGTTATTGGAAAAAGCAATCGTTATGTGGACCTACAAAGGCTTCAACAAAATCCGATACTCAAAGTTTCTATTGACATCCTCAAAACACAAACTTCTTTGAGCTATTACCAAGCAATGCTCAATTCCAACCATTTACATTCAACAATTTCGAACACCGCTCAATGGAACAAAATCACAAAGACAATACTCCCGCAAACCGGATGATATGGAGTTCACAATTGATTTCGATATTCGAGCAAGGCTCTTGGAATCACACCATGTAACCCCGACTTTCGCTCGAATCTCCACCGGTGTCGACGATTTGATTGTCTTTCTAATTGATTGGGTTATCGTAACAAGATTTCAAGAGCATCCGACATCATCATCGGACACATGTATCAACCTTGGAGAGCCATTACAACAATTCTTAACTTGTGCTTATCCGCAAAACATCGTGGTTCGATAAAGTGAGAATCCCTATCTTGCAAATCCTATGGGGAATCGTTAATAGGGTTGATGTGAATGTATCAGATCGAATTTGGGAAGAATTTTCGTTATCAATGAACACATTCATATCTGACAGAATCAATTTCTAGAACAAAGCTCAAGGCCGAAAGAAACAGAACAAGCTTGTAATTCCCAGCATCAGATTCTCTAAGCTTGTTATCCAGCACTTACAACAAACTCACAAATTCAATCCCAGGAGTGAATCAACTCTACATAAGGCTGAAGAAGAATATGTCTTGGGAAACCTAAAATATGTTCCTAGAGGTGTGGTCAATGAAATATTTGGTTTGCCAATTTCGACTGCCTTCTCACGTAAGATATCAAGAAGACGGACTACTTCAAGCAATACAAGAAAAGAGCAACCAAACTCTCTCACGATGTCACACCTCTCCTCTACAACCAAACGCTCCCATGACCAAGTCACTCACAAGCATCCTATGCCTCTTCCTAAAAAGAGACTTGAAAGGTCACAACAGTCAGACACCACATCCAAGAAGCAGAAAGTTAAAAGGAAGAAAGTGGAGAAGGAAACTGGTAAGAACACTGAGACACCAAGGGATGCTACCAGGTTAACTGATGAAGATGATGCTGATCTGCAACTTGGAATTCAGCAAAGCCTAGAAAGTCAGAATGTAAAAGCTCCAGTAGGTGGAATTATGTTAAGAGAACCCGATCAACTACCTCGACAAACAACCCCTATTACACATGACAAGGGTAAAGGGGTTGCAAGTGTTGAAACTGAACAAGCTGCTCACATGCTTTTAACTATCTCATCATCTCCATCAAGCACCACAAATCAATATGAGTCAAGAGAAGAACCGAATCATCTCATGCAAAAGATCAACTGGAGTGGTCAAAGTGCTCAAACATTTAAGGAAACTCCTACACTTAGTGAGACTCAACTGACTTGAATGTTGACACTGTTACAAAAAGGCTCGCAGGAGAACCTTGAGACAAGATCCGATGAGACCTTGAAGATGGATGAACCAAATCGTCTACTAACTCTCTATCCTCACTTAAGAATCTTGATGAAGATTTCTTTGGTGATCAATTCATTAATGACAAAACCTTAGATTCTCGCACAATCCATGTATAATGTCAAGATTCAAAGAAGATACGCCAACTATTCCTCCAATGACCGCATCTTCACTATCAACCGCACTTCCACCTCCCTTACCTACTCAATCAACTGCATAAACACCACCAACAATGTCACCAAACCCGTAACCCGTCATTACAATTGCGGATGAAGTGGCTCCACCAGCCTTCTCCTCCATGATTCTCACCGATCAACCATCGGATAAAGCTATTAAAAGGATAGAAGCTCGAAAGGCAACTTCCTAAACTGCTGATTCTCCGTGGATCGTGTCTATAGATTGAGCACCTCAACTTCAATGAAGCGGTTATCGACGCTATTGAAGGAGAAGTCAAGGATGCCGTGGAATGGGCTATGGAGGCTCCACTTAGACGATTCAAGGACCTCCCCATCTCCGATATGAGAGCAGCCTGTGAAAGGATGTATGAGGTCAAGAGGACAAGCATGAGGTTCACAAGAACTCTATGAGGCACTTGAAGAATCCATTAAGTTCGACAATTATGAGCGCTTTAAGATTGATGTCGGGGAAAAAGAAGCTAAAAAGAAAAGGAGAACAATTGTAATGGAAGCATTGATGAAGGATCGCAAGATCCTCCTCCACCTCCACCACCAACGGGGCGCTGGAACCTCGGATCGGTAATCCTTCTACAACAACCAACACACCTCCATCACAACCACCATCATCACCGCCAAAATCTTCTAATCAATCGTCCTACAAAAGAGCGTAGTACTAAGAAGAAATCACGCTCGGACGACGGTTGATTCAAGGTTCATGTCCACATCCACCTCAATTCTCGATGATCAAATAGTTCACGAAGAGTCGCAAGTCATGGCCGACTCGTAACTGATGAAGATGATGCATCTACAAAGCATATTCCAAAGCCATCAAGATTGGTTTGACACTTACATGGTGGAATCGCACTAGCACATCCGAGTAGCACCTTCAAGAGACACAATTCAAAGTCGCATTATGGAAGATAGACCTCCTTCTCCGAACCCACATGGACCATCCCGTAGTCTCGACTCTATGATTCCCGACAACAATTGGGCATCGCTATCACCAATAATTATGAAGTTCCAACCAAGACTCTTCTACACTACACCGGTGATATGGGAAGCTTTATTAAATGGTTTTGTGAACGGAAGAGTATCTCATCCATAACTCCAAGAGATCTTGAAGGACAAGCTTACGAAATTGTCAAAGTCTTCCACTCGATGCAAATCATCTTCAATATCGATGGAAGAATGCCATAAGATGTCGAATGACCAAGTCGTTGAGCAAATCACCGCCTCAATGTCAACAAATCTCTTCCTCTTGGTGGTGAGCCCGGTCGATAACCATTCAGCCGAATTCTTCTTCAATCACGACTTGACTATCTCGTGTGCTCGCTCACGAAAGAAGGCCCGCCTATCAATATCAAAGATGAAAGTCGCAACCTACTCGATCAAGGGCTTGAGCAGATGGTTCCCGATCAATTCGGGCAAATGAAGAACAAAAGTATGATATTGCGCTTCTTATGGTATTTCTCACCGGTGGTTCAAAAGAAGAAGTTCTACATCGAAAGACATGGTGTCGATAAAAGACGCAATGATGTCGATCAAAGTCGCAAATCTTAAGTGTTGTTAGTGTGAGATCTTCCCTATCTATGGATATGAGTACTTGAAGAAGATTGTCCTTAAAAGAGTCGACCTCAAAGTGTATACTATTGAAGAGAACGACTTCAAACATCTTTCGCCAAATGATTTCAAGATCTCTATCTCTTAAATCTTCAAGGACACCTTGAGCATTTACCGTCCGTGAGAAAAGGCCCTCTCGCACTGCCACTTTGGATCGTGGGCTTAGTCATTCAAAACGAGTTGAGGACTTTCACTTGGCATTGAAAGCTACCAAACCAGATCAACCTTACAAGTCCTCAATGGAATGCAACTGGGCATGAATTTCATCGAGAATACAAAGTCCTTGACACCCCTAGAGCCGCCATCTTCACCGATGATATGGATCTCGATGCTTATGCGCCTATGTGAACTCTACAAGTTTAGTGATGGTACGCTCAAATTGGTCAAGAAGAACTTGACACCGAGTGAAAGAAGCCAAACTTGATATGAAATCTTGGGTTAAAACTATGTTTTGACCGATGATGACGTGAAGAGATGTGAACACTTCATTGTCGCAATCGACGAAGACTCAAGACACGAAGGATCTTCCGCACCTTGAAAGTTTTGTTGGTGGAAGGCTTCGTGATGGTCACTACAAACTTCTTCGAGGACCGAATGAAGACTTCTTCGGATACCGATTATGGTGTGTTTTTAACTATGTGTAATATGTGGTGTAATAAATATGAACAACCGTAATACATGTAATAGTGCTAGGATTTGTACTGTGGTTTCCCTTGTAAAAAGGGAAACATATGTGTTGTCCATTTTGATCATATAAAATCGGACACATTTTTCTCCTACAAATATTTTACCTCATACATATTTAAATCACTTGAGACCCAAAATCTCAAAGGATTTAAGATTTTGATCTGGGAGAAAATGTGATATAAATATGAAAGATGTTAAAAGATAAGATGACCAATTTTGTGCAAACTTCTCTTATATGTGCTAAACAATTTTCGAATCTCAAGCATATATTATGGGGAGAACTCTTTGCAAATTCAAGTCATCGTGGTACACAACACTTAAATCTTTGCAAATTCAACTTTAAATGTTTTAAGGTACCTTGATCATATGGCTTCTAATCCTTTGATGATAAAGGGTTCCTCTAGTATGTGCAAAACTCTTTTCAAACCTCGAGGCACATATTGAGGGGAGCAAATTTATGGAAACCTCATCCTTCCCGAAATGCTATATCTACTTGATTTGATGTGGGAAGTGATGTTGATATCTTTAGAAAATGGTAATCAAAGAAGTTAATTCTTTCTCTTGCCTCCGTGCAAAACATTTTCAAATACTTGATGCACATGTTGAGGGGAGTTCTCGTTTAAAATATCAAAACAATTCAGTACAAAATGCTTTGATAATATATCACAAGTATCCGAATTGATTTTCAAATGGTTTTCAATTGGATCCAATGGCGTATGAACAATACCAAATAGACCGACCAACTTTACTTTATGTACGGTGATATAAGGATGATAAGGTTAGGTATGTGTTCCCATGATCCGCCGTAACCGGAGGGATCTACCCAGGACAATCCACTAGTTAGTGTAGAAGTCCTTAGGTATGATGATAAAAGGAGAAAATGAGATATGGGAAGAGTGCGGACTAAGACCGAGCTAGTAATCGAATAAACCCAACAAGGTTCTAGCTATGAAGTCTCGTAAGCATCAAGGGGTTGAAGAATTAAAAGAATTGAATGAGAAAAGGGTGAAAACAAATAGCCCTCCATTTATTCAACCTTAGGGCGTAAACCGGTTCAATTCATATGCTACCGATGGTAACATCGGTATTGAAGACAAGACGTCATGGACCCAAAGGACGACCGCACTTCAACTTTCCAAACCACTCAAGTTCCTCTTAAAAGGGCTTGTTTCATTCTCACGGGAACCGACATTATCTATCGACTTTCTCTTAGAGATGGTTGATATGAAGAAGGAGACCCTCTCCTAGTCTCCCATAGGATCCAAATATGCACAAATTGAGTCTAGAGCCACGAGATCATCAATAAATCTCATTAGGACACTTTCAATGAAGACTCTCTGCTTCACACAATGTGGAAAGAGAGATTATATCTTGAGTCCCACGATTATCCTTGTGGTATTGCCGTAACATCCGAGTGATGTGTTTACATATTCACAATGAAGATGGAAAGCCCTCGAGCCAACATCAAACAAGCTCCCGGTAGGTGGCATGTGAGATCTATTATATGGATCAACCATGTGACAACCGAATGTAAACAATGGGGCGATTCAATCTCTTGAATCAATCCTCGTTCAGTTATGGATTGACGGATACCTTTGAAAACCGGTCTTTGTGCTTAAAAACTCTTTTCTTTAGCACATCGACCGTGTACTCATTTTTCAAACCAAAGGTGTTTTATGATTGATAATTGATTTTCAATAAAACCTTCGTTGTATTGCAAAACAATTTCTATTGAGCAATACACGATTGTTTTTCAAATCTCTTTTCATCAATCGCTGGACTTAAAATTACCGGTTCACTCACTCCGTGTTGTCTTCTTTGAGATGTTCCGTTTGAGAACAACTAGAACAACCGCGAAACCCCGTCAAGGAAATTCTTTCGAATTATACCGATCACAGCAAGACATGTATCGATCAACGGGAACCCGGGTCGGTACTCAATTCAACGAAGTGATCAAAGACACTTTCGCGCGATTTATTGCTAATCGTTGTATGCGTGTACACCCGACGCTTGTAATGATCGTAATGAAGCGGTCAATCCATAGCCGCATGCTCACTTAACACATTCAACTCAAAGAAATCATGATTAGTGCATCAATGACTCGATATTTTCACTCCAAGCTTCGCTACGCTATTGCCAATATCATGATTCAACAAAAGCTTCCGCTACTCGATGAGAAGATTTCATGATTCGTAATGTGAGCATGTCGGTCCTAAAGTCACAACATCACATAATACCAACACCACAAAGGATGTCTCGAGATTGATGATAGTCGATGATCTCAAAAGATGGCTCCTAATTATTATCTCATGGATCATTAATGACCTCCTCTTAAAGTACAAATCATGCAGACTTTGAAGTTGCACTACTTATGCACAAAGATTGCGATGTTGAAGTTGTTTTGTCTACGAGCTCAAGAACAAAGTCAAGAATAGAATGCTAGGATTTGAAATGTAAAACATGGGGTGACCTCCCTGGGGAGATTGTTAGGAATTAGAAAATTCCTAGATTGAAGAGTCGGTCACCCCAACTATTATCTAGCATAAGTTAGCTCAGACTAATCGTTAGTTACTTACTTATGTTGTTATGTAGTTAGTCAAGAGCGTAAAATAGTCTAGTGCAACACCGTGGAGGAAGGACGGGTCTTTACCCACCGTATCCCCGATCCACAGCCGTCGGAGGTCGCTTAGTTTGTAACCTATAAATACCCTCTACCTTGCAAGGTAGAGGGTTGGATGTTCTTTGGTAATCTAATATTCCACAAGTTTCTCTTACTAGAATGTCCCACTCTTTCTCTCTAAAACCATCTATGTGCTCATTGTGTTAATGTTATGATGTGTATGTGAAATCCAATATCTTACACGTTAAATGAGTTCGGATTAGGATCATAATCAAATGAATTCCTCGAACCACAAAACAAACAACTCCCGCTACGGATATCATTACCACACTGTACACACGTACACGCCTACATGGTGAACCAAAAGAGGCTCACCACAACCGATGTAAGGAATAAACGATTCTATTTGAGAGTTATGAGAAGGAATCTGCTCATTCAAAGAATCAACAAAACCAACATGGTGATCTCGAATGACTATTTAGACTCAAGAACATTTTGAAAAATCCGGAGGTGGGACAAGTGGTGTGCTCGAGAGCTAGCAATTTCCACCACTCCGTTATGGTCTCGGTTCGGTTCTTGAGAAACGTGAAGATTAGGCAAGTCATTCTTGCTAGTCACCGGTCTGAATTCTGCATGTTTGCTTTTAACCGTAAATCGTGAAAGTTTAGGATCAATTCTAGACGGCTTAGGAGCAATCGAGGGGTTAGATTTTTGGATAACCGTAGGTTGGACGTATTTAGCACCTTCATTATCAGATGAAAGTACCTGGTCCTTTGTCACCTTGGTTTCTCTATCCATTTCCCTACGCAGAATTAATGGATCATTACGAACAACACGAATTCTTGACATTTGTGATAAAGTAGGAAGTTTTTCAACTTCGTTCCAGAATTCGTCGTAGTCGAGAGATTCCATAAGAATAGAAGAAGTTAGAATCAAATGGATAGAGGGTAAAAGAATAAAGAATCAAAAAGGGTAAGAGGGTAAAGATGAATATTTTTGGATTTTTGGATAAACATTTTATAAAAACAAAGAATGAAAATATTTTTGGTGTTGTTAACACTTTAGGAAAAGTGTTAATGAACTTTTTGATTTTAAAAAAAACTTGTTTACAAAAAAGGTGGTATATGTGCAAGAATGGATCTGGAAATGCTTAAAACACGCTTACTGACCTCCCAAGCAATGGCCTAAAATTTGATCGGTGTTAAACCGTCAGTTTAATTACACAAGCTAACCACTTGTGAATGGTCAACCGTAACAAACTTAAAACAGCTCAAACACTAATGCAATTAAGATCAGAGGAATATAATGGATTCCTGGGTCGTTAAGTCCCACGGAGGATGAATTGGTGTATAAACACTTGATCAGATGATAGAATGATCACTAAGGATAGTGATCAGTAAGGATATTGATGGAAAATTACCTAAAGAAAATATTTGTAAATTACAGCGACTTAAATGCAAATTAAAAGAAATAAAAGATAAAATATATTAAATAAACGCTATCACTATTTTTAAAGTGATGAACGTTTAAAACCTAAAACGTACGTTTAAATAAAATTACGTAAACGTACAAAATAAAACGTGAGTTTTAAGAAATAAAAGACCTACAAATATAAAAATGAAATTTTTACAATCCTAATAATAAAAGAAAATTATTAGAAAAAGAAAACTATTTTTACAACTATTTATTTAATTATTATTAATTAAAAACTATTTATTAAGTATTTAAAATGTTCTAAAATATAAGAAAATACAAAATTAACCTAGAAAAATGAAATTATAACTTAGAAAAATCTAAAATATGATAAAACTTATTTTAAAACTGAAAATATATTTTTAAGACTTTATATGTATTTATTATTAATTTAATACTATTTAAAACTTATTAAAATGCTAAAAAATATTATTTAAACCAAGAAAATTATGGAAAAATACTTTTTATGACTTTTATATTTATCTTTATCTAGGAAAATTGAAAACATATTTTTTTAAGCTTTTTCTGATTTATTTGTATTAAAAGCTATTTAAAAAGGATTAAAAACTATTTAAAATAAAGAAAAATAGCAAACAGTGTAGGAAAAATATGAAAAATTCAGGAAAATGCTAAAATATTATTCTAAGTTTATAAAAATATAAAACATATGCTTATGTGGAGGAAAATAAGGTCATAGAGTAATCGCTTATTAATAAGAATTCAAAATAAGCTAAAAGCTATCAAAGAGTACCGATTGAACACGAAGCTAACTAATGCTATATTAAGCCTATCTTAACCATTTAACAAGACTCTAGATCACTACTGAAGCTTAAATTGTATTTGAGCTTATTGGATTATTAATGAAAAACAGTGATTAGGTGGTACCTTTAAGCTAATGCATAAGCTAAACACATAAGCTAAATGGAAAAACAGATATAGGGACTTAAAGTATACCTGGCTAACTACACAAGAACCAAAAACCAGCTCCTCACAAGCTTGAATGAAGCTTGTGAAAGGGCTGCAAGATGTGCCTGTGCACACTCAGTGACTGCTGAGTGTGTGCAGGGCATATCATGCCTTATTGGAAGCTGATTTTAAGCTTATTGGAGCTTGATAAAAGTAAAACAAAACTGATATTTCTAAACTAGACCTACTGAACTTGGAAAATACAAAACATCACTTGATTTATACCTCAGATGAATCCATGAAACATCAAAAAGATTTGCTAAACCGACTTTTCTATATTTGACTTTTGAAGGCGTAAATGGAAGATTGACTTTATGAGATTCGATGATCCTAGATGATCTATTATGATGTATTAAGCTAATTTGAGGTTGAATTAAGCTAGATAAACAACTTGTAAACTAGTATGCATGATTTTACAATCTAAATTTTCAACAGTTAATTAGAAATGAGCTTCAAAGATTATTTTGACTTTTATGGTAATGAGGTCTGGTTTTAAGGACTTGACTGAGTTATTTTTAACTAGAGTAACATGAAACAACAACAAATAACAACTCAATTACCTTATAACACAGTTACTTTGACAGATCCAAACAACCCTTAATGAAGCAGTTATGAAGCTAAACAAAGGATTCCAAGGATTAAGATCATGCAACTAATTAAAAACCTTATACTAACTGTATTTAAACATGATTAAACTATAATTACCAAGTTTTAATTACTAATAGTAGCAGATGCAAAATTTTAGAAAATAGCTTACAAACTGAGATCATGCACATGACAAGGAACCAGTGACTGAAATCACACCCTATGGCTTCCCAAGAAGCTCTAAACCAAGATATAATCCAAAACCACTCTGCTTCACCCAATATCATGAACAAATTCAAATGATGCCTTAATGATTGACTTTTGTTGACCGAGAGAGTTTTAAAAGTAAAAGCGAGTAGAAACTTATATAAGCAATTAATAAGCTATAGGAGAGCTTATCGAGCTTATGAGAACTTAACAAACACCGATAACAACATTCAATGTAACATGAGATTCTTTTGAAATTTGAAATTTAGCATAAAGCGAAAACTTGCATTAAAGCTGAAATTGATGTTCACAGAAGTTTGATTATACATTAAAAACATGAAATACAAAGCTTGAAAGTTAATTGATACATTGGAATTTAAAATTAAGCTAAAGCGACATATCCTAAACTAAATTAAACTACTTGCCCCTCCATACTGCTTCTTTTTCTTTCTTTATAGCTTTATCAGACTCTATGTCGACCTCTGGTCATTTCCCACTTGATTGCACCTTTGAATTCATCCTCATCGTCCATGTGTAAAATTGGCGGGAAAAGTCATAAAGCAGGTAGTAGCATTAAATGAGGTGGGGGGGGGTTGGTTTGCAAGGTGGAAAGGTTGAGGTGAAAGGTAGGTATGTGCTGGAGAGATAAGGGTGATGAGGTGGTAGTGAAACAGTGGCTATGGAGGTAACAGTGGAGTTGGGAAGGGATGAACAAGGCACGTAGCGTTTATCTGCTTTTAAAATTAAATTTGGGTTGATTGGGCGGGATATGGATTAATATTGGATCCGGTTTGGTTTTGTAGCTAGTAACACACAAGGACCATTCTTGTAACATTCGAAAGTTAAGGGACTGATCTGTAACATTTCCAAAGTTATAATAAGGACTAAACCTGCCAAATATGGTTAGTACAAGGACAAATGTTTCATAAAATTTCATTTTTTATAAGTCCAAGGACTAAAATTGTCAACTTTGAAACTTTAAGGGCCTAACTTGTAATTTTCCAAAAGTTTATCATAAGGACCAATTTTGTCATTTATAAATAGTACAAGGTTTATTTTTTATAAATTTCACTTTTTAAATTGACCAAGGACTATATTTGACATTTTCCAAACTTGAGGGACTAAAGTTGTAATTTTACAATTTTAAACTTCAAAGGGTTTGTTTTGACAACTTTTAAATCCCAAGGACCTTAAATGATATTTTTACTTTATTTTGATATACCAGGGACTATTTTTGACAATTTTTCAAACTTGGGGACTAAACCGACAATTATGCAAACTTGATCGTTTTCACCAGTGATTTTGATGTTTTGCATTTAAAACACATAAAACACTTATTTGTGATATTTTTATTATTTTGTTGCATTTCTGAGTGTTTTCAGATGTTTTTGGCATTCTAAACAGTATAAAAATGATGAGTATTTAGACACTCATCAATGTGCATAGGATTTTTTGAAATTATTTTTATCACATAGAAGCAAGAGTTAATTTGAAGCACATCCACAATCACAAGCGCCATTAAGAAACCATTTTAAAACTCAATCAAGGTACTTTATGTTAACACATAAAAGCATTTGCACCTCGATAGTTTATTATCTTTAAAATGCTCCCTCAATATATGCTTCGAGATTCAAAGCGTTTAGCACATACTGAGAGAGCGACCGCACAATTAAATCAAAATGACCACCTTTATCAAATTTCATTATTAAATCACAAATTCTCCCGATCAAAAATATCAAACCCTTTGAGATTTTGGATCCCAAGTGATTTAATACGGTTTAGAAAACATGGGAGAAAATGTGGCCAGGTTTAAATACTCATCTTGTTTTTGGATAAATGCTCCTCCTCAACATGTGCATTGTATATTTGAAATCGTTTGGCACATGGAGGCAGGAGTGCCTATAAAGGACTAAAACCAATTCCGTTAAAACAGATATGAGATTTAAATCACGATCTCTCACCCGATCAAAAATTTCAAACCTTTTGAGATTTGTGATCCCAATTGATTTAAATCATTTAAAAGAGTTTGGGGAAAGACGTGGCAAGATTTAATTTTTGAAAAATGACAGATAAGGACCAATTTAAGACATTAAAGATTGTTAGTGTCAGGTATGATAGTTTTAAGAGATCTTTTAGTAAAATAAAACAATTTCACAATCAAACAAGAAGAAAAAATTTCATTTTGAAAGACCTTGATTCTAAAGAAAAATCATACCATGACATAACATTAAATCTTTAGATCACCACTTATATTGTACAAAGCGGAACTTTTGTGAAGAAATATCGCTTGAAAATATTTTATTTTAAATCACTCTCCCTCAATCCATGACCGTAGTCGATAATTGAGTGACTCAAGTTTTGATAAAATGAAGTCCGGTGATTTTCAAAATTTAGTCCAATATATTTTCAAAAACAACATTTTTCCATTTTCAAAACAATTTAATTCAATTTACTCAAAAATTGTTTAAAAATGGTATCCTGCACAAAGATTCGTTAGGTGGTTGAGAAGCTTCCGTTGTTGTTGCTGTAGGGCTTGGAAGAAAACCGTTTGCAGATGCAGTGCGACTTCTTCTTACGTTGCATTATAAATGCCAACTGAGGTCAAATTAAGCTCCGTTTCTTCAATCTCTTAGAAGAAAACCATCTGCTGATGCAGTGAGACCTCTTATGTTGCATTTATGCCAACTTTCCATTGAAGTCAAATTAAGCTCCGTTTCTTCATTTGTCAACCCAAGATATCGTTACCCTTTCCTTCATGCATCCAATCATGTTCATTTATGGGATCCGGATCGGAACATTCTTATATACCAATATACCTGCATATGTTAGTGAAAACACATACAAATATATGGTGGTCGACAACACCCAAACAGCAATCGACTAATAAAAGTCAATTCAACATATCAATCAGATCATACATAGGCATGGGGTTTATGTGTTAATCAAACTCTAATCATCTAAACCTAACAATCATATCCTAAATTCCTAGTCCTTAGACACAGGCAAATATCATTTTTAATTAAGCACGTAGGATAATTAAGAAAGCTCGTTAGATGATATAGATTTTAAAACATTCTCCCCCTCAATCAATGACTTATTTTCTGAAAAGATTTTAAAAGCGCAGAAGTCATTGAATTTGCAAATTAATACGAAAACTCTGATTCTGATTGATTTTTCAAGCAACTCATTTTCCACCATTTTGAACACAACAAATATTTTTCTGAAGAATTATAGATGGAAAAATATTTGTGTAGGAACAGCAGTCCTTCGACATACTTTCCTCATTTTGTTTTAGGATAAGTGCACGAAATATTTGAAAATTGGTTTAAGCGTAGCACTTTCTTTTCTTTGAAGAACGGGTTGCTATCGAAATAATAGCAAGCCATAGTTTAAGCACGGGTTACTGATCAAGTAATCGCAAGCCATTGTTTAAAACCCGGTTCTGATCGAAATAATCAGAAGCCATTGTTTTGAGACATGTTTAGAAAATAATATTTACACCTCCTCGCTCGAACTTCATCTATGGTCCCGTGCCATTATTGAATGACATTTCTAAGACCGTAGATGTTATCGATACCGAAGACATGTCTTGAGAAAACATATTTTTGGTATTTTTGAATTTTTTTTGATTTTTATGGTTTTGAAGGTTTTATATTTTTCTATTTTCTTTTGTTGGTTTTATATTTTCTATTTTGTTTTCGAATAAATATTTACAAGGATAGAATAGATGATATATTTAAAGAAGATGATGATACGAGTACCGAGATAAGGATATCGAGCGACCCGTTGAAGAAGATAGAAGTCATCATCCCTTAAACATTCACCGCCAAAGCTTCGTGGCTCCGAATAGAAGATAGAACATGAGCCTTTGAGAAAGAGAGACTTTGGCGACTTCCCCAAACCGAAAATCCTTTAATGAAAGCAGATTCAAAGCTTTCTTTCAAGCTTCTCTTAGCTGTGCAAAAAGAAGCACACCATTATCATCGAACTTGCTTCTCCTTTTAAGAATAATCACCGTGATTCTTCGCTCGAGGTTATATCATCCAATAGAACACCAAAGAACGCTTCATCCCACACTTAAATAATCTTCTCAAATTTCTTTTCCATCAAGTCTCAAGCAATCCATTCCAAAAGGTGTCAAGAGACCACTTCCCCAAGTAGTTGAATTGATGCGGTCAATCTCTTAGACTAGAGCTCACGAACCCGAATACACATACCGAAGACAAAGAAACTTATACCATCAAGTAGATTAAGTCCAATAGCCAAAGAATAACCCGATGTATACTTTTCTCTCCTCAAGAAAGTGTATGAAGTTCAAGAACCCGGCACCGAATGCCCAAAGAGAGAATAGCGATAACATTGAAGAAGCGGGCCGAATCATCGATTATCTCTGCGGGTGACAATCTGCGGATGTCAACACCGAATAAGTGATTATATCTACGAATCACATTAAGCCCTCGTGTAAAACAATAAGCATCCCCAATGTACACAATCTCTATTCCCCGATGATTGTGATAAGATCAAAATCATCACACACTTGTGTACCTCTTTCATCTTCGTAAACTAACTCTTCCATCTCTTCCCCACGCCGTTGGAATAATAACACAAAAGCCTTCATGAGTAAAACCTTGAGTTTCTCTCGGTCATGACATTTGTTTTACGGGATATCTTCAATCACTTAGAAGAGTTAAGTTCATCAAGTTTACTCGTCATGAGTCAAACCTTGAGTTTCTCTCATGTAATAACATTTGTCTTCCCGGATATCTTCAATCACTTAGAAGAATTAAGTTCATCAAGTTTACTCGCTTTGTGTTTATATGTGAGTCTCCTTTCTCCTTGCCGGTTTTGACATTTCGTAATCGTGACTCATTGTAAGCCCGTATACTAGAAATTTGTTGAGAAGAACACTTAAACTCTTGTGAGAATCAACTTGCTGAAGACTCTCTCTAACTATTTTTATCAACCCTTATGTGGACAATTTGAAGTAACCACTGAAGAAGAAAACCCGCTATACCATACTTGAAACTGATGTCAACTTCCCCACATTTGTATCTTAAGCTTGCACATAATGATGGAAGAACGGTGTAGAGAATTTATGCTTCAAGCAAATCTCTAAGTACTCACTACCCAAACAAAGTATGAGACATTAACACCTCTTGCGATTATCCACACCGTCATATCGTGTGACAACGAGTAAAAAAGTAACCTCCTAATGGTGATAGTTAACTGTGTCTTCAACCATCCACCTCGACCGGTAACTAGATAAGCCAAGTCTTCGACTCAAATTCTTAAGCCCGAGCAAGTTATCAAATAAGAACACGCCTTTGTGAAAGTCAACTTCAATCTCAAATAAGTGATAAATGATTAACTCAAGTAATCACCTTGTGTCAAATGTCCAATAATAGTCAATATCAATGTCTCGAGTAGTCATTGCTAAAGAATATGAGCAAGTCTAATTGGGAATTGAATCGACTTATAACTTTCTCCCAATTAGTGCTCTCCCTAAACCGACAACTGTTTGATAAATGCCCGATTAAGAAGAAGTCTTTAGATCGTTAAATTCAACTCGCCTTTAGTCTTCTAACATGTAGCGTAAAATGTAGAATGCATCAGACTCGACCTTCTTCAAGATTGTTCATTGGGAATAGATAGTTAACATCTTCAACTCACACCAAAAGCATTCCACCAAAAGCATCCCAATTAACTTACATCTTGCAAATCCCTTAACTAAAATCCTCCCAATCAAACAAGAATGTAAAGATTTTCATCAAGGAAATCAGCAATCGAGCCATAACGAACACACAAGATGGTAACACCAAACTACCAATCACATCAAACAAGAACAGATAGATTGTTCGAATCATCATGTTGTCAGATACGTGAAGCATTAACCGGAAGCACTTTGTCGATAAACTCATCAATCCAAGTGAAGATGTCAACCAACGGCTCTTAGAAGAGAAAAACTCCATGTGAAGATGACCCGATAAGAAGAAGCTCGGTTCTTACATGAGTTTAGAGCCGTATGACCATTTATATTCTCAAATGTCAATCAACAATGCAAAAAATTCACACTTCTTCTCCCCCTCAAGAATTGCATACGGAGATGCCATTCTTGACTAAATAATTGAACATTATCCAAATGTAGTCTATTCACACTTCTCCCCGCAAAATCAAGACAGATGTCGCCATCGTCATTATAGTTGAGAAAGTGGAATCGAAAACAATCAACAAGAGTCCGGTTCACTTAATGATCAAGCGCATGGAAAAGTATGAAGCATGTTGATGAGAATGGTCATAATAGAGAAGATTTCTCTTCTTCAAAAGATAAAGCGCATCGACACGCACACTTTTATTTTCTTTAAGAACGAGGCATGAACCAAGTGTTCATACGTCATAATCTCTCTCTTTTCACTCTCTTAGCAAAACATGTAATCAACCCCATTATCATTCAAGAGGCTCTTTGTCGTGACAAATGATGGAGAAAACCCAATATGATGAATTTGACCTCAAGTAAACTAACCCGAACTCGTGACTTAAACTTGCACATATGTAACAAAGAGCGGTGCCGAGACTTCATGCTCCATTGAATCTCTAAGTACTCTATACTCTTCAACCAACCAACCATCAAGTATAAGACGACATCACCTCTTGAAAATCCACAATTGAATGTGACATCGAGCACTACAACGTAACTCCTTAAAGTGATAGTTATTTTGAGATGATAAGAGCCCAATTCCCCAAGTGGTAAAAGAAAAGGTAAAAGTCACTCAACAATAACTAGATTTCCAAGTCTTCGCTTTTGATAATAAGCACGAGCAAGGATCATGAAGAATCTTCATCCATCCATCCCGATACCTTCGGATACTAAGTAAACTCGCCGTGATAATTCACTTCAACCTCAAATAAATAATACGTAATTAACGTTGTCACATCTTACGAATCGCTCAAATCTAGCCTCCTTAGACTTTTTAAGTGAACTATGATAATGGTTTCATCCCGACCATGATTTAATGAGCATAACCCGTAAAACTTTGAAGTAACCAAACCGCCATGACGAATATCCAAACACACATCCAATTCATGAAGTACACCCTTTATCCCTTCTTCAAGCGTAAACCGTGGCACCAAAGATCAAAAGATCCGAATTACACTTTCTCTTCTCCAAGATGGTTCCATCATTACGGATTTTACAACTCTATGGTTTAAACCGAGAAATAGTTTCTTTCAAGGGATTTTACAAAACCAAGAATAAACCGTAAGATAGATCCGAAAATGCACTTTACTAATACCAGGATGTTTCCATTATCACGGGATTTTACAAGTCCATGATTTAAACCGAGAAATAGGTTCTTTCGCGGGAGTTTACAAAATCAAGACAAAACCGTAAACAATGTCAGCTTGAATGTGTTATGACGACTTTGGTTTCAGAGAATATCTGTTTTAGGGGAACATGCAGTGGTTCATCAACGGTCCATTATCCAACATCATCAACATCATCAACCATCCAATCAACACATTGGAAAACACATCAATCACGCAATCTGTCGGCTATTGTAATGACCATATGGAGAAGTAAACCCGATATACCAAACTTGATCATGAAGTAGAATTTTCCAGATTTGTTACTTAACCTTGTACTAATCCTTGTGAAGAAGAAACGGTGTACCCAATGTACTAAACCTCTTGACATTCTCAAAAGAGTGAGACACCGAAGTGATAGCAACGTTGTTAAGCGAGAAAGAATCACCAACGTAACTAAATAGCCAAGTCTTTATCACACTCTATAAAAGCCCAAACAAGTCATCTTCGCGGAAAGGTAGCAAGAAAGAAGACGAATAAAGTAAATGTGCCCGTAAAAACTTCACTTCAAAGCCAAATAAGAAATACCGAACACCAACCCCGTAGTCAACCATGTTCAACTTTCGGTTCAAGCCGTGACATAAGATCTTCCGTGAAAGTATATAAACCAATGTATCAAACCATATAGCAACAAGTCACATTATTTCATCAACTCTCATCAAAGTCAAATCTCATCAAAGTGCATCATTAGATTACAAGTCGCAGCCCAAGTGTATATATGAGATCCCAAATTAATCATCCCAAATTAAAGCCCAAATAAATGTAATCGATACATTAATAAAATACTACTTGAGACCCGATCCATATCTGAGTCACAAACAAATTAGATTTAATAACAAATCATTGACCTCATTCCATATAATCACCCAATACCACATGAATCCTTAAGAAACCCATCATACAAATCAAAGGTTTTAACTCATAGACATTACTCCAACCATGAATCAGGCATCATAAATCCACATTCACGAGCATGTATCAAACTCCAACGGACGCACGGTTCATAAATGTATCCACTCAATCAAACAATAATACCCGATTTTCAAATATTTAGCCTATGTGATTACCAACCATAATACCCGAATACCAAGTAACCGTATATGAGATCATATAAATATGTGATCATATAAAATATGCCATCACATAATACCCGTCCAATGAGATCAAGAGAATACACGGCCCATTGTTAAACAGTATGAAAAGCCCAAATCCATCAAATTCTTCACCAAATCCGGTCAAGCACAAAGTTGGAAGTAAAAGCCCATCAGCCTACGAACCATAAAACGTTTTGTACCACTGGTGTAAGATACTCACCCTAATCCTACGGGTATAAAGCACAAAGAAATCACACACTCTAACCCTAATCCTCTTACTTATCTGCCCCCCTCCTCTCACTTACCCTAAACATACACTAACAAGTGCAGTCAGACTAATCTTCGCCAAACCCTTAACACACATAAAAAAACTGCCTCCCTTCATCTCTCAAACTCTTACATCACCAAACCCTAACACATCTTAAAAAAATAATCCGCCTCCCATGTACCAAGTGATGCATCCTTCGTATGGACCTTGCCACAGAGATGGCTGGAGGTCGACAAAGCCACAGGGATGGCTCGAGGGTTATGATTGAGACGGCATCAAGATCCTTTGGGTCTAGGGTAGGTATTAAAACAAATTGATTTTCGCTTTTGTACTTAACGAATAAAGGTTTGGATAAAACCTTTTGGTTTTGTTCACTCCTTGAGATGATTCGAATATTAAAATGAGGCAACCCTTAAAAATAAATCTGTGATGATTCATTACTTCGTGTTCATTGACTCTAGATAGTCATGATAATTTTCCATATGTGAACCACGAAATATTGTTCTGAGATCGATTTGTATTACATTTTGTTTGAGTCTTGGTTGATGTTGGATCTGTGATAGATACTTCTATTACATTCGTTGGAGAAACATGGACCAAGGATGGTGTGAACCTGAGGTCAAAAACCTTTTGGTATATGGTTTTAGTTTTGGTCGAGTCCAGTTGTGGTATTCGGTTTATGTTGTCAAGTCTTCTCATTCTTCTACCTTTCTATAATGTTACTTCAGTCAAGTCGCTAGAGCAAAGTCTTTAGCCCAAGTCTTTAACACAAGTTGCTAGCAAATATTACAAAGCAAGTCACTAGATCAAACACAGCAAGTCGCTAGGTCTATCAAGTCGCTAGACTTTCGGTTTGACTCAAAAGTCAAACCGTTACCAAGTCGCTATTTTTTCATTTGTTAAGTCGCTAGCACTTTCAGTCACAAGTCGCTATATCTCTTAATCTCAACTCGCTACCTTGTTCAATAACAAGTAGCTAGGTCTTTTTCATTACAACTCGCCACATTTTTTTTTTTTTTTTTCAAAACAACTCGCTAGATATCACCATAACTCGCTAAGACATGATACATAGAATCTGGACGACTTGTCAAGACAAGTCGCCATGAAGGACATATGACCAACTCGCTAGCAGGAACCCAGAAAAACTTCATACAGTTGTACCTTTCAGACCCGGTTTGACCACAGTTTTGATCATATGAAAGTAACTTTGACCACAATAATTCAAGATATGGACTGGTAACACAAGGAAGTCAAAAGATTGTATGAGTACACAAGACAGAAAACATCATATGACAACTTTTACCAAAAGATACCACTAACAGTTATCAATAAACTTATCAATAAACTGTTATCAATAAACTTTTACCAAAAAATATGTATAAACCGACCACAAGAGTACCAAAAACTGTTATAAAACCATGTATCAAAACCACAAGAAATCATCAAAACACAAAAACCTTGGCTCTGGTACCAATTGTTGGATCCTATATTTATTGTGTTTGATGATTCGGGTGGTCTTGGAAGATCAAAATACATGTTTTCCATTTTAGAGAGAGAAAGTAGAGAGAGAGGGTGTTCTTGCTAGAGGTTTACACAAAGTATGAAATATTAGATTAATGAGCACCACCCTTCCATGGATGGAAGGGTATTTATACTACTGCACTCAACGACCTCCCATCGGCCTGTGGATCAGGGATACAGTGGGTAAAGACCCGTCCTTCCTCCACGGTGATGCACTAAACTATTCTACGCTACAAATTAACTAATAAACTACTACATAACGTAAATAACTACAAATCTACGAGCTAACATATGCTAGACTATAATTGGGGTGACCGACACTTTAACATGGAATTTCCAATTCCTAACATTTACAAAGCCTTCAAAGGGCAAGAAGGTTCAAAAGCATTCTTCATTCCAATTGGGGAGGAATTTGGAACAACAGAATTTGAATGAAGATGCTCAAGCTTATGAAGATGTTGCTGATACTTTTGATGAGTCACAAAAAGAAATTAAAGAAGCTGAAGTTACTGAGCCTCAAAGTACTGATGTTCAGCATCGAGCCTCAAGGTCCGGAGTCTGATCTTGGTGTACAAAGTACTGATGATCAAGGTACTGATGATCAAGGTGCTGCTCTTCAAGGAACATATAGACAAGAGCTTATTACACCAAGAACCTTAAATTATGAAAAAGAAGTTGGTCCTTCAACAGTCCTACAAGAAGAGGAAGCTAATACACCTAAAGTAGTTCAGACTGCAAGTGATGATGAGACTGTTGCTCAAATATTGCAAAATCTATCAAGACCAAGAGGTGTTAGTATTCCAGGAGTCGCTGAACAACAACCTCAAACTTCTCAACCTGCCTTAGATACTAAAGACAAAGGAAAAGGTAAAATGGTTGAAACAAAGAAGAAGAAGAACCTCACTTTGGCTGAAATAAGAGTTATTGAAGTGGCTAAGAATGAAGAAGCTGCTAAGATGTTTCAAGCTGAATATGATGTTGAAGTTGCTATACCAAAAAAGCCAGCTGTTATACCACAAAGACGACCTAGTATTGCTAAGGAAAGGAATGCTATGATGGCTTATCTGAAGGGTCGAGGATATATAGGCTTACAGAAGTTAAGATATCCTGAGATGAAAGATTTGTATGATGCTATTAGAGAAGCATATCAGAAGGAAGTTGCTGGGATTATTCCTTTTGATGATGAAAAACAAAATGAGGATGCAAGAAAAAAATAGCTTAAAAATAAAAAGAACTACTGAAGACGAACAGTCATCAAAGAAGACAGAATTGAGATCAGATACAATTGATGAGCTGAGGAATTATCTTAGAGTTGTAGATTTTGAGCATCCTAAGTCCAAAGATGTTCTTGTAAAGAAATCAAAGATATCTACTTTTGAAGTTGTAGAATCAAAAGATGGAAACTATCTGATGTTTCATAGAGAAGGTGAAAGCTTTAGAGTATTTAATCTGCTATGGGATATTTTACATATGATAGATAGAGAGAATCTCTTTCACCTATATCAACTAGTGCAAGAGTATTTTGAGAATATTCCATCAAATGGAGTTGGCTTAGTCTTGCTGGGAGATCTCATAACCATATGGGAAACTGAAGAAACAAGCACTGATACAATCTGGCAAAACCAAGAAGTTTGGGAGATTACTACCTGGAGATTCTTTGAAGAATCAGGAGTGCATGTTTTAGAGCTAGAAGATGGGACCATGATTCATATGTTAGCAGAAAGAAGATATCCACTTACAAGTGATCTTATGAGAAGAATGCTAGATCATGGTATGGAAGTTGAAGAAGAGAATGAAACAGCTCTCATGGTCATCGAATTGTTTATCAGATGGACAGCTATGGCTGATGATGAAGCATAAATACTGGTATGATTCATAATTGTATAATTTTTTGAAAAATCGGTGCTTTATTCAAAGTACTGCTGGACAAACAATACTTTAACCAAAGTACTGCTTGCAGCATAAAATCAGTAAATGATTTTTAATAGAAAAATAAGCAAACTTTTGTTAAGTGCAAAATATTTTGAAACAAACGTTAACTGCAAGAAATGGTTTTTGAGATAAAAGGTTATCAGTCCACCATTTCTAACAAAAGGATTGGCTAATCCATGAGCAAACGGCTCTGGTAAAGATATCTTAAATCCGTTGATGGTTGAAAACTTGCCAATAAGTTGTATGGTAATCAACTCACCATACCTGCAATAGTGAAGAGTTGGCTAGCCCACAAGAAAAATGGCTTGTGGTAAAGGCTGTGGAAAAACCATTTATATGGTTATTAGTTCATCATGGTTGTAAGAACTAACTAGTCCAAAAAGGTACAACTTTTGGTAAAGATAAAACAAATTTGTTGATAGCTGATGATTTGCTAAAAATCATATGGTTATCACTGTACCATGGTTTTACACACCTAAACATTGGCTACTCTAGAGTTAATGGCTTTGGTAAAGATACATAAAAATCCATTAAATTTTCAATGATTCACCTCTCACATGAGTTTACACACCTGGAAGTGATGAGCATAGACTGAAACTTTATGATCTGATGTACAAATTGCCATATGTTGCTGAGTAGCTGAAAAGATGAAGATTGGTGATAGCTGCTAAAGAGGATTGCTTTTAAAGACTACTTTGATGATGATAATACAAGCACAGAGAGTACAAAACAAATCTGAAGATAAAGACACAATCTTTCCTTGAAGACAAAGATGTTAAAGATACAGATACAAAGGAACTTGAAATCAAGCAAGTAGAATTCAAGTTAGGGGAGGATTGTTGGGATATAAAAGACAAAGTACTGAAGAAAGACAAAGTACTGAAGAAAGTCAAAGTACTGCTAAAGAAGAAAGTCAAAGTACTGCTCAACATCAAAGTACTGCAAAGCTAAAAACTGTTATATCATTTATGGAAAGCTTTGTTATTCTAGAATATTCTTAGTTTAGATTACTTGTCGTACAAGGATTAGAGTTGTAAACCGACTAGGGTTATCCTTATGCCTATAAAAGGACCCCTAGATTGGCATTAGATATACGTTCTGAGAATACGACTTTAGAGAGAATATTAGAGTTTATCAAGTTTGATATTAGAGTTGTTAGGGTTGTTAGTTAATTTGTGTATCAAGCAGGTTCAAAGTATTAATAAAATCGTTGAAGTTAAAGTTATTCTTCTTAGCTTTATTGAAGTAGTTTCCGCATACTTAGTAAAGGTATATCAGTGTTTCATTGTTAGTGACTTAGGATTTATCCGAGGTTGCTAAGCCCTTACAAGCTACATAGTTAGTTTGATCAGAGTATATCGATCCAACAAGGACACCTTCATTGCCCTACTCCACTCCCCGAGTCACCTACTCGAGAGTTCTAAACACTACACGACACCAACTCCTTATGGCGGAGAAGTCTTCACAACGTCGCCTACTCTTTTTCCGGTACTAGGCTAACCACCATGTTCTTTCACCAAGGAGAACCACACTTATCACATCGTCGCCTACCCTTTATCCGGTACTAGGCTAAGTGCCGAGTTCCATTACAATGGAGGAACTACTACCCAACACTACACAACACCTAACCCCAAAGGAGACCCACTCCTTATTACAACACCATCAAGGATATCAACATCCTTGGAAACAAACTATCACTATTTGTATAACGATGCACCTCATCAATTATACGACCTTGGCATCCTTCACTAATGCCACTTGATTTTACTCCTAGGCATCTTTCACAAATGCCCTTGACACGAACGCTTGGCACCTTTCACTAATGCCTTCGCCTTGACTCCTTTAGCGTTCTTTACTAATGCTTTTGACATGGACGTTTGAGCACCTTTCACTAATGCTTTGGTCTTGACTCTTTCGGCATCCTTCACTAATGCCTTGGACACAACACTTCTATGGAGGAAGAAAGAAGTATCAACAAGATAACCTCAGTAGTCTTGATGATGACGAAGCATGGCAACGCATGGACTTGAGCTTGCTCGACTTCAAGAAGTGGTGATCTCGCCTTTAAGAGGAACCTAGAGAATCACACAAAAGCAAAAGACAAACTACATAGAAAGATCCCTTAGGATCTGTGGTTAGAAGGTTACAATACTTGGGAAAGTATGTGGGAGTGGCAACCCAAAAGGAAGAAATGGCTCACTATTTATAGAAGAAAAGTATCTCTTGTTCCATGGATCCCACGGATCCTCACTTGAGGATCCGTCCGATAATATCTTGGGGATCCGTGGACGCCCTTTTCCCATGGGTTTTGGGTCATGGGTCATGGGTTATGGATCATGGTATCAAAGTAGATACAATGTATCTCCAAGATGCAATGCATCTAGTCCATGGTTCATGGATTAAAACTATGGGCCATGGATTAAAATCATGTATGACTTAAGCATGATGTCATGCAATGGGTTATGGGTCAAGTTCCATGGGTATGGGTCATGGACTTTGGGTTGTACCCAACTATATTCAATGTATTTGGTCAATGGGTCAGATACTTAAGTTTCTACCCAATTTTATTACCCATTATAATACATACTAGTTATGTATATATTTGCCCAATATGTAAACACTAGTTGTTGTACATATGTATCATAAAATCACTTATACTTGTTTTAGTGTTTTATGTGAAAACGTAAGTGTGTTAGAAAACTATTAGCTCAAACCATTTACGTATTTTATTTGTTTCGTTAAAATGATTTTATGTTTGTTATCGACAAAACATTAGAGGATCGTAAAATATAAATAAACGTTTTTACGGCTTATTTGTATTAACAGAATGGATAGACCAAGGGCTTATGATGATCTCAATGATAAGGAGAAGAAAAGATATGATGCTGACATCAGAGCTTCCAACATCATCCTTCAAGGTCTATCAAAGGACATTTACAAGCTGATTAATCACAACACCCAGGCCAAAGCAGTTTGGGACAATGTCAAGATGCTTCTTTCTGGCTCAGAAATGACAAAGGAAGATCGGGATTCACAACTTTACGATGACTTTGAGAACTTCAAGATGAATCTAGGGAAGAGTATTACAGAGTACCATGTAAGGTTTCACAAACTTATGAATTATCTTAGGAATTCTAATATGACTATGCCAAATATCCAACTTAATTCCAAGTTCGTAAACAACATGAACCCTGAGTGGAAAAGGTTTGTTACCGCAGTGAAGCTGAACAAAGGATTGAGAAATACGAATTATGAGCAGTTGTACGCTTACTTACTTCAACATGAGAAGCATGCTACATATGACCGTTTGATCATGGAAAAACTCAATCCAACTACAACAACAAGCACAACAAATGACTCAGTTGTATTTGTTTCTAGTGTAAAGTTAAACACTCGAACATCACATGTCTTACCATCTTCCCAGAATCAGAATCAAATTACTATACCAGACTCATGATATACCCCAACAGATATGTTGATTGAAAACCTCTCGAACCAATTTGCTCTATTGGTTCAACAATACAGAACCTCACTTCCCCAAACCAACAGCCAACTTAGGACCTCATCTAACCCACACAATCAAGCTACAATGGAAGATGGAAGGGTTGTGGTACAGAATGTGCAAGGAAGATAAAATGTGAACCCAAGGAACGTTGCACGGGGGAATGTTGCAGCTAGTTATGTGGGGGCTCAGAACAGAGGAGGGATAGTGGTTCAAGCTCAAGGCAAACCGATTAAGTGTTACAACTATGGTGGTATGGGACATATTGCTAGGAACTGCACTCAACCTAAGCATCCAGAAAATGTTGAGTACTTCAGGGATAAGATGTTGCTGATGCAGGCTCAAGACAGTGGAGCAGTGTTGGATGAGGAGGAGTTGTTGTTTCTTGATGATGGGAATGCCAACACGTTTGATGCTGATGTGGATGAACAACCAGTGTATGATTTGGCACAGAATAATCACAATGTCTTCCAGGTTCATGACTGTGATGCCTTCGACTCTGATGTTGATGATGAACCAACGACACAGACTATTTTCATGGCTTACAGTTACTTCAGACTGTAACCCGCGCTTAAACAATGGCTTACAGTCATTTCAGAATGTGACCCGCTCTTCAAATCATGGCTTACAGTTATTTTAGACTGTAACCCGCTTTTTCAAGAAAGGAAAGTGTTGTGCCAAATCGACTTTTATAAATATCGAGTATTATCCTAAAACAAAATGAGGAAAGCACGTCGCCAAAAAGACTGTTGTTCCTATACAAATGTTTTTCATTCTAAGATTCTTTAGGAAAACATTTGTATTGTACACGGTGATAAATTTGTTTGAAAATGAATCGGACTAAAATTTTTAAAAATTAGTCGAACTCAATTTTTCATAAATTTTTATCACTCAACCTAGGACTTGGGTCATCGATTGAGGAGGAGAGTGATTTCAAATTCACATTTTCAAACGATATATCATCAAATGAGTCCATTTGTAAATTATAAAGTGGTGAATAAAATTTTGGTGTTATATGTCAGGGTATAATCTTTCATTATTCTCAAAGATCTTTCAAAAAAAAATTCTTTTACTTAAAGATCTCTCAAAATTATCATACCTGACACTATGTTGACATTGAGTACCGAGGTTTGAACTGAAGTGTTAAACAGAGCCACATCTTTCCCCAAAATTTTCTAAATTATTTAAATCATATGTGATCACAAATCTCAAAAGGTTTGAAATTTTTCATCGGGGTAGAGAGTGTGATTTAAATATCAAATCTGATAAAATGGTGATTGTTTTAAGACTCAAAAAGGCACTCCTTCCTCCATGTGCTAAACGATTTCGCATACCGATGCACATATTGAGGGGGAGCATTTATAAAAGTTCAAAAACCCAAAGTAAACAATAACACCAAAGTTTTAAACTGAAATTCCGATAAAAAAAGGTGATTGTTTAAAGACTCACGCAAGCACTCCTTCCTCCATGTGCTAAATGGTTTCAAGTTCCGATGCACATTGTGGAGGAACACCAAAGACCAACCTTGCATTTACTTTATCGGAGTTATAAGGATGGTAATGTTAGGTATTAGTTCCCACGATCCCGCCAGAGCCGGAGGGATCTACCCAGGGACAATCCACTAGTTAGTGTAGAAGTCCTTGGGTATGATGAAAAAAGGAGAAAAGTGAGAATAAGGGAAGAGTGCCGATTGAGATAGAGCTAGGACTGGAACAAACCCAACAAGGTTCTAGTGATGAAGTCTCGGTGATGAGTGTGTAAATACTCATCATTTTTGTTAATCGAATCGCAAATCGTTTAAAATGCTCGTAAATGCATCAAAATATGAAAATATTCCAAAATTGCATTTTATATGTTTCAGATGCAAAATGTTCAAAATCAGATGAAAAATGAGCTAAGTTTGCATAACTGGCAGTTTCAGTCCCCCAAGTTTTAAAAGTTGTCAAAAATAGTCCCTGAGCCTTAACTTCAAAAGAAAAATCACCAAAGGTCCTTTTAAAATCATAACTTATCAAAATTAGTCCTTTGGTGAAAAGTTCCAAAAGTTTTGAGAAATTTCAGTTTTGGTCCCTGGATTTTAAAATGGTCATGTTTAATCCTTGGAATTTCAAAAGTGTCAAAATTGGCCCTTGGTCTAATAAAGATTGGCAAGACCAACCCTTGGACTACAACTTCATAAATTACAGTTTGGTCCCTAGAATTTCGAATTTTACAAATGTGGTCCTTGTGTGTTACTAAAGCTTAACCAAACCGGACCCTTATGTTAATCTAGCCCAAGCCCAATACCCAAATCATTACCCAATCCACCTCTTTAACCCTTTTACCCGGTCCAAACCCGAAACCAACCCACCCACAGTTTAAATAAATTAAAACCGCCTCACGGGTGTTACCCTCTACCTCTCCCCCATCATCACCCCTAGCCTGTAAAACCACCCACGCTCACCCTTTCCATCATCATCACAACCACCCTACTACTACCCTCCACCTCACCCCAAGCCAAACGCATTTAATGCACCCTCCCAGCTGTTAAAACTATTTTGGCGCCAAATGCATCAAACGGTCAAAAATGATACCTACCAATCCTATGGTCCATATTAGTGCTGGGATTTGCTCAGAGTAGTGAGAGAAACTGATTGGAGTATAAAAGGAAGGATGAGGAAGCAACAAGAAGAGTAGTTAGTTTATTTTTAAATAGTGTATGTCGTTTTTTAAGCTTATCATGTCTTAAGTAGTTCTTAATTGTAATTTCCAGTTTATTTGTATCAAACAAAAGCATTTAAGTGTATTGCAACTTAATTCAAGTATCAATTCAAGTTAATGTTACAATTTCAAATTTTTGTGTACTGTTGCAATTCTCAGTTTTTAAACTCTTGTGAACAAGCTTCCATTAACTTATTTCTTAGCTCAAACATGCTCATTCAAGCTTATTAAAGCTTTCTGTAAGCTCACATTGCAATTTCAAGCAATCTTGGACTTTGGTCAAAATAAGTCAAACTGGGAGCAAAATTGATGCAGAAATGGTAAATGGTGATGCAGACATGGAAATGGGTGGATTTATAGTCAGTTGGGTTGATTTATATAGGTTAGTGGTTACTATGGTTCTGGTTTGATTGCTGTTTCAAGCCACTGTGGCTAAGGACACTTGTAAGTGATTTTCATTAGTTATAGCATAATCTGTTTTAGTAGACATAAGAAGTTAAAATCTGTGTATTAAGTTGTAACTAGATTAGGAGAACTTAGTTTGATCAAAATTACATGTTGGATTAGTAATTAGCTCAGTTGCGTTTGCAAATCAGTCAATAATAGGGTGTTTGGATTTATAGCTTAAACTGTTATTAAGGTGTATTCAATGATAGTTTCTTGTTGGTTCATGCTTGTTTAACTCTATTGTACTCATATCAGTCTATAACTTGTGCCTGCAACTCTCAAAAGTCAAATTTCCTTGAATCTGTCTTATAATGCTTAACTGTTGAGAATTTGGAAAAGCAAAGTTCTGTTTTGTGTTTAAAACTCATAAACTTAGCTTTCAGTAGTGCTATTTCATCATAATACACCTAGATCAGTCAAAAAATTGAGTTCAAATCTCAACAAAGTCAACATTTCATTTTTTTGTTCAAAAGTCAAAACTTGGAAAACCTGTTTTGGGTCCAACTGCAAGGATTTTTCATGGCTTCATTTTTGAGCCATATTTAGTGAAACCTGGCATTTTAAAAACTTCAACTGGTCTCCTTGCTTATCACCATTTTTGTGAAATTTTACAATTTTTATATAAGCTGCAAACAGCTTCTCTTTTAGGCCCTAATTGCCCTGTTCATAAGCTTCAGCATAAACTGAGTTTTCCTTAGTTTTGTGCAGGCTTGCACAAGGCTCATAAGAGCTTCCCTTGGTCTGTTCTTTGGCTCATAAACTCTCACCCAGGTCTAGTTTAGGTCTCCACATTTGGATTTTGGTTTCTAGCTTATTGGAGTGCTTATTCTTTGGCTTAAAGTAGGTACCTAGAAACTGTTTTTAAGCAATTTGCCAAATAAGCAAATCTGCACATCTTGCAATTCAGAGGCTATGGCTTATTGTTTTTAGTTGCATTTTGGTTATTATAGCATAGTAGAACTTCTGTTCCAGTGTGGTGCTTTTTTGTGGACTTTGGCTTATTGCAAGTGCTTATTCATAAGCACATTCCATAGCAGTTGCAATTTCTCACACACAACACCCTGTTTTTCCATTTTTCCTAGATTCCTAATATTAAATTAGACTTAACTTGAATTTTTCAGATTTTTCCAAGTCGGTTTAGTATTTTTCTTGATTTAATTCGGTTTTAGGTCTTTTAATTAGCATTTAATACAAAAATTAAGAAAAGGTTCAAAAAAATAATTTTTCATTTTTCTTAAGTTAAGATAAATATAAAAAGACAAAAAAATATTTTTCGAGATTTTTCTTAGTTAAATTTGTATTTTTAAGCAATTTAATTAGTTTTTAACAGTTTTTAATTCATAGAAAATAGAAAAATATTCAGAAAAATACAAATATAGTTTTGAAAATTCTATTTTGTTATTTTAGATTTTTCTAAGTCAAAATTTTATTTTTCTAGCTTTGTTTCATATTTTCTTGTAGTTTAGGCTATTATTTAATAGTTAAAAATAGTTTTTAATTAATAATAATTAGATAATTAGTTATATAAATAATTTTCTTTTTCTAAATATTTTCTTTTATCATTAGGTTTGTAAAAATATCATTTTCATATTTTTAGGATTAATATTGTGTAAGTTTCACATTTTCCTTTGTACGTGACGTAGTTTTTAGTTCAGTTTTATAAAAACATAAAAAAAAACATCATTTTGCAAATAGTGATAGCGTTTATTTAATATTTTTTATCTTTTTAACTTCCTTTAATTTGCACTTAAGCCCCTGTAATTTGTTGGCTTTCTCTTTAGTTATAATAATCAGAAATACTCTTTTCCGTTCAAATTTCTCGATCACTATACGTTTGGTGATTCTTCGCATAGCTCGCTGGGACATAACGACCCGAAACCAACCCACCCACAGCTTAAGCTGTTTTAAGTTTCTTACAGTTGGCCATTCACAAGTGGTCAGCTTGCGTGAGAAAACTTGACGGTTCAGCACGGATCACTCGGTAAGTACTGAAGGGTTTGAAGAATGAAAAAGAAATGAAAAGTTAAAGGGTGAAAAGAAATAGCCCTCCAATAATTCAACCTTATGGCAAAAACCGGGTTCAATACATATGCTACTGGTGGTTACTAAGTTAACGCCGGTATTAAAGACAAGACGTCATGGACCCAGTGATGCACTGCACTAAACTTCCCAGCTACTCAAGTTCTCCTAAAAGAACTTGTTTCATTCTCACGGGGAAATGACATAATCTATCGACTTTCTCTTAGAGATGGTTGATATTGAAAAAGGAGACCCTCTCCCTAGTCTCCGCATAGGAAACCAAAGTGCACTATTGAGTCTACAGCCAAGACATCTTCCACAAAATCTCATTAGGACACACAATTTTGAGAAGACTTGATGTTTCACACAATGTGAAAAGTAAGAATATATACTGAGAGTCCTACGCACTATCCTTGTGGTATTGCCAGAACATCCGAGTGTTACTCAAAGTATTCACAATGAATATGGAAATCCTTCTAGAGCCAACATCAAACAAGCTCTTGGTGGGTGACATGTGAGATCCTCCATGGATCAAACTTGTGAAAACTGGAAATAAACGATGGGGCGATTCACTCTTGAATCAACCTTGTTCCAGGAAATGAATTGACTCATGCTTTTAGAAAACCTTTCAATGTGCTCTACAATTCTTTTTCTAGCACATCGAATGCGCATTAATTTTTCAAACAAAAGTATTTATGATTAAAAATTGATTTTTCTCATAAAACTTTCGTCGTATTGCAAAAACTCTCTCTTCAGCAATACGCGATTGTTTTTCAAATCAATTTCTTGTCAATCAGTGAATCTCAATTCGCTGGTTCACTTACTCCGTGTTGTCTACTTTGAGACGCTCTGGTTTGAGAACGGCTAGCTCAAGCTGCGAAATCCTGTCAAGGAGGTTCTTCGGAACTCTACCCGATCACAGACAGTATTTATACTAATCAATGGGGAACCGTGGTTCTTGCAACCCTATTCAACGAAAGTGAACAATGACATTTCCGTGTGTTTTACTGCTAACTGTTGTTTGTAGGAACATCTGACGGTTGCAGCTGATAGAAATTGAGGTGTCAATCCATAACCACATGCTCACACCTCACGCTCACATTTAAAGAAATCATGATAATCTAAGGACCTAAAGCAATGCTTCCGCAACTCTGATGCAAAATATCATGATCCAACAAAGTGTGAGCATGTCGGTCCAGAAGTCACAATATAACATGGAGGTGATACAACAAAGGATGATCCAGAGATTTACTATGGCTGATGATCTCAAAGAATCAAAGACTACGAGATTGTAATAGAATGCTAGAATTCAAAATGTATTTAAATGAGGTGACCTCCCTTAGGGGGAGATTGTTAGGATTTAGTAAATCCGTAAGTTAAAGACTCGGTCACCTCAGGTATTTGTTAGCATTAGAAATTTCGTAGTCTTAGACGTTTAGTCATTAGTAACTAGTTAGTTAAGTAACACCGTGGAGGACGGACGGGTCTTTACCCACTGTATACCTGATTCACATCCCATAGGTGGCGTACCCTCTACCCTCCAAGGTAGAGGGTTGGAGCTTCATAATACACATTTACTTTCTCTCACTAGAAGTTCCCTACTTTCACTTTCTCTCTCTAAAACCTCTCTCTATATTCGATTCATACATATATACTTTTGTATGTTTATGATAACCAAAGTAACACCATGGAGGACGGACAGGTCTTTACCCACTGTATACCTGATCCACAGCCCGTAGGTGGCATATTTTGTAAAAACTATAAATACCTCTACCCTCCATGGTAGAGTGTTGGAGCTTCATAATACACATTTACTTTCTCTCACTAGAAGTTCTCTACTTTTACTTTCTCCCTCTAAAATCTCTCTCTATATTCGATTCATACATATATACTTTTGTGTATTTATGATAACCAATCTTTTACACTTTGGGGTGAGAAACACGAAAAACCTTTTTATGGGCCAAATGCAACTATGTTTTATTTAAACTAGGGAAAATTGCATAAAAAGTCATCATACTTGACACTCTTTGTCATTGTATGTAGCGAACTATTTTTTTTTTATCATTGTGACACAAACCTTTTTAGATCGTGCTATTGTGTGTATCGGTTACTTGTTTTACCTGTTGGAGCCGGTCATGTTAACGACCGTTAATTTTTTTATTGCACCGTTAGTCCTTTTCGTCTGTTTTTAACTACCGTTATTATATTATTGCACCGTTAGTTATTTTCGCCCGTTTTTTACACGTTTTCGTCCGTTTTTACACTTTTTTCGTCCGTTTTTGCAAAGTTTCGTCCGTTTTTACACGTTTTTTACACGTTTTCGTCCTTTTTAGACGTTTTTGTTCGGTTTTGCACGGTTTCGTCCGTTTTACACGTTTTCGTCCGTTTTTACACGTTTTTGTTCGTTTTTACACGTTTTCGTCCGTTTTACACGTTCTTTTTTTCGTTTTTACACGTTTTTGCACGGTTTCGTCCGTTTTACACGCCGTCCGTTTTACACGCTTTTGTTCGCTTTTCCACATTTTTACACGTTTCCGCCGTTTTACGCTTTTTTTTTTTTTGAACGTTTTTACGGTTTCGTCCGTTTTACACGCTTTTTTCACGTTTTCGTCCGTTTTACACGCTTTTTTCGTTTTGCACGGTTTTCGTAAAACGAACAACTTTTCGCTTTTTTTCGTTTTTCGTCCGTTTTTTCTTTTTCTTTTACGTTTCGTCCGCTTTTGCACGCCGTCCGTTTTACGTTTCGTCCGTTTTACACGCCGTCGGTTTTACAAGTTTTGCAGTTTCGTCCGTTTTACACGTTTTGTTCGTTTTGCACGTTACACGTTTTTTGTTTTGCACGTATTTTACACGTTTTGTCCGTTTTACGTTTCGTCCGTTTTACACGTTTTTTGTTTGTGCACGGTTTCGTTTAAAACCAACGTTTTTCATTTTTTCGCTTTTTTCGTCCTTTTTCGTTTACACGTTTTCGTCTGTTTTGCGCTTTCGTCCGTTTTACACGTTTTCACAGGTTTTACGTTTTGCGGTTTCGTCCGTTTTACGCCGTCCGTTTACACGTTTTGTCCGTTTTACACAATGTTTTTCGTTTTGAGCGGTTTCGCAAAACGAACTAAAACGTAAAACGGACGAAACCGTAAAACGAACAAAACGTGTACAAATGAAAAACTGTATATAAGGACGAAAACGTAAAACGGACGAAACCGCAAAACATGTAAAACCGACAAAAACGCTTAAAACGGACGAAACGTAAAACGGACGAAAACGTAAACGGACGAAAGCGCAAAACGGACGAAAACGTAAAACGGACGAAAGCGCAAAACGGACGAAAACGGTAAAACGGACGAAACATGCAAAACGAAAAACGTAAAACGAAAAACGGTAAAACGGACGAAAACGTTTAAAACGGACAAAACTGCAAAACGTATAAACCGACGAAACGTAAAACGGACAAAACGTAAAACATAACGAAAGCGCAAAACGGACGAAAACGGTTTAAAACGGACGAAAACGCAAAACGAACAAAACGTAAAACAAAAAAAATGTAAAACGGACGAAAAGTGTAAAACAGATGAAACTGCAAAACGTAAGAACGAACAAAACGTCTAAAACGGACGAAACGTAAAACGGACGAAACTGCAAAACGGACGAAAACGTAAAACGGGCGAAAATAACTAATGGTGCAATAATATAATAACGGTCGTTAAAAACAGACGAAAAGGACTAACGGTGCAATAAAAAAATTAACGGTCGTTAACATGACCGGCTCCAATAGGTAAAACAAGTCACCGATACGCACAATAGCACGATCTAAAAAGGTTTGTGTCACAATGATAAAAAAAATAGTTCGCTATATACAATGATAAAGAGTGTCAAGTATGATGACTTTTTATGCAATTTTCCCTTTAAACTATTAAGTAGAGTAGCCTAAATACTTATATCCCCTTTTTGGCTGAACTCATGAACTGTTAATCCCTGATGGGAAGCGCAAATGCTATAAATAGATCTATTGGGGGTGACTCCCCCATTCGGATTGACCAGATAAGCAACCAGATGTATATCATGTCGAGATTTAAGTTTTTTGGGATTTCAACACTTCCAAGGCCTTTAGTTAACATGCTTATAGAGCATGCACACTATGGTTAAGCTTCGTTTACATGAACTTAGTGCTAGCGTAACATGTTTCACAACTGTTTCGAAATGATTATGATATTGGTCCATCTTTATTGAAACATTTAAACCTATGAACTCACCAGGTTTTTGATGACTTTTAACATGTTTTTCTCATGTGTTTAATCTGCAGACAAGGTAATGGCAAGGCAAGGGTCATAGACTATCCGTTGAAGTGTTTTTACTCAAACTTTAAATTATTTAATGAAACATCTAAAACATATGGGCCATATTTTCCACACCTGACATTTTGTAAAACTCGTTTTATTATTAATAAAGTTTAAAAGGAGTATGTATTCCGTTCTTTATTATCTTGTGTTGTGTATACCAATTAAGTAGCACCCCATGTCGCTTCCGCTGTACCAGTTTTGGGGGTGTTACAATCAACATCACATCAGATCAAGCCAACTCACTCTCTCTTATTCACATGGAATATTCTTTGATACCTTTGGCATGTTCTCTTTAACCTAACCATGCCAACACTTAACCCAACCATGGTTCAATCCTAACCAAGCTTCTCACACACTCTTCCCTTTCTCTCTATGGAATATTCCATGGCATATTATTTCTCTCTTATCTATGTCATATAAGGAATACCCAAACTACCCCTAAACAATTAACTCTTCTATCCTTTCTCTATTTGATTATTGGTTGTATACAATTACTTCACAAAATTTATTTTTACCAAAAGGCTATTTGAGTTGTTTGACCTTGAGGATGAGTAATGGAAGGTCAAAGTGTGAAGTACAATTGGGATTTAGCAAGGTCGGGTAGTTAAAATCCAAAACCCGAAGAAAAAGTGTGAAGATCGTTGTAAGCTCTTAGGCGAGGTCTAATATTATATCTAGGAACACATAATAATAAAGGCGGAATATTCAAACATAGAATCAATATTATTATGAACAAGGTTTTTCATTCACCATCTCTAACTAAACAATAATAAAGATCAAAGACTTGATCTAACACTAACTAACTAAACCCTAGGCGTTTTCCCTACGCCTAGGTTCTCACACACACACACCTTTAGACGTCTACATCTTATACGTACTCTAAAACTAATGACCCTATGTCTCTTTATATACTAGAGACATCTAGGGTTTACAAGAGGAATCATAATACAATTAGGAACTAAATATTCTTTTAAGCATATCTTCTAGAATCTTCTAAATCCTCCATCTTTTGTAGTTTCCCTTCTTGTCACTATTAGTCCTTCATGTTTCATTCTTCTTGTTTTGTATTATCAAATTTATAATAGACCCAACAATCTTCCCCTATTTGATGATGACAAAACAAACACAGTTCTTGTACGAACTTCCCTAGACGAAGTAGAGAAATTGAGATAATTCAATCTCGCCATGAATGAAACAATCTTGTCTTCCTTTGTCTTCCCCTTAATCCATGCCATACCACTCAAACATCTCTTCCCCTTTTTGTTATTATCCAAATAGGGGACGTATGCAAATAATGATCTTGACCACCACGAACCAATATCATACTTCCAATCTAAGACTTCCAATGCTTCAAATCGCCCTCCATTACGCACCATAAGAAAAATGGATTCAAAACAGTAGAAAACTTCAACTAGCAGTAGTAATAATGATCAACAATAGTAAAAATCAAACACTTCCCCTTGAGTGATGCATGTAGATCAATGATTCTTCAAAATCTGTAGGCTTTATGTAATGATCACTTGTGAAGAAAAACGAGTATAACAAATTTGATGAAGAAGTAGAATTTCCCAAACTTGTTTCTTAAATCTTGTACTATACACGGAACTCCATACTTATACGAACCAAATATAAGTAGACCGCAATCCCTTGACAAGAATCCTCAACTAGTATGAGACACTGAGCACTACAATGTAACTCCTTCAAGTGATAGCTAATGTGTGCATAGAGCATCATAAGAAAAATCACACATTGTTAGATTCATCAAGCTATATGATAAGAACACAAACCTGTGAAACTCAACTACAACATCAAGTAAATGATATTCAACCTTCTTCGTAATCAATTCTTCAATAAATCTCCAAAACAAGCCTTTTTAAATCCTTTTAAGAACAAATCACCAAACTCCGTGTGTGAGAACAATAACCTGTATGTGTGTCGTCCAAAAACCATAACAATAATAATGCTTGACTTCCCCTTAACTCCAAATCTCTTCGAGAAGCAATACTTTCAATAAAAACTGTAGTACTTTGAACATAAGCAGTACTTTAAGAAGTACCTCGCATCAGTACTTAGATTATATAAGCATCGCAGAAGACGCTGAAACACGAGCAAGACTTTCAAACTTGAATCATAGAGTTTCAAATCGACATGATTTTGAAAATACACAAGAAGATACTTTCAAAGAAGACTTTCACATAAAAACTCAGATGGAAGATCCCTTCGGTGGAACGTTAGAGAAGTATATAGAGAACATCCACCAAAAATTTCGTTACGATCCAACGGTTAACGAAAAAGTTATGATCGTTTCAAAACAGTGCTGTTATAACCTTATGAAAAATCAGCAGCAGACTTCGACTGCTTATATCGTTTGATTGAGAGCTCCGATTGACAATCCATTCGGTGAGATTAAATATACATATACCAAGAAGCTCCAGTTCAAAGTTTAGCTCGATCCAACGGTTCAATAAAAAGTTATGCCTTCCGAAAACAAAGGTCTTTGCAGTAGTATTACGAATTTTGATGACTTCAATTTTTCTTCCTTCTTCTTCAAGAAAACCTTGTAGATCCCTAGATATCACGAGCCCTAGGCTCTGATACCACATGTGAAGATCGTTGTAACTCTTAGACGAGGTCTAATATTATATCTAGGAACACATAATAATAAAGGCGGAATATTCAAACATAGAATCAATATTATTATGAACAAGGTTTTTCATTCACCATCTCTAACTAAACAATAATAAAGATCAAAGACTTGATCTAACACTAACTAACTAAACCCTAGGCGTTTTCCCTACGCCTAGGTTCCCACACACACACACCTTTAGACGCCTACATCTTATACGCATTTAAAACTAATGACCCTATGTCTCTTTATATACTAGAGACATCTAGGGTTTACAAGAGGAATCATAATACAATTAGGAAACTAAATATTCTTTTAAGCATATCTTCTAGAATCTTCTAAATCCTCCATCTTTTGTAGTTTCCCTTCTTGTCACTATTAGTCCTTCATGTTTCATTCTTCTTGTTTTGTATTATCAAATCTATAATAGACCCAACAAAATCTTGATGCTTCAAGGCGTCATTGGCGCCCGACACGCCAAAGATCGCGCCAAGCTCGTTAAATTTTTCACACTTTTGGATTTTGGCCTATAAATACCCCACATTGGCTCTTGTATTCCTCACCCCTTTCCATTACTTCTTTCTCTCAATATCTCTGTTCTTCAATCCTCTAATTCTCTCTTGTGTTCTTGATTTATCACATATCACCTTTTCAAGAACATATTCTTTGCAAGGGAAGAATCACAAGAACCTAATCCACTCTTGTGATGGTGTCAAGGGTCTTTTTCTTATACCCTTTCTATTACAATTGAGTCTCTAGGTTAGGTTATGGCTTGATTGAGTTATCAAACATTCTATTGTTTAAATTGGTTATAAGGGAAGTCTTGTGTCTTTGTGACCAAGCCTAGATTGTAGGAGATCTAGTTGGGGTTTGATACTTCTGGTGGTAAGTCTTTGTGGTCTTTGTGGAAAGTCGAATCATGAGATTTTTTTGGGTGGTTTCCGAGGGCGGAATAATGTGGGGAGTAGCTCTTCTTTGTGAGCTCTGATCTTTGTGCATATCGGTGGAGTGAAAGGATTATACTTAGTGAATAGTATCGTGTCGTGGATTCGCAACTGTACGTACGAATGGTATAAACCCCCCATCCCAAACCAGTATATACCATGGTGTCTCTTTACTTACTTTATATACTTTGGTTGTGCTTTTGGTTTTTGGATTTTTGTATACACCACAATTTAATCTTTGAGGCTTGAAGTCGTTAAACTTCGAAGAAGCCAAAAAGACCGCATTTACCCCCCTCTACGGTTCTGCATTTAAGATCTTTTAAAAAATTTAAAATCCAAATAAAAGACCGCATTTACCCCCCTCTACGGTTCTTCATTTAAGATCTTTTAAAAAATTTAAAATCCAAATAACTTCATTGGTGACTGAAGCAAGAGCTCTATACTCTGCTTCAGTTGAACCTTTAGAGAGAGTAGATTGTTTTTTACTTTTACAGGATACTAAAGACCCACATAAGAAAACACAATAGCCATTGACTGATTTTTTTTTAGTCACAACACATTTAGCCTAGTCAGCATCAGAATAAGCAAGAAAAGATATACCATAATTCTTAGTAATATGAATACCCAAACCTTGAGATCCTTCCAGATACCTAAGTATCTTAAAATCTACTCTTAGATGAGACTTGAGAGAAGAATGCATAAACTAGCTTAAGCAATGCACAACATAAGAGATGTCAGGCCTACTCTTGAATAAGTAGATTAACTGTTGGGAATTAAGGTAATCACCGATTCGCCAAGCACAAACCATCGATTCTCGCCAAGGTTCGGTTGAAGAGATTCTCAAGAAGAGCGTCATCGCCGGGTTATACTTCAAATAGAAGGGATAAAGCGCATGCAGTGTTGTCACGAAAGTGGGAACCACGTAGGAGAGATAAGCTCGGTTTAGAGTAAAAGTCAGCGCCGTATGTATAGGTTGGCGCCAGACATGTAGAGCTTACTCGTAATAAACACGATGATTATCTAAACAAAATGATTAGTTGCATGCTTGTCTAGTTGCATGCTTAGTCTAGTGTAGTAGTAGAAGCGTAAATTGTCAACGCTTATTGGGTTTCTTGCCTATATAAGAAACCATATTAGTTTGTAATAGATAAGCTTTTCTCAAGTTTCTCAAGTCTTGTATTCTATTTGAAACATAGAGTTTCTATAATCAAAGATCCATAGAGGATCAAAAGTGTTCTTAGTTACTATAACTTGTATTTATTTTCCGCTACAATACCAAGTTGTAGAGATCTTCTATTAGTTTGCTTGTGATTACATAGGCAAAGCTAACGATCCCCGAGTGCTTAAGATCTATCAAGGTCTTTGTTTCTATCAAGTGGTATCAGAGCCTCGGGAAAGTCTCTACGATACTAAGAACCATACTCACCTCCATACATCAAACATTCATTCACCATGCCTGGATCGACATCTTGAAAATGAAGACACCAACACCACTTCCATGCAACAACTCGGCCTCACAAACAAAGAATGGTAAATTCCCTTATTTAAAGAGGGAAGAATATGAACTTTGGACTATGAAGATGGAAAACTGGATTTCCAATATTGATTGGAATCGTGGGAGGTAGTAAAGAAAGGAAATAGTCTAAAGAAGATGATTCCCGAGAGATGGAAGTTTATCATGGCTCCACCAAAAACTTGAAGAAGTGCCGCCATGCAGAGAGAGCATAAAGTGAAGACTATTTCGCTTCAAGCCATACCAAGATCATCTATGTGATTTTCATCATATGGATGATGCTAAAGATATTTGGATGGCTCTCAAAGCAAGGTTTGGTGGAAATGAAGAATCAAAGAGAATGAGGAAGTCCATGTTAAGACAACAGCTTCAGGACTTCAACATATCGAAGAAGAAGGTATCCACAAGGGATCTGACAGTTCCATAGGATCTTGAGTCACCGAATCACCGAATGCTAAACCGACAATGAAGATTGCAACTCAAAGTTCTTGAGGTCCTTGCCACCATCATGGTTGCATGTTAGCATTGCACTCAAGGCTAAAGGAGGGTGGATATGCTCACCTTTGATGAGCTATACAATGCACTCGTAACCCTTGAACCGTATGTCGGGACTCCTCACCGTACATCTTCTTCCAATCATGCGACTTTTGTTGGGACATCTCATTCCACCAAGATGATACAAGCTCCTAGCTCCAACTATTTCCCATCATCTCCTAGTTCCAACTACTTTCCATCATCATCTTCAACTCCCCTTCACCACATAACTCTCGTCCCACTCCACCAAGTTCTCAAGCTAGATCTAGTAGTGTGATGGAGGATGTTCTTCATTCGCTTGTTGTCGACTATGATACTCAAGCAGATCTTGCATATGAAGACTTTGATCGGTGGACCCTCTTGACATGGAGGAAATGAAGTTGAAAATGCAAGTGGCTTTGTTGTCTGTGGACATCAAAAGGTTTTAAGAGAAGGTGGAAGGAAGTTTGTTTTCAAAGGAAAGGAACCACCGCTTTGATAGGGGAAAGTCGGTGCTACTCTTGTCATCGATGGGGCATTTTCAGAGAATGCAAGGACGAGAAAGAATGGAGATGGAGCCAAATATCTCTCCTATCGTGAACAAGCAGGAAGTGGAGCTTCAGCACTCTCCTCACCATGGATGAACAGTCAACTGGACCACACATGAACCTGTTAATGAGGAAGCTCAGGATACTGATAAGCTTGGACTGCTTGCAAGGTGCACTTCGGATGAAAGGCATGATCAGTTTGCCTTGATGGGACTATCTCAGGTACACAATTGTATATTTGGCTGTAGTCTTAAATACAATGAACTTAAAGAAGAATTTGATGCTATGAAACCTAAGTTTGATGAATGCTATATTGATAATGAAGCCCATAAACTAGCATTAAAAACAGTAGAAAGACAAAAAATATGGTTTCAGAAGAATCAAATTGCTTATGAAGAAAAGATAAAGATTTTACAGTTTGATCTAGAAGTTGCAAATAATTACTTAAAACTGTCTGAGAAAACTAAGGATGAAGCTGTGTCTGAAAACCTAGAGCTTAAGGAAAAACTAGCTAAGGAAATAGCTATGCATAAGGAATGGTTAATTTCGTGAGACAATCGCCAAAGAACTCTATAATACCAAACAAGAACCTCGGATTAGGTTTAGGTTTCGAAAGTATGTAGGAGCGAAGCTAAGTATGATGGTCGAATCCACACCGCCTAAACTAGCTAACTTTGTAAAAGAAGGTGAATTACATGTCGTCCTCGGACCTATTAGAGGTGAATTTATGCCCATAGACCTATCCATTATTGTTGACTTTGATGGATCACATCACCTATATGGCAAAAGTCAAAGACTTGCTGCACCACGATGCCTCATCTAATGATTTTGTCTCTTGCTCGACGGTGACAATTCATCGGATCAAGGGTCTACTTCCTATGAAAGTCGTGATTCAAATGAGAAGTCGACCTTCCCAAGCCCCGAACCAACACCCAAGCTCGCACCCCGCCTACTTGTGAGCCTTCTAGGAAGTCACTGAGAATCAACTTCCAAGACAGTTTCTCTCAAGACTTATCTTTAAATGTTTGAATAATCATCTGTTAAAACAATTCCTTGAATGTATCTTTTAAGTACTTCGCATGTAATCCAACATCTTCCTATTTGAATAAAACTTCTAAGAAGAAGACATGTTTTGTATGTGGCAATAAATTTCATTTGATTAAGGATTGTGATTTTTATGAACAAAGATTGGGTGCATGTGCTACTCTCCGTAAACACAAACCTAATCGGACCAATGTTGCTAGTATTCCACCTTATGTCCCACAAGCGGCTAAAACCGACTCTCATTGGAGAAGTTCGGTTACTAGACCTTATGGCCAACCAACGAGCTCATACTTTAAACATGACTATTGGCCTACATATGTTGACTCCATGTATTTGGGAAGGGATATGGAACACTTCTTTGTGAAGCCCTCGGCGAGTTGTTCTTGGACCAACAAGGACCAAATTATCAATGGAGGACCAAGAACAATGGTGGATCCTCTAAAACCTCATGCCCTAAACTCGTGATCCACAAGGCATGTTCAAGTCAGTAATGACTTGAGCCTCCTCTGCATACTAACTGTTTGTATATAATTTTTTGTTGTTTGTAGGATCATCCCCTTAAGCATAAGAATATTGGTATGCTAAACCCTTGACTGCATAGTTTAAGGGGAGGCATAGGCCTCAGGGGAGGCATATGCCTCAGGGGAAGATTAGTGCAAACTCTGCAGATTTTTGTTTGTTTTATATTTACTCTGCAGATTTTTGTTTGTCTTTTGTTTGTCTTTATATTTTAGTTTGTAATCTAACACTAACTTCTAATACTTCTCTAGTTTGTTTGTTTTTGTTGTTGTGTATGTTTAGTGTCTGTTTTGCAGTTGTCTGTACTGCATTTTGTCTATTCCTTTTCTGGATTGCAGTTTATACATCCCATGATCAAGATCAAATTCATCAAGAGTGGCTCATTAGTACATGGTCAGATAGCTGAGAAAGTGTTGCTTGTTTCTTCTGATAACAAATGAAGCATACAATTTGATTCTCATCAAGATAATCTTGAAAGAAAAGAAATTGAAAGTCAAATTGTTCATTCATTCATTCAAGAAGCAGGTTTACGACTTACGACACATAAAGTCAACCTACTTCTATTTTGCATCCTCAAGATCTGAGCAAGAAACTTAAGCTAAGCCTAATCTAATGTATATCTTTCATTTCAAATCTAATCGAATCTTCGGATATGCGTTAAATGTCGGCTTTGCTTTTGTAGGTCTTGCATAACCACCCATTCGCCTAACCGGTCGGTTGGATATGCACGACCGTAACGACGAAGATGCTAAGGACCAAAATGGAGGGATGGATTGATGAAAACGATTGACGATGACGATGACCACGAGGATGACGAAGAGAACTATCGTGTCCTTTGTGCTTCATCTACTCATTTCAATCGAATACAATCGATCCACCCTCCTCAAGCCCTTCTTCTATACGATGTGTGTTCATGCACCAAAAGATGGCGCAGTTGAGACCAAGAACCACCTCTCTATCTTTGGGAGTGGCGGATTCTCGCACGAGGTCTCTGTTGAGACCGAGGTGCTTTGGAGGTTGGGAGTAAGAAGTTCCTCCTTATAGGAGTCATCGAATCATCACAGATTCACTTGGATTCACTACATCGCCATCTTCCAAGAAGGAAGAAAGGGTGATTTTTAGGTCTTGGAGAGGGTTGAGGAAAGTAAGAGAACCATGGGTTTGATTCACCACTTGATGATGATGAAGAGGATGAGGAAGCTGAGGAAGTAAGATCTATGACCTCAGGTTTGGTATTCATGGCACAATTGGGTTAATTGAGGTTATTTGGCTTCTAGGGTTTGTGGTAAATATTTGGGGATCTTGGTGAAAAGATGAGTTACATTGGTATCATTTTATAAGACGGGTTCGAGGTTCAATGAGTTTAATGCAAGTGGGTGGCACAGTAATTCTAGAAACTTACCGAAGATTTTCTTATCTTTGATGCATTCTGCTGATGCCATAACTTCAGCAGATTGATCTTGTGATTCTACCGAAGTGTTATTTTGGGTTGGGTCAAAGGTGTCTTACGTCGCCAAGAATGGTCAACCAAACGGTCCATTTTCTTTGACCATAATTTGGGCAAAACACTTCATCCACCATCACTCGCTTGTAGCGAACAAATTCCTCTCATTCCACTTACACAAACTCTCACCATTTCAAAATCATAATCCTAAACACTCATATTCCTCATGGGTCTTGAATTTAAATATGATCACAACAAAGTTGCTTTTCCGGTAATGGCAAAGGTTATGAACTATGACGAACCAATGGTGGAATTCTTGAAAAGGTCCAAGATACGTTATGCTCTAACTCATTCTCCAAATGAGATATATGAATCATCGGTTACTCAATTTTGGGCAATCACGAGAAAAGGAGTGAGACAGAGATTAGGGCTGTGATTGATGAAACAGAGTGCATTGTAACCGAGGACCTAATCAGAAGGAAGCTTCACCTGGAAGATGCTGATGGAGCATTTTACTCTAATCAGGAAGATGTGTTGAATGGGCTAAGGGCTATTGGCTATCGTGGTACTAGAACTGATATGTGGCTAAAGAAGGAACTCTGCCCCAAATGGAGGTTCCTGGTTCACACACTGCTCCAATGCATGAGCAACAAGACTGGAGGATGGGACCAGTTCTCAACCAGACTGGGATATGGTATTGTGTGTCTTTCTCAAGGGGTAACTTTCAATTTTTCTAAGTATATTTTCGAAAACATGGTTGAAAATATTCAAAAGACAAAGGGAAAATTTTTAATGTACCCAAGGTTTTTACAAATCATATTAGACACCTCTACCCAAGCACAAGCCTTTTATCATATAAGTTCCTTGACTGCTAAATTGTTTGCAACCATGAAAACTCACTTTCAAGGGGAACATCATCCCTTGTTAGCTACTATGTTGCCCCAAGGTAATGAGGCTGCTAATGAGGAGAATGTGGCTCATAATCCTCCTACTTCACCTGTTGCTACTGATGGTAATCCATTGGTCAACATTGATGAGGCCCATCTTCATCGTTGAAACAACTCATGTTGCTCCCGACCCACCACCCCGTCCCGGGCCCTCCACCCACACTTGATACTCATGTTGAGTCGAGCTTAATAGACCACCCACACCATGTCCCGTGAGGGATCCTCTTGATGAAGCTATTCCCACATTGAGCATGACCAGTTACTCCGAAAGGTCCAATGAGGCTCCCTCACCACGAGCAATCACTGGTGGAGCCGAGGACCCCATTACACTCTCATCTCGTGTATGCTCTTGTCAATGTGTATCTTTGCAGAGGTTAAGAATCAAAAGGAGCTTGCAGAGACCAAGTCTTCTCTTGGAGGCAAAATTGAAGAACCGCAGAATCGATTAAGGTCTTAGAGCACAACCTACAAGGGTCTTCCAAAAGGAAATTGGTGGTTTAAATCGATGAAGAGCAAGAAGTTCCTCCTTTGGGTCTCTAGAAATGTTATCAAGTTTCTCTCAATGACCCTTCATCCAGAGTCGCCACTTTATCAAAGAAGACGAAACACATTACATACACCGGAAGAAAGAGATCGATCTTCACAACGCTTCTTCCAAGCTTCGAGAGGAACTCGTAGTTGATAAGGTCGCATCTGCCGATATACAAATGGAGGATGCATCTCCGCACCTTGGGATGACTTCATCTGCTCAAGAACCATCAGACCCTTCACCTTCAGCAGATCATCCTGATGTTGCTGTCTTGACCACCTCAGTTGATAATCTACATCAACATGTTGATTTAAGTACTCGTAAGAAATTTCGTAGTTGATCTTATCAAGAAGAATGTGCTAAGCACCGATGACAAAAGGAAAATGTCATCATCAAGATGAGCTTGGTCCTAACCTAGTGACCGAGGAGGAAAGACTAGGTCAAGCTAGTAGATTGGCGAGTTTGAGAAGTCAAAGGAAGATGCAAGATTGGCTAAACAATTTGAAATGAAGAATTCTCATCTCTAACTCCCGAGAGAAGAAAAGAACTAGATGAATTGAGGTTCGGATGCTCACGCACAATGGGATGTTCTAACTCAAAGATGTCATTTCAAGACCTTTCTAGCTCAAAGTATCCTAGGTGGAGATTTTCTTAGTGACAACTATGTGGAGCGAATGAGGACTCGTGGAAGACAAAGGAAGCAAGAAGCACTTGCACAAAAGAGGCGATCCAAGCTCGAAGGCCAAAACAAACCTCCCACTAAAGATGAAATAAGAAGGTGGTGAAAACCAATATTCACGGTCCAACTCGCCTAACAATGAAACAAGTCAAGGCTTTTTCCGATCATGTCCTATATCGCAAATATAACCAAATCATGGAGGAAAGATCATTATCTTTAGCAAAATCTCTCAACCTAAAGAGGACTTGAGAATGAGGCGCTCCGAAGCCAAAAGACTCAAGGCATTGATGCTACAACCAAAGAATCTTCTCCATATCATTCGCTAAAGCAACCTCTCAAGTTGCTTCTTCATCGCCAAGGGTCAATCACGAACCATCTTCCATTCCTCCCAAGCACACGAGCATCGCTCCCTCTCCCACGGTGACACTGTTGTCACAAGAGAAGATTCTCAAGTTAAGGAACCGATCTCGCAGAAACCAAAATGTAAAAGGCTATAAGGATATCCACAGATGAAAGCACTTCGTGCTTCAACCATGTCTCCATCTACCGATTCATGCCCCACTACGAAGCACAAGATGAAAATGCTCCCCTCAGAGATCTATCTCGCACTGGAGGAGAAAGAAGTCTAAGGCCAAAATTTCTCCTTTGGATCTTGAAGCTAATGACTCATCTTTTATCATAGAAGAGTCTGCTCACGATTTTCCGATGGAAACTCGAGGAAGATGGGATAACCGGACATGAAGGAAGATCGATGAATGTTCTTCTTCGTAGGGACTCTACTTGATGGAATTCACCTTTCAAGGAAATTCTACACTTGATAGATAGAGCGGACTTACTTTCTCTGCTTACTCAAGTTTCCACCCATTATTGCAACAAAGAACCTCAAGGCTCGGAATGTACCGCCAGAGATTTTCAAATCTTGTTAAACTCCCACATTCCCAACAAAGAAAGCATCTTCCATTTGGGTAAACTCACATCGGTGGAAGCTTACATCTTGAGATTCTATCCTCTCCCTCGGGTGCATTTCCTTGAGACTAAGGGTGGAATCACGGTGTGCTGTCCGAAAGAAAGTATCCTCGCCTAAAAGACTTATGGAAAAGATGTTGAGTCCGAAATTGGAAATTCCTCCGGATCCCGTGGGAAATGAAAGACAATCTGCTTTAACATCGGTCGGATTGATTAAAACTCAATCGCAACAATTGCAATAGGCCTCTTCTTCTTCCAATCGTGACAATTGGTACCCCGCACTACTTTGTTTTGTTCATTTTAATCGCTTTTCTTGTGTTATTTGCCTCTGTTTGTCAAATTTTATTAAGTAAACGACTTTCACCAATCCACACAAACATCATTTTAAAAATAGTGATAGCGTTTATTTAATAAAAATTAGGTTTTATATTTTCCTTTTCAACTTATTATTAAGCTTTTTGGTTTTATAAATTGTTCTTAGTTAAAAAAAAAAAAAAAAAAAAAAAAAAAAAAAAACTACTTTTATGTAGAATTTTTGTCTGATGGTCTTTAACTCACCCGATGTACCTTTTGTATATCAAAGAGTTGGCTAGTCCAAAGGGTACAGCTTTGGTAAAGACACATCAAATCTGTTGATAGCTGTAATGGTTTGCTCAAAACCATAGGGGTAGCAACCACCCATGCTTAACTGCTGAGAGTTGTATGGTCATCAATTCACCATGGTCTATTCCTGTTTGGAATCCAAGAATTGGCTAGTCCATATGTATATGGCATGTGGTAAAGACAACTGAATCCATATTTGGTTCTCAATTCACCAATCCTAAGAATTGACTAGTCCTGAGCAAACGGCTACTGGTAAAGACAAGACAAATCCGTTTATATGGTTGCTGTTTTGCCAATAAATCAGATGGTTATCAATGTACCATGGTTTTCGAACTCAAACATGTGGCTACTCCAGTAGTAATGGCTATTGGTAAAGAGACATCAAATCCATTATTTGCAATGATTCACCTCTCACAGGAGTTAACACACCTGGAAGTGATGAGCATAGTATGGAACTTATATGTATTGATGTACATAATGTCATCTGTTGCTGCAAAGATCTGATGATTCACAGTTCAGTTGCTGATCCTCCAGATCTTGTCTACTCATTGCTCAAACAACATTATGGTACAATCTTCAAGGAAAATGCTACAATCCTCAACAGCATTATAGATCTATCAAGGAAACTGGAACTTAACCTAGTCAAATTCCAGTTTAGGGGAGGATTGTTGGGAATTAAGGTAATCATCGATTCTGCCAAGCACAAACCATCGATTTCGCCAAGGTTCGGTTGAAGAGATTCGCAGAAGAAGAGCGACATCGCCGGGTTATACTTCATTGAAGGGATAAAGCGAGACAGTGTGTTTGTCACGAAAGTGGGAACCACGTGGGAGAGATAAGCTCGGTTTAGAGTAAAAGTCACACAGTATGTATAGGTTGGCGCCAGACATGTAGAGCTTACTCGGAATAAACACGATGATTATCTAAACAAAATGATTAGTTGCATGCTTGTCTAGTTGCATGCTTAGTCTAGTGTAGTAGTAGAGCGTAAATTGTCAACGCTTATTAGGGTTTCTTGCCTATATAAGAAACCATATTAGTTTGTAATAGATAAGTTTTCTCAAGTTTCTCAAGTCTTGTATTCTATTTGAAACATAGAGTTTCTATAATCAAAGATCCATAGAGGATCAAAAGTGTTCTTAGTTACTATAACTTGTATTTATTTTCCGCTACAATACCAAGTTGTAGAGATCTTCTATTAGTTTGCTTGTGATTACATAGGCAAAGCTAACGATCCCCGAGTGCTTAAGATCTATCAAGGTCTTTGTTTCTATCATTAACTTTCCCAATAAGTTTTTGATAATCAGTAATATTATCCAACAAAGGATCATCATTAGTAGCTTGATTTGTAATAACAAGTTTAGGCTGCAAGGGAGTCTTAGCAGGCTTGCAACCAAGCATGCCAAACTTACTTAACAAATGTAAACAATATTTCTTTTGGTTTAAACAAATGGCTGCATCAGTATCAACAACTTTTATAACAAGAAAATACTACAACTTCCCCAAATCTTTAATCAAAAACATAGTTTAAGAAACTTTTAAATTTTTCAATTTCAGAAACATTATTTTCAGTAATGATTATATCATCTACATAAACAAGTAATGCAATAAGCACACCATTATCAGACTTAGTATATAAAGAATAATTCCTTTTAGGGAGAAAGCTAAAGATACGCAACATAGTTTTTCAAAACAGACGATGTACGCAATGAACTTTGAATATTACCATTCTACGCAAAATACTTTCAAATTTGGAACGATGTACGTAATATGACCGGGAACTAGTAGGTTACCAGGTCACAAAGATTTAAAATAGGCAGAAATGGTCCCTGTGGCTTGCGTTGACTTTCACCGGACATCCCTTAGCTCTTTTTTCCGTTAAAAAAGTTACAGTATTGGTCCTTATGGTTATTGACTTTCAGATTTAGTCGGTTTTTATACTTTTTCACCCGTTCTCTAAAGTTTTTATCCGTTTTTTTCTGTTTTTCTTACGTTTTGTCCGTTTTTCTTACGTTTTTATCGGTTTTCATCCGTTTTTCTTACCCTTTTATTCGATTCTTGTCCGTTTTTATCCATTTTTCTTATGTTTTGTCTATTTTTATTCGTTTTAGCCCGTTTTCATCCTTTTTTGTCCTTATTTTTATATTTTTGTCCGTTTTTCTTACATTTTGTCTGTTTTTCTTACGTTTTTGTTTCTTTTTGTACTATTTCAACATATTGAATTTTTTTTAAAATAGAAAAAAAATGAAAAAAAGTTTTCCAAAAAAAAATTCGGAATTTTTTAACAAATTTAAAAAAAAACAACTTCCAAAAAAATTTTGAAAAAAAAATATTGGAAAAAAAATTATGAAAAAAAAATTCTAAAAAAAATTTGTTTTTTTTTCGAAATTCTTTCTACAAAAACAATTTTTTCGAAATTTGGACACATAGAAAAAAAAAATTGAAAAAACTGTCCAAAGTTCGATAATTATTTTTTCGAAATTTGGACATATCGAAAATAATTTTTTTTTCTATATATCCAAATTTCGAAAAAATTGTTTTTGTAAAAAGAATTTCGAAAAAAACAATTTAGAAAAAAAAATTCAGTTCCTTGTTTTTAGAAATAAAAAGTTTACGAAAAAAAAAAATTTGGAATTTTTTTTTCCAAATTTGTTTTTCACAAAATAATTTTTTTTTCAAATTTTTTTTCAATGTGTCCAAATTTCGAAAAAATTATTTCTTCAAAAAAAATTACGAAAAAAACAATTTAGAAAAAAAAATTCCAATTTCTTTTTTTTTTGAAAAAAAAAGTAATTACGAAAAAAAAATTTGGAATTTTTTTTTCCAAATTTTTTACTCACAAAATAAGTTTTTTTCCAATGTGTCCAAATTTCGAAAAAAATATTTCTTTAAAAAGAATTTCGAAAAAAACAATTTAGTAAAAAAAAATTCCAATTTCTTTTATTTTTGAAATAAAAAGTATTTACGGAAAAAAAATTTGGAATTTTTTTTTCAAATTTTTTTCAGAAATTTTTTTTTTCAATTTTTTTTTTCGAAATTTTTTTGGAAAGTTTTTTTTTTCAAATTTGCTAAAAAAATTCCAATTTTTTTTTTTGAATTTTTTTTTTCATTTTTTTTTCCTTTTTAAAAAAAATTTCAATATGTTGAAATAGTTCAAAAAAGTAAGAAAAACAGACAAAATGTAAGAAAAACGGACAAAAATGTAAAAAAACAGACAAAAACGGATGAAAACGGGCAAAACGAATAAAAATAGACAAAACGTAAGAAAAGTGGATAAAAACGGACAAAAATCTAAAAACGGATAAAAGCGTAAGAGAACGGGTGAAAAGTATAAAAACGGACTAAATCTGAAAGTCAATAACCATAAGGACCATTACTATAACTTTTTTAACTTAAAAAAAGTTAAGGGATGACCGGTGAAAGTCAACGCAAGCCTTAGGGACCATTTATGCCAATTTTCAAACTTTGTGACCTGGTAACCTACTAGTTCCCGGTCATTTTACATACATCGTTCCAATTTTGAAAGTATTTTGCGTATAATGGTAATTTTCAAAGTTCATTGCGTACATCGTCTGTTTTGAAAAACTATGTTGCGTATCTTTAGCTTTCTATTTCCTAGGGGCTTGTTCCATACCATATTGTTGATACAAATAAGCCGTAAAACGTTTATTTATATTTTACGATCTTTTAATGTTTTATCGATAACAAATGTAAAATAATTTTGACAAAATAAATAAAATACGTAAAGCTTTGAGCCAAAATTTTACTAACTCATTTAACTTAACAAATAAACCTTAAATATGTTTAGTTAATAAGTGTTAGGTCACTAGTTTTACAAACACAAGTTATAGAGAAAGAGATGAAGGCGGATGAACAAGATACAAACACACATACACGATAGTAATCATACGGTTTAGGCGTGAGGCATGAGTGAAAGAATAACTTGAACAACCAACCCTCAAATGAGGGTTTACAGAGATTTATAGGAGGAAGCTAGGCAACACTCCTAGTTCCCATCCTTTCTTATATGGGCTTGGGCCTAAGCTTATGGGTCTTCTACATAAGCTTGACCTTAAACAAACATAAAGGCCATAATAAAGCTACCTATTACATATGAAATATAAATACTTGAAATCTGTTTAGAGTGATTCCAACAATCTCCCTCAAGTATATATGAATGTAAACGTGAAGGCGTTGATGTAATAGTAGCTCGACGCCTTCCGACATTCTTCTTTCTTGTGAGAGGAATTGCCTTGATTCGAACAATCTCCCAAAGTGTAGAGATAGTTATCTTTGAGCAGTTATGCTTGACGTCATCTTTAACTTTGTTCTTTGATCATTGTTCTTTGTGGTGTAAGTGATAGTATGTTGTTGTCTTCATCGATGCGCTTCGTGCCTTGTTTCACGCCCAAAGGTTCCACGCCATTCTTCAACATGCTCACAAGCTCTTTGACGTTGGAATTCAATGTCGATGAAGTTCTTTAAGTTTTGACTTTGTAGATTCTTTGGTTTGACGAAGAATCATTTCGACGGTTGTGTTGTTGTTGAATAGAACTTCCATTAGTGATGATGTCGGCGTGAGCATGAGAAGAATCAAGACGATCATTCCGCCTCCGTAGCTTCCATAAGAAGAAAACATTTCAAACGGTTAGTAATAAGCGGTTTCCAAGACTTACAAGTTTGAACTTCGAGAGTGTTAACGATAGTGTGAAAACACAACTCTAATTCTTACAAAGGCCGTTCTCGAACTGGAGTCCCACAAGTGAGATAACGCGATGTACCAAGTACATCTACAGCTCGATGAGTCGAGGTACATCAAGCATCACCTCACGATCAGACCGTTTGAGACACACTCGGCGTAATCCACCGGAGTTACCGAAGTGACACCGCCGTCGGTACATTTGATGTTGACCACGGCGGAGTTTCCATTCAATCACCGAGGATCACGGATGTGAACCTCTCATAAATGTTCTCGACATTGCTAAGATCCGTGAAGGACTCGATATGAACCATTGATAATCTTATTTGTTGATCATCAAATGATTAAATGTCAAGTGTTCCTAAGAGATCTTTTGATGAATCTCGTGGCTCTAGACTCGATGGTGCGTTTTGGTTTTCCGAGCGGAGACTAGGTAGAGGGTCTCCTTCTTCAATACCAACGATCTCAAGAGAAAGCCAATAGTTTACGAGGGTTCCTGTGAGAATGAAACAAGCTTCGCTGAGAGAAACTTGAGTAGCTAAGAAGGTTTAGTGCATGCGTCATCGGGTCCATGACGACTTTTAATCTTCAATACCGGTGTCACTAAGTGACAATCAAGAGTATATGAATTGAACCCTTGTCCGCCCTAAGTTCAATAACTGAGGGCTATTTCTTTTCACCCTTTACTTTACATTTCTTTTGATTCTTCAACTCCTTCTTTCTCCGATTCTCATTTTCTCCTTTTATAATCATTCCTAAGGACTTCTAACACTAACTAATGGTAGTGTCCTTGGGTAGATCCCTCCGACTCTGGCGGATCATAGGACAGTTATTCCTAACCTTAGTCACCTTATAACTCCATGACTAGCCTATGTTGCCATTAAAACCATCGTATGTGAAAATATCTCTCAAAGGGTTTGTAAATGAAAACATGTTTGAACCATCGTGAAAGATGAAGTTTTGCATAAATACTCCCCTCCACATGTGCTTAATAGTTTTAACGGTTAAATGCACAAAGGAGGAAAGAGCAGACTTTTGAAATGATCCACCAAGATAGACAATCCCCGCGAGACACGGTTCGTTGTATAGTTAAAGAGTTGCATTGTCGACTTTTAGGTGACAACTAGCTATAATAACTACCTTGAAGGTGTAGACAAACCTCGAAAGGTTGTCATACCGTCGAGTTCATGTCTATCAAGAGTTTCTCGAATGGTACTTTCTACTTGGACAAGTCCTTTGCGAGACACGTTTACATTACTAGCGAACTAGCTTGAAATTATTACCCGTCCGTGACAAGTCTTTTCGAGTTACAAACAGTTTAGTACCGTCAATTCGTTGGTTAAGTCCGAGGTACACGGATTCATTTGCATTTTGTACAACATATTTCTTATCACACGCTTTCTCCCCTCAAAATGGCATATAAAATGTTATTTTGAACGGTTGAGAATAAATATGACCATTTCGAGTGTTGCGGAAGAGTGACCACTGTGAACAATTTGTGAACAAAGTTTTCATCAAATACTCCCCTCAACTAGTGATATAAGCGGTTGAGGTTTTAAAATCATATGGGAAGTACTTGTCTTTTTAGCAAAACCTTGAAAAATGAAAGGTTTGATAGGTTTTACTCAAAAATAATAAGCTTCGCTCCTTTTATAAGGATTGTGGCAACCGAGGCGCACCACGGGGTCCTTTCTTGACAATTACGGGTTGTACATCGTTATGTGTGCACAAGCCATTAACATACACATCCAAATTTATATGAAGGAAACAATTCAAGGGTACCGGGAAGTGCGGTGATGTTCCCTGTGAGTACGAACATGGCGTTGATAGCGGTGATGTTGATTACGGGTCGACCACCAACAAAACTTTCCAACGTTCGAATCGATCCCTTCGAACAACCGCTCATCAATCATGGTGATGATCCTTCTCACATCCCTCCTTTCCCGAGAATTCCGGCTTAGAAGACCCAATTTTCGGATGTATATCCTTCAACCTCGACGCTAATCCATCCCTAACCGACTTCAAGGTATGATCCCGAATTTACGAAGTTCACTACACGCCATTAAGCGCTTTGAAGTTCTTTGCGGTAAACGACTCAAAGGTTTCTTCGATGAGCGTAAGTTGTGTGTCGGTTGATGTCGGGAAGATCAGGCGTGGTGGAGTAAGTTTACCGCTTCGATAAGATTCAACGGCAAGTCAAGATCTTCAACACGTTCTTTGATGACTATGCGTCGATGAAGATGAGCATGACTTGATGAATTCACGTTGTACTTCGCTTGAAATTGTCTCATGCGACCTTGAACTTTGGCAAGGTACATGTCTTCAATATCGTTAATGTTCAAATTCTCATAGTCGACTTCAGAGAATGCATAGTCCCTTTCGCCTTGTCTTTTAACCACGATTTTCTTGAGAAAAGTGTAGTCCCATTTAGACGATAGACCAACATGTTGGATGGCCACGATACTTTTAGTAATCGAACATCGCATGTTGAGACTTCGGACCAAGCAGCTTCGTAGTAGATTCTTGACGTTCCGCCAATGGTGAATCCCATACATTGCATCTTGGTCATACGCTACCACTTTGTCGGAGAACATGTGGGTAGCACGTTCCTCGATGGCTATACAATCGAGTATATTGCGGCAGGAATGGAAGTGTCGAGATGTAGCGATTTTGAACCATCGCCACCGTGTTGAAGAAAACCTAAGTATTTGTTGAAGAAATGTCGAAAGGAATCCTAGGTCGATCGGGTTGGCCAATGGTAGGTAGAGGTCGAGACCGGTCGATTGTAATATGGAGGATTGTCCCGTTTGGTGAAGTCGATGTTTGCTCGGGTTGAGCCAATCCATGTTGTTAGACATGGCTCGAGCAATGTTGTCAAGGTGATATTCAACCTCGATTGCACTTTCCGAAATGTTTTCAAGAGTAAGAATGCGTCATTCTTGATGCGCTTCAACTCGATTTCGTCATCTTCTTCACACGGAATCTTTCTTGCAAAATCTTTGCATGCTCCAAGGTACTACCGCTCACCAATTCTTGACCTTCTTCGGGATAGGAGTGTTGTTAACAAGTGTAGCAAACCATTCAAATTCTTTAGTTTTATCGTCATCTAGCCATGATCTGACGCCGGTATGAAGCGTCTTCTTCTTCTTTTCAAGGCTTGGATGATGATCTTGGTTCTGTCCTTGTTTGGGAGAGGTGGGTTGTTGTTGGGGCTCAAGGACCTCTTCATCGTCACCACCCGTATACTCAAAGTAATCACTGTTTTTGAGTCGGGGTGGTAACTCGGAATCGCCCCGAGGTTTATCGATGAAGACCGAGGTGGAGGAGACTTTGTTGAGAAGAAGTCCGTTGTAGAGGAGGTGGCATCGAAGAAGATTCACCGATCGCTTCGACGCTTTGGTGCGTAGTCTTTATCCTTATCATCGCCATCTCTTGGCGTTTGGGTTGATCGGTGACTCCTTGCATGATGATCCGAGTTGAAAAGCAAGTAGACCTTGAAAAATTTAGCTTCATCCGAGTAAACGTTCGGATCGCTTTGACATTTGCATCACTAGTTTAGCGATTAACCTTTCATTCGGAGAGATCGGCTTCTTTGGCCATTGTATGTTTAACCAATGCGACGATGTTAGGGGTGAGTTGTCGGAAAATACTTCTCTAGTCACATCGGGACAATGTCGAGAAGAAACTTTGGGTATGATCTCTTCTTCGTCTTCTCCGGTTCCTTTTGGACTTTAGGAACGATATCACGAAGGTACTTGTTAGTGTAACCTTCGATCATTTCGCGGTTCCTCTTACGATGACTCTTCATGAACTTCGAACAAATTCCCTTTCTTTTCGCATCTTGTCTTTCTCATCATTTGAGTATTGATTTGGTCAAAACCAATTCGGTTTCTCGTAAAGTATGTCCTTCTTTCGACTTGTTGGATGACTTTCACAATTCTTTCATGAGTCCGAGAAATCCAAGATTTAGGTGGTTTCTTCACGGTTTGGATGATGATTTGGTTGACTTCTTAGATGGTGGTTGTGATGAATGAGACGAAGAATCCGATGATGATGAGATGTGAGGAGATTCCGGTCCTTTGGTGGTTGAAGTTTCCTTACGTGAGCGTGTAGGACTATCGAGCACATCGTCGTAGCGACATCTTTATCTTTCTCGGTTCCGGCTTCTCAAAGTCATACACAATAGTATCCTCTATGGGCTTTTGTTGTTGCACAAGAGTGGTGGCACCGGCTCCCTTATCGGGTTGATTAACCGCATCGGGATCGGAGAGGAGGGCAAGACCACTTGATCCTCGGGGCCACCCATTTGATCTTTAGCAAATTCTTCACCTTTTGAAGGTGTCGACGATTGTAAACTTCTTCTGTATGATTTATCCAGTTGCTCTTCTTCTTCTTGAGCTCTCATCATAGGGTACAATTCTTTGAGTCTTCCCTTTTCTTGGACAATTTGGAGGACTTGGAGGTTTTGCATCGAGGGTGTGTTTGGTTGCGATTGCAGAGTAATGAAACTCTTCATCCAGATCAAGATCTTCTTGAGCTCTCGTCCCTAAGTTTTATTTGTGGTTCAAGTGTGGGAATAGGTTTGGCTTCCTTTACGGAACAATCCTTTTAGAAGGAGGATTCCTTTTAGGAAGCTTCCTTTGACTCACAAGACTTGTTGCGCTTCGCACTTCCTCTTCGGTTCTCCTTACAGTGTTCGAGAAGATTTTTCGTCGAGATGACCAACTTTGCCTTGTCTAATGACTTCCGGATACCATTTGTACGTTTGAGTTTTTCGACATCTTGATTAGAAGGAAATCGCAACACAAAGACCTTGTTTCTTTGTAGACGATTCCTTGATTACGGCAGATAGAATATGTTCGTCAACATATCGTGATTGTCGTGGTCATTGAGCCTCTTGGGAATATCGGGATGAAGTCCAAGTGCTCTCTGGATCAACAGTTTAGTATATCCGATGTAGGGAATCTTTGAGCCAAGCTTGTTGAGAAATGACATCATGTCATCCCAAATCGAGCTTCGATAGCGATGTGTTTCATGTTGACCAATGCCCAAAATATTTGCGCTCCATGAACTTAGGATGCTCATAGCCACCGCCACGACCGTAAACAGACTTGGTGATGATCATGTGAGAGTTCTCCATGGTTGAGGAATACTCTTAAGCTCTACGTGAGAATGCTTGGTGATTACCCTGTAGCCTCGCCATAACCGATATCGATTAAGAATTGGAGAGTGAGCTCTTCAAGGTGTGGCATATAGTTTGGTTGGATCGACTTCAGAATTAGGAGAACGACCCTTAAGTCCGCAGTGTAATGGTGACTTGTTTGTGATTCGAGTCACCGTCACAAGTGATCCGTCCGTTGACCCTTTCCATAGTGTTCCGAGGCTGTTGGATATAGATCTCGTGAACAGTTGCAAGAGTGAGTGAGCATATTACGACACGGATGAGTCCTCGTAATATCAATAGCAATTAGACACGAAGATTACGAGCAAGTGAGGGTGTCAAAGTCAACACGGAGATTATTCTTTCCTATCTTCATTGGATAGCCATAAGGATAGATATCAAGAATGGAGAGAACTTCGATGCATCCACATTCATTTGTTCGACCATGTCGTGATCTCGAAATAACATTAGCCAAAAGAACCAACATATCGAAGACATAATGTTAGTCAACGTAAGGTCTTATTGTCTAGTTATTGAATGTACAAAGGATAATGATTGTTACGAGTCCTAAGTCACTTGTCTGTCCAATAGTCTAATGATGTCGTGAAATGTTTCGTGAGTTAGTTAACTTTAAGTTTTAAATTTTATGTTATCACTTATTGTTCACAACATATCAAACGATTAAGTTTATTAGTGACATTATTGAATTCGTGATGATATGATAAGTTTATTAACAAGTTTGTACACGTAACAATTCATAATGAAGGTCCATCCAGGCTTATGCGTAGCAATGAAAAAGTTATGCGTAAGCAAGTGTTTTATACGCGTAGTTATAAGCTTACGCGTAGGATCCTATCTTCACGTAGAAAAAGTTACGGCGAGGAAAAGGGACCTTCGCGAGATCTTAAGCGAGGCGTATAAAAACCTTACGCGTAAGGTTTACTCGTAAGAATAGACCTTATGCGTGAGGCCTTTGTTTACGCATATCCTTCACGAGGATACGCGTAGTCCATCAGAGAACCTCACGGCGTAGGCATAACCGACTACGCCGTAGGGTAATCCTTATCGCGTAGAAATGCAAATGACCTTTGTTCGAATTTTAAGCGTAACAAATCACGAAATAAGTTCATCAAATCATTAACATTATCACGGAAAATCATTTTAACAACGATTTATGGCAAGAACACATGTCAAGCAGGTTATGCGTAGAAATCCTTACGCGTAGTCTAAAACCCTAAATTTACGCGTATGAATTTTAGCCATAGAATTTGCACCAAAGTTTTTCTGGTATATCTTTGATGTTGTGAGAGCATATTGACCAAGTCTTAACACTTAGTTTGCAGTGAATCAAAAATACCCAATTTTTAGAACATTAAACCCTAATTCCTAATTCTGAATCAATTAAGGTTTCTGGGTGGTTATAAGGCATGGATATCATCAATTCAACATCACATAAGCATAACACAACAATCTTTTTGACCAAAACACTTCACATTCGAAAATACTCAATTCGACTCATAAACCCTAATTTTCAAAATTCATCAATTCGTGTTTCTGGGTGGGTTTTGATGGTTAAAATGGTATCATTGATGTATTATGAACGTTTTGACACAAACCATTTCACCACAAACATACACATATTGATTGTGTGTTCATACGCATAAGCGTAGAACACCTAATCACGCGTAGAAAACGTTTTAGCCGTAGGATTTACATGAAATTCAAAACCTTATCTTAAAAACATGTTGTAATCACGAAAACACTTACAAGATGAAGATCAAAAACACGGTTTTCTTGAATCAATTCAAAGCGTAGGATGGTTTTAGGTTTTGAGTAATAAATGAGAAGTGAAAGTTAGGTGGGGGTGTTTTATTTAAAATAACTTTAAGGTTTTGACAGTTTTGGTCCCTCCACCTTTTCTTTTTTCAAACAAAGCCATTTAACTTCCATTTTGGTTACCAAACAAAGTTTTTAGGAAAGAGGCTTGACGACACTCCCCCTTGACTTAAGAAATAATGAAAGGTTATAAATTTAGTCCGAGGAGTGTCATTTAACCAGAAAATTCACCACCATTGTAAAATGAAACAACCGAGATATGAAAAACATGCAAGTACACTGATGTTTTGAAACAGTTAAGTGAAAATTTTCTCCCCCTCAACACTTGATCGGAAAAATACTGAATTTTGAAAGATTAAAGTGTTGACGGAAGAAATGTACTTGCCATGTTGAAAGAAAGATAGATTAGAAGAATATTTTTGTTGTTTTATAAGATTTTATATTTTTGTATTTTGTTTTTGAAAAATTTATTTACAAAAGATGTTTTGGTGTTTGACAGGTGTTTTAAGACTGTTTTAAGAGGTCATCCAATTCCTCTTGAGTCAAACACCGCATACCAATCCGTGGACCAACTCATTAAACCTAGCGGGTGGCAAGGCTTTGGTGAGAAGATCTCGCAATTGGTATTCTCTGCACCCACAAAGTATAATTCAACAAGACTGCTCCACGTGGTCCTTGATGAAATGATAGCGAGATCGATGTGCTTTGATTTAGTCTTGAATCGAGTTGCACGAGATTGCAATGGCACTCGATTGTCATGAGACATCGAGATACATCAAACACGTAACCATAGTCTTTGAGTTGTGTTCTCATCCAAATGACTTGAGCACAACACGCGGACATGGCTACATATTCTCGCTCGGTTGATGACGGCGATGTATAATCCTCTTCTTTGATTGCCAAGACATCGGTTTATCACCGAAATTGTAGAGCTCTGAACTACTTTTCCTTGAGTCTAAGCATCCTGCGTGATCGGCGTCAAAAGCGATTAGTTCAAAACCGTAATCCTTCGGATACCGGATCCCCAAGTTAATGGTTCCCTTGATGTATCGGAGGATTCTTTTAGCCTCGTAGAGGTGGGTTTCAGTTGGTCGCGACCGATAACGGAGCATAGATAAATGGCAAAGACAATATCAGCCCGCAAGTCGTTAGATACATGAGACCCAATAATACTTGGTATTTGGTAGGGTCAACTAATTTCCCATGTAAATCAAAGATCTAACTTCTTGGTATGAGCCATTGGTGTGGCATAAGTGTCACTGAGTTGTCATTCCAAATTTGTTTAACAATTCAAGGGCATATTTGGTGACTCAAGAAAATACCACGGGGTGATTGATGAACTTGCGGTCCTAGAAAGAACGTAAGTTCACCCATCATGGACATTTCAAAATTTTCTTCATTAGTTTTGCAAAAGCGATTGAAAACTTTTATGTGTAGACCCAAAATGATGTCATCCACGTAAATTTGAACAATTAAGATATGTGCCCGTGATATTGTATAAAAGTGTTGGGTCAACCGAGCCTTTGGTGAAATTATTAGCAATGAGGAAAGATGATAGCTTATCGTACCATGCCCGAGGGGCTTGTTTGAGACCATAAAGAGCTTTGTTCGGTTTGTAGACATGGTTCGGGAACTCGGGATCAACGAATCCATCCGGTTGGTGACATAGACCATTTCTTTAAGTTGTCCATTGAGAAGCGCTGTTTTGACATCCATCCGATAGACCGTCATATTCATATGAGCTGCGAACGCGAGAAATATCCGAACGACCTCAAGACGAGCAACCGAGCAAAAGATTCTTCAAAGTCTATTCCTCTTCCCGACGATAACCCTTAGCAACTAGACGTGACTTGTTTCGGATGGCGTTCCTTCAAAGATCCAATTGTTTTTCCAAATCCATTTTAGACCAATGATGTAGACCCTTGTTGGTCTTTCAACCGATTCGCATACTTCAAGACGCTTGAATTGGTTGAGTTCTTCCCGCATGGATTCAATCCATTGTCTTTGTCATTGCATCTTTGATGTTTTTAGGCTCAGTTAGCGAGACGGTGAGTGCATAAATGCAATGTTCACCATCGTGTGAAGACATTGTCTCGTAACGACCGGTTGATTCGGGTTGCCAATAATGTTAGCCGAGGATGGTCTTTTGTCCATCGGTGTGTAGAGGTTGATGTTGGTATACATTGTGCGATTCGAGGGTTCAAATGGTTTGTTAAAGATTCGCGACATCCGGTGTAGCGATCTCATTAGCAAACGGGTTAAAGAACGATTTGGATCAAAATCTGCGGTGGGGGTACTTCATTCGAGAATATCATCACCGGTTCATCATTGTTGGAAGCGTGTGTTCAAGCTGTTGTGTTGGAGTCAATGGTGTAGGTGCATCTTCAACAAGAGTTGTTGTAGCAGTGTATCGGTATAAGAATATTATCGGGTTGTGCGGTGAAATAGCGGATACACCGTAGCACGTTCATCAATATCGTCGCGAACGGAGGAGCAAATAACCTTTCCATTTGTTGACGAGTTAGTGGGGGCTTTCTTGGTGATGATGGGGTTGAGGAAGTTTAAGCGGTTGTGACCGGGTTCTAAGTTGTTATACTCGAAGCCATTTCCGTGAGTTCATCAAAATGAGCATGAATCGTTTCCATTACCTCCTTAGTTCGACGATTCCAGTTCGGAAGCCTTTAGAATTGTCACAAGATCCAATAAAGACTCAATATCGACTTTGGCTTTGAGCTTTCCAAAATCATCACGATCATTATTTGGATAACAAAGGGATCCAAATACATGAAAGTGTTTGAGGTTCGGTTTGTAGTTGTGGACAAGCTCGAAGGTGTTTTGTTGTATTTGTGATCATAGAACGGTTTTGAGTATAGCATGCGATGATACGACACGCCCATAAGTGTCTGGAAGTTTAGCATTGATTAACATTGTTCTTGCAGCCCACTAACATTCGGTTTCGTCTTTCAACAACTCCGTTTTGTTCGTGTGTACGTGCAATAGATGTTTGATCTTTGAATTCCACTTTCTCATAGAATTCACGAAGGGTTTTGTTAACAAGTTCGATGCCTTGTCTGCATTCGATTATCCCGACGGTGTTCCGAGTGAACCTATATTTTTGTGAGAAAGGTGATGATCATTTGTGGAGCTTGGTCTTTGCTTCAAGAAAGTAGACCCAAGTCCATCGTGAGTAGTCATCAACAATTACTAAGATGTAGCGTTTGCCATTGATCGCTTGCACGCACATCGGGCCACACAAATCCATGTGAAGAAGATGAAGCACATGTCGAGAGTGTGTTCCACCTTTGAAGGAAAATGAGCACGAGTGCTTTTCCCTTGTTCACGGTGAGCAAAGGTGATCTTTTGAATACCGGAATCGTGGGAGTCCTTCAACTAGTTTGTGTCTAGCAAGGTTGGTGATGGTTTGAAAGTTTAGGTGTGAGAGTCGACGGTGCCATAGCCAGGATTTTGTAGATGTTGCCTTTGAAAGTAAGCAAATGGGAGAGGAAGCAACCATGCCTTGCATAGAGATAGTGTAGAGACTAGAATTACGCGAGCCAGACATAAGGTCATTTCCAGTAGATCACGAATGAAACAAGTTTTCTCCCGAAAGCAACCTCCAAATCTCCATCACAAAATTGACCTCATCGAAAGCAGTTGTGACCGAGGCCTTCCACATAGTAAACCCTGTTGATTTCGATGTTCCCATTGACATAATCTCCGTAGCCCATGATAGTCTGCTGAGTGATCGTTCCCGAACACGCGGTGCCAATGAACTTTGCAATAAAGTTTGATAACAGTTTAAGATTGCTGTCATGAGTGGGAACATCCGCTATCAACAATCGAGAGAATGATCTGTATCACCGCATTACACACGACGACACGGATGGAATAGAAGTAGATGTGGAACCCGAAATGTTAGAGGGTTCAAGCGTATATTAGATATACACACATTAATAAGTTTAGGCATCCATTTAAATCCTAGTGTGTTATATATCCATTTCTGCCATCTATAACTACTTTTTGCTTTAGTCTTAGTGAATGCACTAGGTGGTACTATATTCTTAGGAGGTGAAGCGGGAGCTACTGTGATAGCAATGATTGCCTTAGAATCTAAAGAAGGTGGTTTACCAAGCACAGACTTAGAATGATTAGTGGGCCTAGAGGTATTCCGATTCTTAGGATTCCGTAATCGAGAGATTATAGCTTTAGCAACACATTTGTCATAACAGTTAGAATTCATACTCTTTCGACAAATAACACAAGGTGCATCAGACTGAATATCAAAAGTACTTAACGGTTTAGCATTCGTTACATCACTATTTCTATTACATTTGCCAGACGTAACATCTATAGTGGAAGCAACATGAGTTTTATTCGAGTCCTAGGGTGTTCTTCTACTTTAGCATTCTTTATTGATCTTTTCTTAGGTCGCAACTTCCTATTCTTCGATTGAGTGCTCCTAGGTCGTGATGTGCGGACGTTTGGAAAAGACGCAACTATTCTGTTTCAAAGAGAGGAAACACATTAGCAACTTGTGATTTGGCAAGAGGGATTCTAGGTTCACGATTACTAAGTGTGACGGTGCTAATCTCTTAATCACGGTGGCGGAAGTTGTTCATACTTTCCTAACATTTCCCTTAACTTGGAGTTAGTGTGAATCAAATCTTGATTTTCGAGCGAATATTACCAAACAAAATTCATGACTTCTCTAGTGTGAGCAAGATAGTGATCAAGTTCGTTAGATGCTTCATGACGAGTCTTATTGAGTAAATCAAATATGACACCATATTCTGTTTAACTTTTAAAAGTTCTTGTTCATATTTTGAGATTTGACTTTTCAAAGACACGCTTTGATCATCCAGTTGCTCAATTTTAGGATCGAAGATTTTGCACTCAACCGAGCGATTTTCTTTTGAAAACTAAGTTGATGATTGTGAATATCTTTTCACACCAATGAAGACGACGTTTTGCATTGTAAATTTCATTGAGTAATCGTTTATTTTCGACTTTTAAAGACTCGATCTGAAGCACATTATCGTTGTTCTCATGATTACAACATTTTCAACAATATCGCAGAGATATAATCGATGCATATGGCAAAGAATAGAATAACACAACATTATGGATATCGGCCGAGATAACATCTTCCAAGAGTCAATCAACATCTTTTCTCAAGAGTTTCTTTTTAAGTTTAGTATTAGAAATAGATGTTTTTTTTTCTCAAAACGTTTTCATTACCCCAAGTTCCTTATGAAAATCTTTTTCCCGAGCAATTGCACAACTTTTCAAGTTTTTAACATTAGGTAAAGATTTTTCGAAAATGTCTCTTTGTTCTCGCGCGAGGCGATTGAAAATGTTCAACTTTGATTTCGGAGCGATATTCTATCTCATGTTGTAAAATTTTGAGGTCGACCATGAAAATGTCAAAATATCGAAGAATTTTTCGATTTTCGGGTTTTGAGTTTACTTCACTAATGGAAGGTAAAGGACCATAAGTTTGTGCAAATTATTTTTGGGATTAACATAAGAAGACTCGGTGTTTTGATGATAACCCTTGGTGTGTTAGAAGAATTCGTTGGTGTGGCCAAAGTGAACGCGTTTTTATAATTAAAAGGTTTGTTGTAAACAACGTTTTTAATTTTGATCGACTCTCGTCTTACGCATCTAATTCCTCTTGACGATGATATTCAACAACACTCATGACAGTATTATCAATTTTGTATTATGCACTGGAAACTTGAGGAGTTGGGTTGAATGTTTTAGTGAAAGCTTTGGTTTATAATCGCTAGATTTTTTCCATATCCTTTTGGATTGGGTTTTAAGGTAAACTTTTCAATAGTCATTCTTGATTCACCATGTTTGTAAACAACAGTTTTAAACTCTTTAAGTTTGTTGCAAGCCGAGAATTTCTTCAAGAAGGTCATCTACCCGATTCGTTGAATGCTTTTTGTATCGGAGAGGCTGTTTTCGACAATTTAACAACTCAAACCTTAGTTTTTAATTTTCCAAGGTGAGAGCGTTAATTTGCTTTTTATGTTCGTGTTTGAGTTGTTCTAATTCGAGACAAAAAGCATTCTTCGAGCGACTAGATCACGATCTGTCTCTAAATTTTTTCGTTTTGATGAGATTTTGCAAAGCGGCTTCAAAACCTTTTTCACGGTTTTCTTGAGTTTTGAAAAAGTTGAGTTGCATTTGTAAGCATTCAAAATCCTTGGTTAACAGTGCATTTTACTTTTTAAGGTTTGATTTAATGCAACACATTCGACAATTTCGGATTGTTGGTCTTTAAGTAACAAAACAAGATTCGGATGAGGCAGCGGTTCATCGTGTTCAACGTGAGTCACAACATGATCATTATTTAGATCCTCAAGTATAACCACGAGTCAATTTGATTATCAAGGAAACCATAAGGTCATCCGGATCGTCAAATGTAACTACGGGTTTATTTAATCGTCGAATGAGATGTAGATGACTCATTTTGAACATTCGAGCCGTCTTGGGATTCGATATTGATGGAGATATTAGTTCGAGATATGATGATGGTTTGTTGGTACTGAGACAAGCCATCGATGTCATACACTGGCCTGTTTCACTCATGGGTAACTCTTGCATATTAGCCATCAACATAATACCGTGCATTGGCTGCAAGTCCTCCATATCATCATCCGAGTCGCATCCGCCATAAAGCTCATTCTTTGTCGTGAGAGATCCATGACTTCATCCTTAAGAGCCAAAAGTAAAGCCTCTTTGAAATAAGCCGCGCCCCTAGTCCTTGGCTTTGGGCATGCATTAGCCAGTGTCCTTCTCATTGCGGTTGTAGCATCTAAGACCATTTAACCGATTCGAGCATTTCCTGTTCCACCACTTGAGCTCTGTTGTTATTCCTACCCACATTAAACCCTTGACCACCACCCATCCGGCGACCATAATAACGATTACGAACTTCAACCGTCCATTGTTCACAATGACTTGAGTCCGTGTGTTAGATGAGGAGCGAATACGATTGTTGGATTTGTTGGTGTAACGCCAAAAGCATTAGCAATCATCACAAATCCTTGTTGCAATGCTTGAATGGATCGATTTCCTCGATCGCTTCATCGACATATGCTTGAGCATTGTTCTTTGTATGGAACCAATTGACTTTGTTGAGGTTGTTCTTTGTGAAGGTGTGTTTGAAGCATTTGGTTGAGTTCTTTGGTTGAGAGGATAATTACATTGAGCATACAAGGCAAGTTGTTGATTATCCGGTTGTATTTGTTTAGCAAGTTGAGCACGGAGAATCCTTTCCCGATCAACTTCCTTTTCATGAGGCTTCAAGTAATCGTACAACAATCCATAAGTAGAATGATGCATATTCTTCGCTTGAAGGAGAAAAATCACATACTTATCCCATTGGGACCAAGACTACTCAGAACTTTGTATTCACTGCAATTCTTGGCAAGATGATGTTGTGTTTATCCAAATCATTGATGATGTCTCGAAAATCGATGATGATAGGAATCTAGTGTCTCTCCGGTTCAATCATGAAGTGTTCATAAGCCAAGTAAATTTTGGATTCCAAATCCTCCAGTTGAGTCTGATCCTTCCATAAGAAGGCGAATATGATCCCACATTTTTGTGCGATCTTTTGAGCATCAACACTACGAAGAATTGGGTTTGGTAATCCTAAGAGGATGTATTCCATTGCAAGTTCATCGACTTCATAGTGTAGAAGTTCTATAGCATTAAGATCCTGCTTGATAGCAATGTTGGTTTGTTCATCTCTTGGTGGAACAACAGTTGGATCTCCGGTACAATGACAAGAGGCATCTCAAATGGACCTTCCAAGATAACCTTCTTTAAGAACTTTCCATGTGGCTTCTTGGATCACAAAATCTAAAGAACCTTATCACCCATTGATCGTAGTTTCGGAGTGAGCATTGAAGGTCTATCAAGTGATCGACTTCATGAATTGATTGTTGGTCGCTTAAAGCTTCACACATCTTTGCAAACCAAGTGGGTTCCTTCATAGTGTTCCTTGATGGATGTTGATTGAAATCATTTGTGTAGGTTTGAACTTGAAGGCTTGGTGGTGGTTGAACCATTTGTGGTTGTGGAATTGCACCAAGTTGTGGAGTATGTTCTTGATTAAATTGTTGTTGATAAATAGCTTGTTGTTGATTCCATTGTTGATGTTGTGGAGTTAATTGTTGTTGTTGTTGATGATTATAATTGTGAGGGAAATAGTTAGAGTATGGTGGTTGAGACATGATGATAAACTTGTGTAGTAAAATGGATCTTTGTAGTCGAATGAACCTTTATTGATGAAGTGTCCTTAGGCGAGAAAAGACAAGAAACCAAGTAGCACTTATGCGTAAAAACACCAAAAGTTACGCGTAACAATAAGGAGTTCTGCGTGGGTTTTAGCTTAGGCGTAAGTAGGAAAAACACTAAAGTTATGCGTAGACAAAAGTTAGGCGTAGAAAGGTAGGCGTGGGATTACCTTGTCGTGAGACCGAAGTTTCTGGCGTAAAGTGAATCTTATGCGTGGGATTTCTACGCGTAAGTTTATCTTAAGCGTAAGTTTAGGGTTTTGCCCAAATGATCTTTTACACTATCACAAAGGCAAAAGATATCCAAAGTCGACGTATTTTCAGACTTATCCAAGTAAGAAAACACGGAATAAATCAGAAAATGAAGATCAAACCAAGGAAAATCTTACGCGTAATTTTAGGGTTTCGATGCGCGTAGGATTACTCGTATTTTGATTTTGCCCAAAGATGTTTCTAAACCAGTTTTGTGTGATGAAATAGCTTCAAGAACACCAAAATAACACAAGAGTGTGAAACTTGATGATCCAAAGCTCTCAAAGCAGTTATGCGTGAAAGACACCCACGAATAAAAACTAGTTCAAAACAATGATCCGCATAAAGTTTGAAACTTTTGCCAAAAACAAGTATTTTAACACCTTAAAGCGTTGAAAGTACAAGAATCTTGGATTAAAAGTGTAAAAACAAGTTTTAATAGAGCAAAAGATTGCGTTATCTTTACGCGTAAGACCCAAAACCAAAAACTTCAAAACAAGCGAGTACACCCAACTATTTGGCGATTGATACCACTGTTAGGTCACTAGTTTTACAAACACAAGTTATAGAGAAAGAGATGAAGGCGGATGAAAAAGATACAAACATACATACACGATAGTAATCATACGGTTTAGGTGTGAGGCATGAGTGAAAGAATAACTTGAACAACCAACCCTCAAATGAGGGTTTACAAGGGTATTTATAGGAGGGAAGCTAGGGCAACACTCCTAGTTCCCATCCTTTCTTATATGGGCTTGGGCCTAAGCTTATGGGCCTTCTACATAAGCTTGACCTTAAACAAACATAAAGGCCATAATAAAGCTACCTATTACATATGAAATATAAATACTTGAAATACAGTTTAGGAGTAATTCCAACAATAAGTTTACATAAAACCAAAACCATTTTATAAAAACACGTAAGTAACATTAGTTACGTACATTTTATAAAATACATGTAACTTGTAAACTAATAAAGACTTGGAATATCCATGACCCAAAACCAAGTCCATAACCCATAACCCATGGAGCTTCTCAAAGGAAACAAAAACAAACTAATACCCTATGGGATGTTCCTAACTCGTCTCTATAATCACTTCATACACTTTCATCCACATTTCCAAGGCCCTCAATACTCTATTGTTGATAGAGTAATGAAACCCTTAGACGATTCTTATAAATCATCCTTCTTCATTCCATAATCATCCACCAACTATGCACCTTTTGATAATCTAACAACTGAAAATGATGAGCAAAATAACTAAAATTAGACAAGAATAAATTTTTGTCTAACATGTATGCGGTACTTATAGTACTTTCTCTATCAATTAGTGTTATCTATAAAAGGAGCCATTATTGAGCTTAATTTCTTTCGAGTATTTATATGTGTATCTTACATGCTCTACGTGTTATACTTGCATTTATGCATAACTATTGCTTGAAACACTAGAGAGTATATTCGATAAGTGAGCGAAATTTAGGGAGCTCACTGATTGGCTCCCAAACAGTCAAGTTTAATCACACAAGCTAACCACTTGTGAATGGTCAACCGTAATAAACTTCAAACAGCTCAGAAGCAAATGCAATTAAGATCTGGAGAATATAGTGGATTCCCGGGTCGTTAAGTCCCACGGAGGATGAATGGTGTTTGAACAAATTCAGATGTCGAATGATCACTAAGGATAATGATCAGTAAGGATTTTGGAATATTTATACCTAAAGAAAAAGTTTATAAATTACAGGGGCTTAAATGCAAATTAAAGAAAATTAAAAAGCTAAAATATATTAAATAAACGCTATCACTATATTTAAAATGATGTTTTTCTTGATTTATAAAACAAAATAACTTAAATAGACTATTTTAATTAAAACGTAAACCTAAATTACCTAAAAACGTGACTTAAAATGAAAACGTGCGTTATATATAAAAATTACGCGAGTGCGCAAGTAAAAATGTAAAATTTATGAAATAAAAGTCCTATAAGTGTAAAAACAATTTTCTTACTTACTATATGACAAAAGAAAATTTTAGAAAAAAGATTTATATATTTTTGACTTTTATATTTTTTATTATGAATTAAATACTATTTTAGACTAAATAAATGATTAAAAATACTAAAACTATTAAGAAAAATCTGAAACTTTTTTGTAAAATACTTAATAACAATACAAGGCTAGGAAAAATGCAAAAGTTGAAAAATCTTGTTTTAATAAGCTATAAATAAGCTGAAAAGCTCGTATAAGCTAAAAAGACAAAAAGGGTTATATATTAAAACGTGCAAAGTTAAACCGTAAAAGACCCAAGGAAGTTGGTATGGTGTGTGTGTGTGGTGGTGGGTGGCAGTGTTGAATCCCAAAGAATGGCTTTTTGCAAACTTTTTATTTTTGATTTTCTTTACAAACTTATTAAGCACACTGAAATAAGCAAATTATAAAACTACAACTTTTTATAAAAACCAATAATAAGCTCAGTTTGAGCTTATTATCTTAACAGTTGACAAAAATTGGAATAAGCACAATATTTAGCTAAGATGGCTAATAAGCTAGAAATAAGCAAGAGTAAACTAGAAATAAGCTGGACAACTGTTTATAAGCTAATATTAAAACTGAAAAAGCACAATCACTAAGAAATAAGCACTGAATAAGCTTCAAATAAGCACAAGCTTAACTGATGCACAGGACACTTTTTAGTTTTCTAGGCATTTTTAAGCTAACTTTTAAGCACTGTAATAAGCTAGAAAATGAAAATAAACACTGGGACTAACAAGTTAACCAACTCAGCTTTCCAAAAAGCTAAAGCTCTCACTGTGGTGATGACTAATGAGCTTATGGTGAGCTTGAGAAAAACTGGTAAACCACTGAGTAATGACTCAGTGTATACTGAGTGTTTTGGACAAACAAAAAGCTAAATGTAGCCTTACTGAATAAGCTAGAAATTGGAAAATAAGCTTTGGACTAGAGAGTCAGCTAGGTGAGCTTCTCAAAAAGCTAAGATGCACAAGCTAAAGCTAACTAATAAGCTCTGTGAGAGCTTGTGAAGTAGGCTAGCAAATCTGTGCACAGGGCATGTTTTGACTTTTTTAATTAATGAGCTAATTTGACTTAAGTGAATTTTAATTACCTCTAATTGATTGATTATGTTGTTTTAAGCTATAATAAGACTGGTTTAACTAATCTTAACAACTTTTAAAGCTATAATGATGATTATGTAATCAAAAATCCTAACAGTTAACTGGCAATATGAGATTAGAAGCTAATTTGACTTTTTAGTAAACTAGGACTAGTTTTTATGGTTTTACTGAGCTAATAGATGCTATTGTGACACAGAACAACAATAAGTAACAACTTAAATACCTTCTAACCCAGATACTTAAGTAAATCCAAACACCACTTTATGAGGACCGATTTGAAGATTTTCAAATACTTTCACAAATTCGACCATGCACTAGATTCAAGAACTTATATTATCATAATATGAGACTAGATAAACATGAAACAACAGAGATTTAAGCTTATGAATGTCTTACACAGTGAAATGCCAAAATGGATCAAAAGGCTTACAAATTGGATTGAGTGAAAACACGAACAAGGTCCAAAGATCACCCCTATTAGCTTAGCACTAAGCTTCTAAACCCAAGGCAATCCAAGATTTACCTGCTCCGACTTTGATCACCATCTCCATGGATTTTTTATTTTTCAACTATTTTATTTGTATTTTTGGTGATTTTTGCTTTTGTTTCTAAAGCGATTTTAAAGGTTACTAATAGCTTGAATAAGCTATAAAGGAGCTTATGTGATCTTATGAGTTCAAGACAACACTAATATCAACCTTCAAATATTTTGAGAATTGAATTGGAAAATTGCATAATCTTGAAATGAAACTTAAAAGCGAAATTGATGTTAACAAAAGCTTTATTACACACTAATGACACAATTACTGAGCTTAAAAGCTTAGACATACTTTGGAAGACTTAAAATATTCAAAGCGACATACATAAAATAAAATTATACTAAATAGATCACTCCTCTGCTTCTCCTCTTTCTTTATAGCATTGAGATACTCCCCACATGCCTCTGAAACTTTCCCACTTTAAATCTTAGCCATTGATGCAGTCAAAGTAATCTCAGCCTTCAAATTGGATTTTGGCGCCAAAAGTGTACACGGTTGCTTGAGACAGTTTTAGAGCAATTAAAGAACTTTGGTATATTGTGGAGGTGTAGGGACACAAAAGGTGAAGTTTTAATGGATTTGGTGTGATGTGGAAGCAAAAACAGGGGTTGTGAGTGTAACAGTGAAACTTGTTATGGTGGAGAAGCATTTATTGGTTGTGGGCTGAGATGTGAGGTGGAAAGGATGGCGATGAGTGTTTTAGACATTGGGGATAAGGTGGAAGAAAAACCATCCGGTTTTTAATATAACAGTGTGGGGAGGAGATGAACAGTGACTCTGGTTTTGGGCGCGTTTGACTATTTTTGACCAGTGGATATTAATAAAGGGGGGGGTTCACAATGTTATTTGGCAGGGGTCTTTTTGGTTTGGCTGGGGATCAAAATACAAAAGGGGGTCAAGTTTGGTTTGTTTAATACAAGGACTAATCTTGCAATTTCTGCAAACTTCAAGGACTGAAACTGTAATTTCTCTAAAGTTATCACAAGGACCAAACTTGACAAACTTTAATAGTACAAGGACCATATTTGATTATTTTACCTTTTTAAATACCCAAGGACTATTTTTGACACTTTTGTAAAGTTGAGGGACCTTTTCTGCCATTTGACTAAAGATTCATTCAAGGACCATTTTTGAAAACTTAGAATATTTCAGGGACCTTGAATAACATTTTCTTTATTTTGATTTACAGGACTAAATTTGACAACTTTTGCACTAGAACAAAAAGTGGATTTGGCTACACGAATATGTGTGACGATATACATATAGTCACACATGTTTTTCAACCGTGTGTGACTAAAGGTCGCGCGACCATAGGTACCCTATGGTCGCGTGTTTGACTTTTAGTCTCTATTGCAAAGAGTAACCAAAACCGTAACATGTGTGACTAATTAGGTACAAATTTTGTTGGATTAATCCGTATTAGTGACCATAAACTTTGTATAGTCACACAAAGCATGTTTGTTTTGGGTATTTAGTCACATACAATTAAGCATAAAGTGGCAAAAGTGTTAATAAGTGTGACCATATGTTGTTTAAGGTGAAGAAATATGTCTTTTGTGTGACTATTGATCATCTAATGGCCACTTGAATTTTATGTTTGTGTGGCCTTTTCTAACATTTAGTCACACAAAGCATGTTTGTTTTGGGTATTTAGTCACATACAATTAATCATAAAGTGGCTAAAAGTGTTAATAAGTGTGACCATATGGTGTTTCAAGTGAAGAAAGGTGTCTTTTGTGTGACTATTGATCATCCAATGGCCACATGAATTTTATGTTTGTGTGGCCTTTTCTAACATTTAGTCACACAAATCATGTTTGTTTTGGGTATTTAGTCACATACAATTAACCATAAAGTGGCTAAAAGTGTTAATAAGTGTGACCATATGGTGTTTTAAGTGAAGAAATGTGTGTTTTGTGTGACTATTGATCATCCAATGGCCACTTGAATTTTATGTTTGTGTGGCCTTTTCTAACATTTAGTCACACAAAGCACGTTTCTTTTGGGTATTTAGTCACATCAATTAATCATAAAGTGGCCAAAAGTGTTAATAAGTGTGACCATATGGTGTTTTAAGTGAAGAAATGTGTGTTTTGTGTGACTATTGCTCATCCAATGGCCACATGAAATTTATGTTTGTGTGGCCTTTTCTAACATTTAGTCACACAAAGCATGTTTCTTTGGGTATTTAGTCACATGCAATTAACCATAAAGTGGCTAAAAGTGTTAATAAGTGTGACCATATGGTGTTTTAAGTGAAGAAATGTGTGTTTTGTGTGACTATTGATCATCCAATGGCCACTTGAATTTTATGTTTGTGTGGCCTTTTCTAACATTTAGTCACACAAAGCATGTTTCTTTGGGTATTTAGTCACATTCAATTAATCATAAAGTGGCCAAAAGTGTTAATAAGTGTGACCATATGGTGTTTTAAGTGAAGAAATGTGTGTTTTGTGTGACTATTGCTCATCCAATGGCCACATGAATTTTATGTTTGTGTGGCCTTTTCTAACATTTAGTCACACAAAGCATGTTTCTTTGGGTATTTAGTCACATGCAATTAACCATAAAGTGGCTAAAAGTGTTAATAAGTGTGACCATATGGTGTTTTAAGTGAAGAAATGTGTGTTTTGTGTGACTATTGATCATCCAATGGCCACATGAATTTTATGTTTGTGTGGCCTTTTCTAACATTTAGTCACACAAAGCATGTTTCTTTTGGGTATTTAGTCACATACAAATTAAGCATAAAGTGGCCAAAAGTGTTAATAAGTGTGACCATATGGTGGTTTAAGTGAAGAAATGTGTGTTTTGTGTGACTATTGCTCATCCAATGGCCACATTAATTTTATGTTTGTGTGGCGCTTTCTAACATTTAGTCACGCATCGAATTAAGCAAGCTGTGACCAAAAGTGTTAATAATTGTGACTATATGAATCTTTTAGTCACATATAAGAAATCAATATATATCAAAACAAATTCTAATATATAAAAATATATTCAAAATATATTCAAATACAATAAAATTGGAATGTATATAAAATTGTAATGTCGTACATAATAATATTCTCAATAATTTAACGACTTGACTCTTGATCTTCTTAGCTTCCTTTTGCATGGTATGACTAGAGGCGTGGCGCTTAGTATTTAATTTAGGTGCGATTCTGTTCTCACCAATCGGTTTATGGTACTTGGTGGTGTTACACAGGAAACAAAAGCGGGGTATCAAACACTTGAATTAAATATGAAGAATGATATATGTAGGTTTATAAAACACATGCATCTATGTACCTTTTCATCGAAAACCACTTGATCCTTTGGCCATGCATAAAACCACCTCTGCATCCTTAAGCTGTTTTGAGACCGTTACTTCCTACATCCGGTATGCCTGTTGCATCCACTAAAGATTTTCAATAGATACTCTGTAGCAATCCTTTGGGAGTGGTGCATTATGAAGCATTTGTTTTCCATCGGTTTGTACACGGTACCCTCCGCAATAATAGTTGATTTCTTTAAGTGCCACGATGCGCTTAATTACCTAAAAGATAATTTGTTGCATGTATATATGTATCGATAATTAATTTTAATTAAACTAAAGAACATATGAAAATGTTTAAATACATACTTGTGGTAGTCTTGTTAATGGAGACTCTGTTCTTGTGATCCAAAAGTTGGCGTGAAGAATCCTTTCCTTTTGATCTAGTCGATTTCTTAGGTGCGACAGTTTATGAGTTTCCTATATGTATAATACACGGTAAATAAATAATGTATGTAGAATTCAAAAATCCCGGGGGTGATTTATTACTTACACTTATTTGAATTTCCTTTTCAAAGTTGCAAGTCCATTAGACTTCTTAATGCTCATAACTTTCTCACGTCCGACAACACGTGTTCGGCATCCTCATCAACCTTTGCTATTTAAAAGATTAATGTTCACGGAGACACACGAAATATAAATTGTTTAAGAAGGCTGATGATATTTAAAAGGGTAAAAAAGATGGAATGTTACTTTCTTATGTCTTACTTCCGTTTACATCAATGGAGTTGAAGTTGGTTTGCAGCATTGCCCCCCACTGTGCGACCAATTGTTTCATCAAATCTGTATTACCGCCTCTTTTTCTTGGCGTTGGCGCCTCTCATCATCAAGTTCACTTTGAAGTAACACCACTCTTTCATCGGATGCTTGTCGATTCGAAGCGAGATCAAAATACCTCTTGTAGGTTACTCCACCTCCCACTCTCTCGCATATCCTCCCTTTTCCTTACCTAATACAAATGTCATGGCATCGATTGCCATGATCAAGCTTCAAGGTTCCTTGTTTGATCTTCTCCTCCGTCTCTTTACGCACACACAATATGGGAAATAGGTTATTTAATTCTACGGTATCAAATTATAAATAACGGTATTAACTTATAACTAACGAAATTAATTAATAACTAACAGTTTTAACTAATACACTATCGGTTTAACTAATACACTATCGGTATTAACTTATAACTAACAATAAACATAATCATAAAATGAGTCAAACTTACAATTTTTGTTCAAGCATTACGATATCATCATCGTGAAATTCTCCGTCTTTATTCACCCTTCCTTTCAACCACAGTACACGCGGTGGTTCTTCATCTGGTTGAATTTCTTTATTCTCGATCTTATAAACATCAAATACATACACTTGTAAGATAAACCAATATAAGCGAAAGTATGATGCTATTAAATGCAAATGTTTAATGTTTAATGTTACCATTTTATCCATCACAGGCGTATCCACCTCGTCCCATTCTATCTTGATAAGCAGGACTTGGAGCAGCGCCACTTTAGATGCGGTGATTTCACCTTGCAACACAAAATAAAAAGGTGTTTAGATGTAGTAATCTTGATAGTATACAACTAATATATATGGAAACATCAAATGTGTGAGATATTTGAACTTGAATAAAATGAATAATTAACACCTTGTATTCCTCGGTGGCGTGTAGTTTACAAAATTTACCCAATCTTGACTTTTATAATTGCACTATACTTGCGGGACTTCATTAAGTTTTGAAAGGGTATTTTGGTTGGGCAATATGTAGTTTTCGGTCAATTTCCTTGAAAATTCCTTAGAAGTTGACCAAGGCGATTCATTATCGACTTTCGGACGGTCAAGCCAACATCAAAATATCATTGCAAAGATTAACACAATGTTGTTAATTAGTTGCACATAATGTAAATGCAGAGATAAACTTATTAACACCTTGTACCTCGACGACCAAGCCACTACTAGTTAAAAAAGTATATGTGTACCGTGATCTCGTCCCACATTTTATCTCTTGCTTACGAATCAACCTTCCTCCGGGATAGAATCCGACACCTATATGCTCACGAACCAAATCACCCAAAAACTCGAAAACAATGCCTGTTTTTCACGATATCCTATTCGATTGCATCGAAGGTTACTGCGACCTTTATTCCGTCGGTTTTCCATAATCCTGCGAAACTTAGCTAACCTAGTTATGCCCTCTTAACAACATTCGCATTTGAATGGTTGTTTCGACATCCTCACCCTCATCGAATCGCCTCGATTCATATCCAAATTCGTTATCATTTTCACGATCGAATAAACCAAATCATCGACAATTGGTTTGAGTTGCCATGATTCGTCGAAGTAATGTGTTAAAGAAAATTAGTAAACTTAATTGGTAAATAATGGTGTAAAATTGAAGTTCGGTTGTTTTGCTTGAATCACGATTTATTGGAGTAAAATTAGGGCTCATTATGGGCGATTTTCAAATAAGGAAACCATAAATTCCTAAGTACTTTTAAAAATTTTGGTGAAATTTGGCTCCAAATTTCATAATTTTAAAATGTGGCTCCAAATTGATAATATAAATTTAAATATTTCATTTTGGTGCATTTTGAAACCAACACACCATAATGAAATGGTTCTTACCAGGTCCCAAACACCCATATAACTTCAAACCGGTGTATCAAAGCACATATAGCTGCTGACTACACTAAAATCTCACCACATGGCGCATACAAATGAAGAAACAAAATAAAAAATGGAATTAAAGCAACTAATTAAGCAACTATAACTAATAAGCGGTCCCATATAAACAAGTAAGCACAAAATAATCAAATCCGACCAAGGATGGCGACACAACAAACGACCACGATACCTTACTTTAAGCCTATAAATAACCTATTTATAAGCACTTAAATAAGCTCTAACATCCTCCAACGGTAAAAAAATCAAGAAATCATGTAAATGCAATTAACTTAAAGCAAAAACAACAACAAAAACACCCTAAAATTGACAACAACCTAAAAATTAACAACCTAAGCAAAGCACTTATGAACCGCATATCCATGGCTCAACATTGAGCGAGTTTGGATCAACCTCAAACCTACAATAATACATTCTACGAGATATGAACTTAAACACCACAACCAATTCCTAAATGCAAAACAACATTAAAAAGATGAAACAAACTAGCGGCGCAACCCATTCCATTCCATTGGATAAACCATCAAAAGATCCATACATGTTTCATCGTTAATATATCTACAAACCATAATATTAAACCAAGACATTAGACATTATAGCAAAAGAAACCATCCCTTTACATAGCGAGCAACCCTTCAACCATTCATCGACTTAATTTGTTCTTCCTTGGTCTCGATATCCTCCTCGACGAGTAATGAGATCATTCAACCCTGCGACTTAGTCCTCGTAGCCTCCATGTCATGCCTAAGATCCATCAATGTGTCAAAATATTCATCCCCATCTCCAATAGCTACCATCTCGACAATTAAAGCATTAAAATCGCAATCTCATTCTTCTTGTGGTGGCCTCTTGGCGCATCCGGTTTATAAAGCCACGGAGGCGGAAATTTCTTGAGCCTTGAAGAAACTCATGTAACCATCAACAGATGTCTCCCGCTAAACTCAATTAGGTCATCAATAACACGCTTAGCCAAATGGTTTTGTGGTGATGGTGCTGCCATTGATAATGAAATTGGGTAAAATATGATATTATTGAAAGATTGCAAAGAAAGGTTGAAGAAGAGTTGTGGGGATAGTGTGATAGAGAAGATACTTGTAACTCCTTATGAATTCAAACTATCACTATAAATTAATTAGGGATGTTTATCCGTTTGGTTATCGGGTTGTTTGGTTTTGTTAAATCGGTATCTTTTTATTCGCTTCAACACGAAAACCGAACCGAACCGAACTAGAATTAAACCGAAGGGGCGAAAACCGAATATGAATTCACTTCGCTTCTTGGGTTGACCGAAAAGTCTTAAAAGCGGATAAAGCGGAAAAAAGCGGACTAACGAGACGGAAGCGTGTAGAGCGTAAGAAAGCGTATGGAACTTAAGAAAATGTACATTAATATGTAAAACATATTAAAGTGTATGAAAGCAGACGAAGATGTCTAAAATAGATGAAAGCGGCTGAAAGCGGACCAAAGCGGTCAAAAACTTATACAAGCGGACTAAAAGATGAAAAACCGGCGACAAAGTTTAAACACGGACGAAAATGTGTAAACAAAAACAAAAGCGTATAAAACTTATTAAAAGGACAAAGTAAATGCGAAAGCGGTGGAAAAAGTATGAAAGCAGGGCATAAGCGTGTAAACAAAAACAAAAGCGTATAAAAACTTATTAAAAGGACAAAGTAAATGCAGCGGTGGAAAAAGTATGAAAGCAGGCATAAGCGTGTAAAAGCGTATGAAAATGTGTAAAAGTGTAAAAGCGTGCAAAAGCAGACGAAAACATGTGAAAAGAGGCAGCGTGTAAAAGCGTACAAAATCGGAAGAAAACATGTACAAAACTAAGAAAGCGTATGAACACGGACGAAAACATATAGACGAGACTAAAGCAGCAGCGCACAAGGGTTGTGTTCTGGTGCCCAACGTATCTCTTGTGACCCTAAACACGGTTTCACACAATGTTTTGAGTAAGACACATGAGTTAATGATTTTATGTCATCACGAAATGTCAAAATTAACGTGCCCACCTTTAATAACTTTAATACAATTCATATAACATTCACACTATAATATGGGTCAAAATCATTGGGTTATAGTTGCTTAGAGTTTCATTTCGACATGATTCAATCAATAGTATATATAAAATTATATACGAAACCATGTTACGGTTTTGGAAATTCAAACATATTACGGTTTTGGAAATTCGCGTTCGGTTTAGGAAATTCAAACATTCAATCAATAGTATATATAAAATTATAGTCACACATATTACGGTTTTGGAAATTAGTGTTCGGTTCGTGATCGGGTGATAAATAATAATGAAAGATATTTGGATTTCGTGAATAAATTGATGAAACATACACTAAAAAAAAAAGAGCAAGGTTAGATCAAGTGGTTAACACTCTTGCCTCGGAGAAAGAGGTCGAGGTTCGATCCTTACCCCCACAAGGCGGAGGTTCTTTTCTACCTTTGGTAGAAAAGCGACCTCTCGAGGTTCGATCCTTACCCTTGCAAGGCGGAGGTTCTTTTCTACCTTTGGTAGAAAAGCGACCTCTCGAGGGTTCGATCCTTACCCTTGCAAGGCGGAGGTTCTTTTCTACCTTTGGTAGAAAAGCGACCTCTCGAGGTTCGATCCTCACCCTTGCAAGGCGGAGGTCCTTTTCAACCTTTGGTAGAGGCAGGGGCGACCTCTCTACCTTAGGTAGGGGTAAGGCATCTCGTCTCAACCTACCACATACACTGTGGAAGGCGATATTGGGACCCATAACCCGTGGAAGGCAGTCTTGGGAGTTAGTTTATTTTTTTTTTTTTAAACTAAAACAACTAAATAAGCAAATAAATCAACTAACAAAATTATACTTTTCGAATTTTATTTTATTTATTATGAATAAAAACCTTTTAAACTAATTAAATGAATAAAATCATTAAATCATAAGAGAAAAACATTTTTAAACTAATATGAAAAATTTTCAAAATTTAAGCAAATTTAAAATTCCCCACAAATTAAATTTATTCCCCAAAGTTTGCATCAAGGCATTTCAAACTAATTGCAAAATTAACTCCTCCTCCTCCTCCTCCTCTGTGCCGCCACACCTCCTCTCATCTCACTACAAATCCGTCACCACCACAACTCTCCGTCATAGACCCACAGGTCCGTCACCTTTGGTAAGTATTGTTATCTTCCTTTTGTACACATCTCTAACACATAAAATAACCACATTAAGCGTATTATAATTGAACATTTGTTTGAGATATCCTCTTGTAAATTATATCGGTTTCTTGTTAAATTTAGATAGTTAATTGGTTAAAAATTTAAGAAACCTGTTAAGCTGTTACCACATGAACATGGAACCATAATTTAGCTAGTTAATTTCTTATTTTCCTTGACCCAAACATCCCTTTAGGAGCTGTTTCATTAGACTTTATTCAATTCTTAGCATAATTCAATCGACATTCAATCTTTGAGCTATCCTCATTACTTGGAATGTCTTTTTAACTTTAAGATCATCAATTGAAGTTTGATGTTGTCTTGTATAATCTTCAATAACTTGGGTGTCTTTTTAACATGCTGCGGGGACTACATTTATAAACATTCTTTGCTTTCGGATAAGTGGGACACATTTATAAACATGGACAAGTCTTGGATAGGAACTAATAGGACCAACAAATCTTATGTTGATGGAGTAGCGTTTATTGATTATGCGATACACAACTTGCGGAAGATGGGGAACATCGACCCACGAGTTAAGAAAATGATCTTTCAATGCCATGTCCGTGTATGCATTGTTTAAACCACATAGAGCATCAAGTGGAGAAAGTGCGGTTCCATTTATTCGACAATGGGTTTGATCTAAGCTACCTAAACTGGACTAAACATGGAGAAGGATGAGTCATCAATAAGTACCGAAACACACATTAGCGCTACTAGCGAGTTTGTTGACGACACGGATTTTGCTTGGATATTCCAACGGATGCCCGACAACGGTAGAAATGGTTAATGCTACAAAGATAATTTTGATGAGGATGATCTTGTCAAGTTTCAACAATTATTATTAGGCGAGAGAAGCCTCTTTCGCAGGATGTCGACTTCACAAAGATGTCCGCAATAGTTAAACTACTCAACTTGAAGGGTAAATACGGATGTTACGATAAGTTCTTTCTTGAATTACTAGGATTGTTAAAGAAGATCTTTTCTTTGGTAACGAAATGGTGGAAAAAACTTATCAAGCCAAAAATATTTGAAATTGATGGGATCGGGATACAAAAGATACATGTATGTATCAACAAGCGCCTTCTTTCTTGGAAGGATGACAAGGATTTGTTGCGTGTCGAACTTGTGGGATATCAAGATGGAAGGTGGATAATAAGACTAAGAAAGTGTCGAAAACATTCCGGCAAAGGTAATGTGGTACTTTCCAATTATACCAAGGCGCAGCGACTATTTAAGCTAGAAAGTATTTGGAGGATTTAAGATGGCACGCGACACGGAGGATAACCGATGGTGTGTTCGTCACCCATGATTCAAAGGCATGGCGTACCATAGATGAAAAATTCCCGAAATTCTTTGAAGATCCAAGAAATCTCTGACTAGGAATATCGGTGATGGGGTTGGCGTCAACTCGGAAATAGGCATCACGGTGTATGGCGGTTTAACGGTCATATACAACCTTCCTCCATGGTTGTGTATGAAAAGAAAGTTTATCATGCTTTCGGTATTAATATCGGGATACCGGAAATGATATCGATGTTTTTAGAACCGTTTGTTGATGATCGCAAACCTTATTCGATCTGAGGGGTTGATACATATGATGCATCCACAAAGATAACTTTAATCTACGTGCCGTTGTGTTATGGACAATAAATGATTACCACGCACTTGGTACATTATGTGGCTGCCCGTCGATGGATTCAAAGGTTGTGTAGTATGTGGGAAAGATACAAGCGTGTTAGACTTTACGCCTCATCCAAGCAAAGTTATGTTGGTCACAGACGATATCTACCATATGACCATCCGTTCGGAAGGCAAAGGAAGGCATTTAATGGACAACAAGAATTTCTCCGGCTCCAAACCCAATGACCGGGGAACAAATATACAACGAGGTACAACATATTGAAAATAAGTGGGGAAAAGGAAAGCGAACAAACAATAATGCATCGAAAACCAAGAAGATACGAGAGGTAGAGGTGGGAAGATTCAAAAGCGAGAAAAGAAACATAAGCAGTAGAGGGTAGTTCAAGCCAAGTAAGCGGACAAAGCGGTGCGTATTGGAAGAAATTCAACATTTGGTATCGAAAACTTAGGTATTGGAGGCATAATTACATTCCACATTGTATTGATTTTATGCATGTAGAAAAGAATGTTCTTTGAGAGTCTCGTCGAACTTTGCTACATGTTCGGGAAAGGCGAAAGATGGGTGAATGCTCGATTGGATCTGGTGAGTTGGGGTAAAGAAGAGTTGTTTGCTATGCAAGAACAAGACAAAACAACACTACCTCCAGTGGGTTACACATTAACGAATCTTTGAAAAGATATTTTTGTGAAACTTTACACAACATCGAGGTACCACAAGGATATTGTTCAAATTTCTCTTCTTTGGTCGACCTAAAGGATAGGAAGCTCATTGGCCTAAAATCGCATGACTATCACATGCTAATGCAAGAGTTTACGCCAATTGCAATCGTTCAATCATGCACCCACCCACACGATATGCTATTATCGGTTTTGCTTTTCTTTAAATCAATATGTTGCAAAGAAATAATATTGCAAGAACTAGATAATATGCAAGCGAAGCTAGTAGTGACACTTTGTGCCTACTAGAAGTTCTTTCCTCCATCATTCTTTGATATTATGATACATTTGTTGTGCACCTAACTAGGGAGGTAAAATTATGCGGTCCCATATGCTTTGGTGGATGTATCCATTCGAAAGATGTATGAAGGTTATTAAAGGACATGTGCGGAGCGAAATAGACCGAGAAGGATGCATTCTTGAGGAGACTATTGCGGAAGAAACAATAGAGTTTTTAGCGAATATCATAAATCCATGAAAGCTGTTGGTATCCCACGATAAACATAAACAGATGAAAATGAGGAAGGAAAGCCATTGTCGGCGGCAAATCAAGCTGAAGTTCTGCGGAACTCTTTCGAAAGCACATTTGTATGTAATAAATAATCTGAGATGAAATTGTACAGTATATCGCGTAAGTCTTACTAACACATGTCTATTTCGTTCTTGAAAATTAAATGATGTATCAAATATAATAATCAAACACGTTGTTTTGAGCGACACAAGCAAGTTTTGAAAGCGAAAACCGGGTAAGCGAATAGCATTTACGGAGAATGAGCACGACAAATCTTTTGCCAATTGGTTACGCAAAAAGTAATTAATCTTATGTTACTCAACATACCCTTTCTAAACCTTATTTCTCGACTCATTTTAATCGAAAATTGGTGTACTTATTGTTTTGAGCTAATATATACTTCTAATGAAATTCGGGTTGAGAGAGTTACAAATCGACAAAGAAAGTGTATCGAAGCGTAAGGTGGATATCCTATGGACCACGCGCCACCGTAGTGAAATCGATGCATATCACATCAATGGGTATACTTTTCGTACGAAAGATCATGAAGGCAAAGTTTACGAGCAGTGGGGTTAGTGTTGAGGCATTAGATATCCACATATCTAAAAAGTTGCAACCACAAGAAAAGCATATTATTATGGGGTTTCACAGGAGATATGGGAACTAGATTACCGTTTCATGCAAATTCCTCTTTTCAAATGTGGTGGGTTAATCACAAAGTGGTGGTGTGAAGCGATACTACTCTTGGGTATACATTGGTTGACTGAATAGTTTAGGCCACAAGGTTGATCCGTTCATATTAGCCGCACAAGCACGACAAGTGTTTTATGTGAAAGACCGGTAGATAAAAATTGTCTATTGTGTTTAAGACACCTCCCAAAATTACAAAGATAAGTATGGCGAAGCCGATGAGGAATTTAGTACCGTCATTCACCGGCACAATGATAACATATTGCCACGTGTGGATCGGCGTGACTTGGGTAACGAATCACGAGGCCGACTACTATCGAACCATTGTGGAGGTGTTGTTATCTGAAAGTCCAAGTGAACCATGTTATGGTCAAGTTGTCACACTCTACCTTTATCATATTTCACTCTTTCAAAGCATATAGATTCGATTTTTGTACTTTTTAAGAATTTATGTTTATAATACAAGACTTAATATTAGTTAAATCATTAGGTATATTTTTTGTTTAAGGATATGTTGAAAAGAAAGAATTCTCACAGTTGGAGATGTATGGAAGTGTGCTAGTTGATGTGCTATAGTACGAGTTAATTACGGTGATGTCATTTTAAGTCTGTTTGACCATTCTTTAGTGCGGTAGTGCAAAAAATAAAAAGCGATTTTCTTGTTTAAATAGTACCGTTACCTAATTTTAGATGGTCGAAGTATTTATATGGATAATTTTATTTTTAGAAATCATATTTATCCTTTAATTACTTTATCCTAATCTTTAAAAGTTTAATTATTTTATTTCGATTAAGTCTCCTCACCTGACACTAAACCCTAATTGCCTGCACTACCGGTAATTCAATTAACATAAAAGATGGCACAATTAAAGTTTGTAGACAAGCACAATCAAGTGGGATTTCTCAAAAGCTGCTTTGAAAGCACGAGCTTGACGAGATAGTGGACTTTCTAAAGGGTAGTCATATCGGTATGCCTTACTCATAATCCAACTATCTATGATTCCCTAGTCAAGCAGTTACGGCGGGCGCTCTTGCTAGAACTATTGGCGATGGGACACTAGAGTTAAATGCAACTATTGATACGTTAGAGTATTCAATCAGCGAGGAATCGATCGAAGCAAGCTTCAATTGGGCGATGCCTCGGGGATTTCAATGTTGGCAAATCATGACCTCTTTCGAGGATTGGAAAGATTGGATATCAAGCGATGGAACATTCACTTTTGGAAGAGTCATTTTACGCCACAATGGCGTTTCCTTGTGCATCATATTTTACATTGTATGAGTTCTAAAAGTGGTGGATGGGATCAATTTGGAAGCAATATTGTACGCATTGGTCTGTCTCTCCTTGGCGAGACTCTTCAATTTTTCAAAATGATTTTGATGCCATGGTTGCTAATTCCAAGAATAAGAAAAAGTTTTGATGTACCCAAGATTTTTGCAAATGATCTTAAATGTTGAAGCGACAAGCAAACATCCTTACATTGCTCTCCCTTTCACTAAAAGATATTTGGTAATATGAAAAGGGGTTTTGAAGGGCACACAAGCCACTTTTATGCGCTATGTTGCCTTACATTGCTCGACCACGAAGGTACATCTACATCATTCCATCTCCTCTTGCTACATCGAAGCTCGGGCTCAACCTACATCGAACACGAAAAAGCGAGTTTCAACAGAGGACACCAACACCCCACCACCTTCACCTTGGTCCATAAGGAAGAACCACGGTGATTCCTCAACCACAACCTCAACACCCACTACTACAGTGAGAACCCGGTTCCTTATCTATGGAAGATCTACTTCAAGCTGGTTCCACTGGCGATTTCAAGGGTTGATGAGTTGGAGAAAAATTGAAGAAGACCAAGAAGTCCTTTGGGGACTACTCAAAAGAGTTAAGAAATTGGAGGAAATTCAAGCAGACGGGGATAGACATTACGGACTCGGAAGGTGAGGAATCCTCGAGGAAACTCAAATTAGTCCTTGAACTAGAGTTGGGCGGTGAAATCTTGTTTAAGAATTTAAATCACAAGAAATCCTTTAAGAAGAGGCGGATAAAGAAGGCGCAAGTTCTAGTGGAGTGGATAAGTCGGTGACTTTACTAACGATAAGTGCGGTGGTCTTTGAAATTAAATCGCTTTTGATGAAGATTTTAATCTTGGCTTTGATCTTTGAAGTTAATACAAATCTTGAACATATTAATCTGGTAGTGATCCGGTAGTCTTGGTGAGGAGTTTGTGCATAGGGAAGGCAAAGGAATAGTGCAAGAATCTTACGAGCCGGTGAAGACCAAAAGCAACTCATGAGAAGAGGAAGCTAGCTTTCTTTGAGATTGCTAGGATTCAAGCGGAGGATGCGGTGAAGAAGCTAAGCGTCTTGAGAACAAACAAGGGATGATGGTGATTGCAAAAACTCTGCGGGAGGAACCACAATTAAGCGAAGAACAAATGAAAAGGAAAGGTGAAGTTCGGAATCGCCAAATTCTACATCGATGAAGAATGGGATACTATAAATGCAAGATTATTAGTAAGCAGAGATATCCTTCACGATATTAACGGAGAAGACTATGCAAGTAAATTGGTTGAGATTATTAATGCGAAGAAGAGGCTTCTCGAGAGCGAGACAAAGAGAAAGGATGAAGAGACCCATGACCAAAGGCGAGCAAAGGGATTATATGATCCACTATGTCAAAAGTCAAGGAATCCTACACGGAAGTTGAGCAGTTAAGGAAATTGAAGAATGATGAACTAAAAGCGAATTTGAAAAAGCAATGTACCAAAATAAAAATTTTATTCCAATGGATTCGAGTTGGAAGCTTCAACGTTTAAAAGGAAGGGTTACAATCTTCAACCAAAGGATGCTAAAAGCACAAGATTGCGAGGCGAAAAGGTTCTTTGGTGAAAAACTTGGTGATAAGCCAAAAGCGTAAAGAAAGAGGAGGAAGATGAGGTTAAGCAACCGGTTTTGAATATGACAAGGAAGAAATCCTTTGGAAAGAAAGGAGTGAAAAGGATAAGACAAATGTTAAGAAGGAAGTGGAAGAGTACATGAAGGATAAGGTTGATGAACCGTCATCGGAAGAGTTTACCATGGGCTCCATTCCTACTGAGTTCGACACTTCTGCTAAGATTGCAAAGGTTCGAGATCATCAAACATGGGAAAAGGTAGTTTACACGATAGTAAGGAAAATCACACAGACACTATATATGTGAACTTTCACGGTTTATTGAGTGATTTGTCGAGGATGATTTGAAGACCATGTACCGGTGATGATGGAGAAGCATGGTGATGAGAGACACGAAGAGGAATATGAAAGAGTCCTTTGGGGTGACTTGAAGACCATGTTTGACACACGGATCTTGATGATGAAATGTGGGCGCCACTGTCAACAAAAAGTGATCGGATGGAGATATTTCCACACTTGTCGGGTGCCTTTGTTTGGAATTAAAGCGCAATTCTTTATATGCTTCTGAGTGGAGTATCCACTTCAAACGATATTTTCGGGGCTATGCTTGAGAAGAAGCTTTTGGTGAAAGAAAGGATGATGCATGCTATCGACTTTTGAGGTTAATTGAATCAAAAGCTCATGACAATATCTTGGCGATATAATGATTAAGTCGGTAGTATTAAGTAGTTAGTTCTGTTTATGAAAAACATAATAGTTTATTAGAGTTTAGGAAGGCATATGTGCGGCGTAGAGATATCTTAGGAAGAGATATCTATATCCTTCTACGTTTTGTATACTAGGTTTTCCTAAGTGTATAAAGGAACCCTAAAGTATAGTGAAATGAACTTGTACTTAGGCGAATAGAAATATTAATAAAATAAGTTTATTAGTGAAATAGTATTTGTGTTCTTCTTGCTTGTTGTTAAGATTCGCATTAACAATCAAGTACTCGTTGTTAAAGAGTTGTTCATATATATAATTAGTTTGGATTTATCCAAGTTTAGTATATTGTGGTGTTGCACAAGTGTTAATGTGTGTGCATATCAATGTGACTATAAAAGCCATCACCTACAAACCCACATTTTCATTAATGACACAATAAATGCAACAAACTTGACCATATGGTGTTTAAAGTGAAGAAAGCGTGTATTTTTGTGACTATTGATTATCCAATGGCCACATCAAATTTATGTTTGTGTGGCCTTTTCTAACATTTAGTCGCACAAAGAATGTTTGTTTTGGGTATTTAGTCACATACAATTTATCATAAAGTGGCCAAAAGTGTTAATAAGTGTGACCATATGGTGTTTCAAGTGAAGAAATGTGTGTTTTGTGTGACTATTGATCATCCAATGGCCACTTGAATTTTATGTTTGTGTGGCCTTTTGTAACATTTAGTCACACAAAGCATGTTTGTTTTGGGTATTTAGTCACATACAATTACTCATAAAGTGGCTAAAAGTGTTAATAAGTGTGACCATATGGTGTTTCAAGTGAAGAAAGGTGTATTTTGTGTGACTATTGATCATCCAATGGCCACATGAATTTTATGTTTGTGTGGCCTTTTCTAACATGTAGTCACACAAAGCATGGTTGTTTTGGGTATTTAGTCACATACAATTAACCATAAAGTGGCTAAAAGTGTTAATAAGTGTGACCATATGGTGTTTAAAGTGAGGAAGCGTGTATTTTGGTGACTATTCATCATCCAATGGCCACATATTAAGTTACGTGACCATATGTCTTGGATTTTGGCTACACTTGAATAATATGTGTGACAAAGCGTTTAGTGTGACCATATATGGCATTTGGTCACGGTGTTAGTAACAAATGTGACTTTATAGATTAGCTTTCGGCAAGCTAACACAAACTAAACTTTAAACACACATATTAACTTACGTGAACATATGTCTTGGATTTTGGCTACACTTAACGAATGTGTGACAAAACATTTAGTGTGACCATATATGGCTTTTGGTCACGGTGTTCAAGTGTGTGACATATATTTGTCCTTTGTTTATATGTATATCGTGACTAATGCTTCAACCTTACTTTTCATTTGTCACTTGTTCCAATTTCGGATGTGGCTAAAGAGTTGGCAAAACATATCAGTCACCCTTAAATAATGTGTGACAAAACTTGACTCTATGATTTAGACACACAAAAATTACTTCATGTGACTAACGCATCAAGGTTACTTGTATTTGTCACGCGTTCCAAATTCATATGTGGCTAAATGATGCGAAACAAAATCACGGATACCTTTAGCATGTGTGACACTGTTGCGTTCAATTGTGTGGCGTCTGTTCTAATGGTCACACAATTAAAATTTTCATGTGTGACTAATTAGTACATGTTGTCAATTTTCGTACCTTGACCACACAAATATGCGAATGTGTGCATGCAAATCATCGCATTTTGTTCCATTCGACCATGCGTGACCAAATCCGTTTTGTACTAGTGACCAAACACTCCCATTCCTACCTCAACTCAACCCACATGAGTTTCACCTCTTGAACCTCGATTTCTCTCTTTCACGACACCTCATTCTTCACCACATTTATACATGTACTCTTTAGAGGACTTACCTCCTAGACCTTCTAATCCATCACCATTTCCTACATTATCATCTATTGAGAGAATTACTACCCAACAACCTTCTCCACATAACATAGGTGGTAATATCAACATGCCACAACCATTACCACACGTGTCTCCTCCATCCTCAAATGACCCATTTTGGGTAATGAGACGATTTCAACCACCATAATCGGACCATATGGATGTTGACCCATCTTTACCTCCTCCACCTACACATACATCTCCACCAACATTAGTTGTGGATTCTCAACCATCTCATGTAGGTCCATCAAACTTAAACATACCTTCACTACCTTCTCATGTAGGACAACTCACCTCAAACATACTTCCACAACCATCTCTCTTAGGACCAACATCACAACAACAAAGTTACGATGATACTTGTTATCATTGTCAACATGCCCAAACCTTAGTTCATGAATTACGTGATGAATTACGTTTCATGTTGTACCATATCCTTGAACGTCTTGATGACGTCAACAAATCTAACCACAGCTAGAAACCTTGAAGTGTAAGCATAAGTGGTGACCCTCCTCTAGTTTTAAGTTTAGTCCATTAGGATTATCCTTCATGTTAGATCATTTTCTTAGTTTTAGAGATTTAACCTTTGTTGTATCATTTCTCTTGTTTTCATTAAATGAATCTACGTGGTTAAATGCTTCTTTTTTATGTAAGCATCTTGGTGTGATTATAACTTGGTTTCATGGGCTTTCATACCATGTTCCTACTTTTATAGCTGCTAACAAGCTGCAGGTACCCGGATCCCTCTATTTTAACTTGGCGGATCCCTCTTGAGAAGGATCTGGCAGTACTGGGCATACAGAAATATTTGTGAGCATAAATTCAACTCATTTGCATGAAATTATACACCATAAAATGGCATACTACCTTTGTTTTGTAGATTTTAAAAACACACTGGGAGTACTTGACGCCCTCAAAAAGGGGGAGCTTTCGTCCAAGCAAAACCATTGCAAAAACTTGCAATGATCGGAAAAATCCACCTAGTCAAAATGGCAGTTACGGATGACTTAGTCTCCCTAACTACTTGTCGCCCTCAACAAGGAGGAGAAAATAGGAATTTCTTTACCTTCTTTACTTCACCTTACATCCTTCTTTCACTTATTTTTTTTAAAACTTACATTCGGATTAGTTTCTTCTCGACATTCTTTTTGTTTCGACAAAAAGGAGGAGAAAAGAGTCAAAACACAAATCCAAAACTTACGAATTTTATCGTTTTACTTAAAATAAGTTATTGTTTTGTCATCAACAAAAAGGGGGAGATTGTTAATACACATAAGTCGTAAAAACGTTTATTTATACTTTACGATCTTCTAATGTTTTGTCGATAACAAACGTAAAATCATTTTAACGAAATAAATAAAATACGTAAAGATTTGAGCCAAAATTTTACTAACTCATTTCACTAAACAAATAAACCTTAAACATGTTTAGTTAATAAGTTTACATAAAACCAAAACCATTTTATAAAAAACACTTAAGTAACATTAGTTACTTACATTTTATAAAATACATGTAACTTGTAAGCTAATAAAGACTTGGACTATCCATTACCCATAACAAGTCCATAACCCATAACCCATGGAGCTTGACCAAAATCCATGACCCATTGCATGATATCATGCATGACATCAAGAATGGGTAAAACCCATGACCCATGACCTAAAGTCCATAACCCATGACCCAAAGTCCATGACCCATGACCCAAGATGTCTTTGACATCACGCATGACATCATCTATCCATGGATCATAACCCATAACCCGGTTTGTAATCCAAAATCGATTTGGTTTACCCAAGGTGTCTGGATCCTTTGGTATCTGATGGTGAATCCCTTTAGGAAGGATCGCGGATTTAGGTGAACGATGAGCAGTTTGCCTATAAATAGTGAGCCATTTCTCTCTTGATCTTCACACATTTTAAACATATCTTCGCTCTATGTTCCAAACTCTCTAACCTCAGATCCAATAATCTTTCTATGTAGTTTCTCTTTGTGATTCTCTAGGTTCCTCTTAAGGTGAGATCACGACCTCTTGAATAATTGCAATCTCAAAACATGAGTTCCTAGGATTCTTCATCTCGACAAGATCACTTAAGTGTATCTTGTTATTCTTCCTTCTCAAGTGTGTTGTAGAAGTGTTGTAGTAGTCGTGTAAGTAAGGATGTTGGTCCTTTGATGTGTTGTGCTAAGTAGGTATTGATTTGGTTGTGGTTCCTCCATTGTTAATGGAACCCGGTGTCTAGCCTTGTACCGGATAAAGTGTAGGCGATGAAGGTTTGGTTCTACCTTGTGTGAAGAACCCGGTATTTAGCTTTGTACCGGATAAAGTGTAAGCGACGTTGTGAATACTTGTGTTGTGGTCCTGCTTACGGAACTCTCAAGTTGGGTACTCGGGGAGTGGAGTAGGGTAAGGAAGGAGTCCTTGTAGCCGAACCACTATAAATATTTGTGTTTTGGTTATGTATTTCTATCCCTCTCTCGTAGTTTAGTTTTGTATCCTTTTCTACTATCAATATCCAACACGTCAAAACTAGATTGACATAAGTTGATCTAAAAGTATTAAAACGAAGTTTTAAATGGTAAAACTATTCAACCCCCCTTCTATTTTTCTACACATATAATGACTTTTTAAGTCTGTCAACTCTGTTATCACCATCAGGAAAGAATCCTTCGGGTAATTTCATATAAACAGTCTCATTAAAATCACCATATAAAAAAGCATTATTAACATCTAACTGGAAAATAGGCCGGTTTCTGAACATCAATATTTAACAAACATCTAACATTAACCATCTTAACAACTGGAGAAAAAGTCTCCTCATAATCAACACCCTCTTTTTTATTAAAGCCCTAAGCTAGAAGTCTAGATTTGTATCTATCAATTTCTCCATCAGATTTATACTTAATTTTAAACACCCATTTACTTCCTGTAGCTTTTCTATCAGGAGGTAAAATAGTAATCTCTAAAGTATCATTTCTATATAAAGCTTCAATCTCATTATTCGTAGCATCAGTCCAATGTGCATATTTTGAAGCTTCAAAATAATTTTTTTGTTCATGATTTTTTTTAAGTTGCACAGTAAAATAGAGATTTCTAGAGTTAAGTTTTGAATAATTAACAATTTTTTCAATACCATACTTAACTTTAGACTCAACAACAAATCATTATAAATTTGAGGAAAAACAGAAGGCTTGAAAGACCTTCTTAATGGTATAGCTTCCTGAACTAGAGAATTTGAATCTTGATTCAAATTACCTCAGAATTATTAATATTTTCTTCAAGTGTAACAACCATCTCATACTTATGAGCAAAAAAACTGTCATTGGTTCGTATATTATCTCCCGGTTTACCAACAGAAGCGTCACTTATACCAGTGTCATGATTTCTACCAGATAAAGGAGAGTAGCTACCTTCACTTGGTGACACTCTGTCACTATTCAGCTTTGGGTCTACTCTGTTTTCATCATTGGGTAGCTCAGGGGGTTACAATATCAAAAATGTTCAAATGGTTTAAATCTTGAAAAACATTTTCAGAATCATCTTTATTCTTATCAGCAACAAAATCCTTGAAAGGAAAGACAAACTCAAAAATTTGACATCCCTTGAAAAAATGAATTGATTCTTGTCAAGACTATATTACCTATATCCCTTTTTAAAATTAGAATACCCTCTCATCACACATTTATCATATCTACTACTTAACTTGTCATTATTATTAACAATAGTAGCAAAGCACAAACAACCAAACATTCTTAAGTCATAGAGATCATGCCTTTTTTTATATATCATTTCATAAGGAGATTTTCCATTTAGCACAGAAGAAGGCAATATTTTAATAAGAAAAGTGTCAGTAAGAATGCATTCATTCCAAAATCTAAGAGGAATTCCCTTTTGAAACAGAGGCGATCTAGCCACATTTAAAAGATGTCTATGTTTCCTTTCTGCTATACCATTTTGTTGAGGTGTGTATGCATAAGAGGTCTGATGAGTAATTCCTTTTACATTACAAAACCTAGTAAATGTCTGATTTATAAATTTAGTCCCATTATCACTTCTAAAAATTTTAATTTTCTGTTTAAACCGAGTCTTAATCAGATTATAGAAAACAATGATATAATGAAAAACTCCATCTTTATTTTTTTATAATATATACCCAAACAACTCTTGTGAAATCATCAACAATAGTCAAAAAATATTTGTAACCTTCTTTACTAGCAACTTTATAAGGCCCCCATACCTCTAAATACGCAAGTTCTCCTAAAGCAGAAGTAGTATGGTCACTTAAAGAAAAAGGTTCTCTAGTTTGTTTAGGCCTTTGACAGATTTCACAAACAATGTTTTTATCCTTAGAATCAAACTGTAAATCAGTCTTTATAACATTTAGAATAGGGTCTGCAGGGTGACCAAGCCTACAGTGCCAGTCATATTGAGAAAGACAAGTTTTATAACCAGAAATCGAACTTATATTAAATACCTCCTGTTGTTATCAAAGGCAACCAAATCTTGATTTCAAAAAATAACATCTATTCTTATCAAAGGCAACCAAGATTTTATGATCCTTGGAAAGTTTATGAATAGAAATCAATGTAACACAATACTCAGGTATAACCAACACATCATACATAATTAAAGATTCAGTTAGCTTGAGATTTCCAATTTTAGAGATAAAAGCCTCAGTCCTATTAGGATGTCTAACCTTTATTCTAAGATGACAAATGTCAAAAACATTAATTAATTTTTTATCAGTGTAAGTCATGTGCTGATTAGCACTAGAGTCTACAATTTTACCATTAGAAGTAATCTTAGATTCCAAATTACTATTTGAGCAAAACAATTTGTGAAAATTTTGATTGAAAATTATGTTGTTGTTATAATAAGTACCTGTCATATTTGCTTGCACATTAAGTAGGATCGTAATATTTATTATGTTTGATGATTCGGGTGGTCTTGGATGATGGAAATACATGTTAGCCATTTGAGAGAGAAAGAGATGAGAGGGTGTTTCTTGCTAGAGACTTGCTTTACAAATGTAAGGTTAGATTATGAGAAAAGCACCACCCCTTCCATGGATGGAAGGGGTATTTATACTTACAACTTATACGTCCTCCTGTCGGACTGTGGATCAGGCATACAGAGGGTAAAGACCCATCCTTCCTCCACGGTGTTACACTAAACTATACTACGCTACAAACTAACTAATTAACTACTAAATAACGTAACTAACGACAAGTCTACGAGCTAAGTTATGCTAGACTATAATTGGGGTGACCGACACTTTAACATGGAATTTCCAATTCCTAACACATTATTTCCATTGAGAGAGTTGTCTTTGATGAGAGAAGGGAGAGTATTAAGTTGTTCATCTGTAAAACCAGAAGATGAACTGGACCCATCATTATTTCCAACAGTGTTGTTATTAGAAAGCTTTTTGTTGTTATTTTGAAATATGTTATTGTTACCCTTGTTTCCAAAATTAGGAGGATATATAATCAATTTAAAACATCTTTATTGAGTATGTTCATCAAAACCATAGTTGTGATAAACAAAAACAGGGCCAGAACCAGTATTTCTCCTATTATTAGTCACTCTGTTAAAATTAGCAGTTGGATTATTAGACGGAGTAACAGGTCTTATAACAGGTTGATTAACAACTTTAGTAGCAAAAGCAGAATTATGATTTCTACTTGTGCTACCAGAAACCACTTTCCTATGTGACTCCTCACTACTAATGATAGCATAAGCATCCTTAGCATCAATCAAAGGATCTCTAGAAAGAATATTACTTCTTATTTACATATAAGTATCATCCAAGCCCATTAAGAATTGCATTAGTTTCATAAGTTGATTATGCTTTTTAAAATCACCAGCAGCATGCCAAGTACATCTAGACAACTGAATTAAAGCATCAAATTGTTTCCATAAGGTAGACAACATATTAAAGTATTCATCAATAGTGATCCCATTCTGAGTCAAAGAGTTAATCTTATGATGCAAGTTAAAAGTCTCAGAACCATCAACTCTATCAAAGGTTTCTTTAAGCTCATCCCAGACATCTGAAACCTTTTTAGAAAAAAATTTGACCCAGGGAAAGCTCTTCAGAGATAGAGTTAAGGATCTACCCAAGAACCACAATATTTACCCTATCCTATTGTTTGGTCAAAACATCATCAATATTAGATCTTGTAGAAGTAACATCAATAAAACCAATTTTGTTTTTTCCTTCTAAAGCCAAAAGCATTGCACAAGACCAAACATTATAGTTTTCTATTCCTCTAAGTTTAACAGATATTATAGTTAAAGTAGCAGAGTCATTAGGGTGTAAATGCAGAGGGTGACTCAAATCCAATTTACTTATCAAAGTAACAGGTTCAATATAATCCTCTTCATCAGAGTTATTATGAACAGAAGCAAGTGGTGTAACAGGTGGAGTATTACCATGAAGAGACATGATGATAAAAAAACACAAAAACAATCAAACACACAAAAAAGGAAAAAAGGTAGTTCCCAGGTTTTCCTTGCCACTGAAGTGGTAGATCAAGGGAGCACACAAGCAATCAGATAATAAACAACAATAAAAAAGACAAAAAAAACACATAAACAACACAAACAATAATCCTCAAGGTTCAATATTTCCCAATCCTATCCTCCGGTAATCTATTGCAAGAAAATAAAGAACAGAAAGTAAAAGAGTGTGAGAGGTGTTACAGAGCACACAAATAGTAGCGGTGGGATACCAAACCTACTATACCCTTGATTCATATAGTCAAGGGATATAGCAGATACCAATAACCAATAACCAGATCCAAAATCAACAAACCCTAATTTATCAAAATTAGGGGAAATAACCAGAACCACCTCCAATCGAACCAAGAACACTAGATATATGGATTAAAAACACTTAATCGACCTTAGAAGCCTTTAATAATAAAAAGCCCCAAATTACCCAACCCTAATTTTATAAAGAAAAAAATTAGGCCTTTTAAAAAATCTTTTAGATCTAAACGATTTAACAACAGATCTATCAATTAGCTCAAGTTAATTGAAAGAAAACAAAGTAATTGTAAAAAAAACCCCAAAATTTAATGAAACCTTAATTTTTTGAAATATGTTTCTTAGAGCAAGATAGACCGTATCTGCTCTGATACCATGTATAAAAACATAAACTAAACATTCTTTTATTAATTTAAATCAAAAGAATACAAGTTGTTCTCAAACAAGTACAACTCAATCATACACAATACTTGATCTCAATCAAGAATAAAGAATGACAACAGGAAAACAAGAGTATTGATCAAGATGATCAAGTACACAGTTAGGGTTTTCTGTGAGAGAGGGTATGAGAGTATTATATCTTTGAGAGAGAAATTATGATAATTAGAATGAGGGATAAGCTGAGATTTCCAGCTTATATACTTCAACCAAAAAGATTTGACATATTGCAATTTCAGGTCCTTGAGGATTTGAACAAAAGCCCTTCCGTCTTTCTACTTTATTTCTTTGACCTCATGTTTCTCTAAAAAACATTATAAGCAGCACAATCTTTCAATCAACATCTTTAGGACTAAAACTGCAAATATAAACAAGCAAAGTTAGTCCCCTCAAATTATAATCAGATAGCAGATTAAGCCCTTGTATTTCAACAATTTATTAAATTTTACTTAGGGTTAAAAATTTGAAAAGTTAATGTACGTGTATTTTGATAGTAGTATTCTTTTATTCTCCCAAATCATTGTGTATCACTAATTATGAAATTTTCTGAGGCAAGATTATCAAGCACGTATAGTTCGAATTATCGAATTGAGAATAGATGTTGTAAATGGTTTATGTATCCACACAGACTAATTATGAAATTTGACGACTTAATTCGTTAGCTTAATTCCCAACTAGTTTGACTAGTCCTACTAAGGGTGTGCAGCCTAAAAAGGGGAATGTGGGCATTGTTCAAGATTCTTTTGCTTCTGTTCTGAAATCCAATAGCGCCAGCGTTCATTCTACATCTGACTCCACTCCAGTGATTGTGATGGATGATTCTTGTATTGTAGATAAAGATCTCTCTTCCTCTTTAATGGGGAAGATTAAAGATATTAATGCCCTATCTAATATTTACGTCATTCTTGTTGATGAAGGTTTTGATAATGTTAAACTTTCATACCTTGGTGGTTTCTGGATTATTATTGATGTAGGTTACATTGCAAAGAAAAGAGAAAATGCTTAAGCATGTGGGAGTGTCATCTTGGTTCTACGAATTACGTTCGTTGATCCTCTTTTGTTAGTGATGTTAGATTCGTTTGGATTTCTGTTGAAGGGTTACCTATCATCACATGGAATAAAAATGCACTTGCTAAAATTTTTTCTCAATGGGGAGCATTGGCAGATGTCGAAACTGTTGTTGATCCTTCTTTGCCTTTCAAAAGAGTGTGTGTGGTTACTAAACCATACATCATAATAAATGAAAGGATCAAAATTATCGTAAAAGGGCGAATATATTGGATACGTGTGAAGGAACTTGAAGCATGGACCCCTGATTTTAATAGTGACTTCTTTGAAAATTCATCTTCTGATGAAGAATCAATGGCGGAAGAGGAATTTAAAGATCTCAAGGAAAACGATGTTGATCATGTTTCAGAGTCAAGCTGTATGAAGGAACAACATGAGTTTGAAAATTTTAACTCTTCTTCCAAGAAAGGTACACATTCCGATGATCCATTTGGGATATATAATATTTTAAACAAGAATGAAGAATCAAAGGAGCCAAAGAAATCAAATGGGGAGGACCCATCATTTCCTCCTGGTTTTACTCCAACATTCCCTCCTGGTTATACTCCAAAGGATGTTGAAGACAAGACAGGTAAAGATATGGCTGATAATTCCAGTAATTTAAATTCGTCCATGCATATTAACAAGGAAGGTGTTTCCAGTAGGAAATATGGTTCCAATAGATCGTTCAAACTCAAATCGGGTGGTTCAATTTTGGAAGTTATAGAGGAATTGGTTGAAATTGGTCAAGTTATGGGGTACAACATGGAAGGATATTCAAAAAACATAGAAGCCATTATTGGTTTTTCAGGAGATTCACAGGTTTTAAGATGATTATTTTGTCTTTAAATATTCAAGGTCTTGGCCAAACGGCTAAGAAAAATTGGATTCGGGAATTAAACTTGAAGTATAAGGTGAGTTTTTGTGCTATACAAGAAACCAAATCAGAGAATATTGATCTCTTTTCTATCAAATCATTATGGGGTAACTTTTCTTTTGACTTTGCTTTTAGTCCTTCTGTTGGGCTATCTGGTGGAATTCTATGTGTATGGGATCCGAACATGTTTGCTAAAGATAATGTTACTATCTATGATTCTTTTGTGGTGGTTTGTGGCATGATTATTTCAGTCTATGCTTCTCAAGATGTTTCTGAAAGGAAATATCTTTGGGAGTATTTTACTCAGTTGATTGATTCATGGGAAGGTGAATGTGTAATTCTTGGTGATTTTAATGAAGTTAGATTGAAAAGTGAAAGATTTGGTACTACTTTTAATGATGCTGGTGCTAAATATTTTAATAAATTCATTTCATCGGCAAGCCTTATCGATCTTCCTCTTGAAGGATACTTCTTTACTTGGGCCTTGAAGTTTGCTTCCAAGATGAGTAAATAGGATAGATTTTTAATTTCTAAAGGTCTACTCTCGGTTTATCCCTTGTTAGCTGCTCTTTATCTTGATAGGCATTTATCTGATCATAGGCCTATTGTAATGTGCGAGTGCGTTGTTGATTTCGGGCCAACTCCTTTTCGTGTGTTTCAGTCTTGGTTGTTGAAGATACTTGGAATAATTCAACCTTTATGGAATCTAATAAGATTTCTCTTCTAAGGAAGAAATTTCAAGCTTTTAAGGTGTCGATTAAAGCTTGGTGCAAAGAAGATACGCAACAGTCTAATGAGTCTAGACGCTCCATTCAGTCGCGAATCTCTGACATTGACAAGATGCTGGACAAAGGTATCAGAAATGACGACATAATTAATGAGCGAATATCTCTTTTAAATGATCTTCATGATATCAATAAGTGCCATTCTTTAGATATGGCCCAAAAGGCTAAGATTCGTTGGGCCATTGAAGGCGATGAAAATTCAAAGTATTTTCATGGTATTATCAAGAAGAAGCGATCTCAGCTTGCTATTCGTGGAGTGCTCGTTGAAGGTGAATGGGTCCTAGATCCTCCTAAAGTGAAAGAGGAATTCCTTAAACATTTTTTAGACCGATTTTCTATCCCTTCTGGTCCATCTATAAATGTGGACTCTCTCATGTTTAACCAGATTTCTTTTGATCAAAATGCCGAGCTCGAAAGTGAAGTGACTTATGATGAAATTAAAAGAGCAGTTTGAGAATGTGGTACAAATAAAACTCCAGGACCTGATGAGTTTTCTTTCGAGTTTATTCAAAAATTCTGGAAGATCATTCATCAAGATGTGGTTAATGTTGTTCATGAATTTTTTGCTTCAAGTAAGTTTCCTCGTGGGAGTAATTCCTCGTTTATTACCCTTATTCCTAAAAAACAGGATGCGTAGGTAGTAAAGGATGTTCGTCCAATAAGTCTCATCGATAGCTTTTACAAGATTGTTGCTAAGATTTTGGCAAATCGTCTAAACCTTGTTATGTCGGATATTATTAGTGATGTTCAATCTGCGTTTGTCTCTAAGTGTCAAATCCTTGATGGTCCTTTCATCCTTAATGAGCTTATATCACAAAACGAAAGCTATGATTTTTAAAGCTGACTTTGAAAAGGCTTTTGATTCGGTTAGATGGGATTATTTAGATGGCATTCTTCATAATTTTGGTTTCAGAGTTAAATGGAGAGGATGGGTTCAAGGATGTCTAAGTTCAGCAATAGGATCGATCATTGTTAATGGAAGCCCTTCTTCTGAATTCAAATTTCACAAGGGTCTGAAACAAGGAGATCCTCTTTCTCCTTTACTTTTCATATTGGTTATGGAAAGCTTGCATATTTTGTTCAACAATATTTTAAATACAAAGCTTTTCAAGGGCATTTGTATAGATGACTCTTTAACTTTGTCTCATCTTTTCTATGCTGACGATGTCAACTTCATTGGTAAATGGGACAAAGCTAATATCATTACTATAGTAAACATGCTTAAATGTTTCTTTTTGGATTCGGGCCTTAAGATTAATATTCTTAAGAGTAAGATCATGGGCATTGGTACCACTCATGAGGAAGTCAATTCGGCTGCTGATATTATTGGTTGCACTACTTGTGGAAAACTAGAAGGGGGGTTGAATAGTTTTGCCGATTTTAAGTTAGTTTCAAAAACTTTAGATTCGATGTTATGTGAAATCGTATGGATGGATAGAAAGTATAGATCAATAAGTAATGTAAGTAAAGAAAGCAAGTAAAGTAAGGATAGAAATGACACAACTGATTTATAGTGGTTCGGCAACAAGGACACCTTCCTTGCCCTACTCCACTCATCGAGTCACCTACTCGAGAGTTCAAGCACTATGTCAACAAACTCCTTCAACTTGGCGGAGAAGCCTTCACAACGTCGCTTACACTTTTTCCGGTACAAAGCTAAATACCGAGTCCTTAACACGGAGGACCAAACCAACACAACTATAACACAACAGCTATGTGAAATATGAAATACAAGATCTTGCTACAGAAATCTTGTGGAGGAACAAATCAATCAAGGACCCCTTACTTGGATGACTTGTAGAATCTCGTGATCTCGCCTTAGAGAAGGACCTATATGAGAATCACAACAAAAGAAAGAAGAACAACTATATAGATCAAGAGATCTAAGATTAGAAGAGAGAAATAGTATATGAGAGAGTTTGTAAGAAGAGGGAACAATTACAATGAAGAAATGGCTCACTATTTATAGGAAAAAATTCACTACTGTTCCCCGGATCCCACGGATCCCTTACATGAGGGATCCGTCCAGTGTAAACTGGGGGATCCGTAGGACGCTCCCCCTAAATGGGTTATGTGTCATGGATCATGGGTCATGGGTCATAGACTTTGGTCCATAGGTATCCAAATAGATACAATTTATCTAGAAGACGCAATGCATCTAGTCAATGGGTCATGGGTTAGCTCCATGGGTTATGGATATGCTCCATGAGTATGGGTCATGGGTTATGGTTTTTACCCATCCTAATAAACTATTACAACAAATGAATTATTACAACAATTTATGTTAAATTACTATATATGTAAATGTTTTACAAAAATAACATGTATCCTTATTATTTTACTTATGATAACTTTATATTTGTTATCAACAAAACACAAAGAGATCGCTAAATATGAATAAAAGTTTTTACGATTTATTTGTATTAACAATCTCCCCTTTTTGTTGATGACAAAATATAATGTTGTGATGAGTAAAACATAAGATTATATGTATGTTTTGAAAGCATATAAAGTTTTACTTCTTCTCCCCCTTTTTGTCGAAACAAAAAGCGAACCTAACGAAGAAATAAAGTGTGGAAAAAGAATATAATCCACGAATCACTAACTCCCCTTTGACGGTAGCTCCCCCTAGAAAAGGCGTCAAGTGAGAAAATATAATACCTACAAAGAAAAGTTAGTAGTAACATGCAATATAATCTTGTGATTGACGAGAGACAAGATGAAGAGCCATGGTATGTAAACAAAGCCTTGTAATAAAATTACAAAGTGTAGTGGTATATAGGCCACATTCAAACATGTAAAAACTAAGAACAAGGTTTGTTCTTTAAAATGACTTAAAAGAAAACAAAATAGAGAAAATAGTAATATCACTCCTTCCATCTTGCCTAAGGTTAATTATGGAAGTTTGGTGAGTGATGATGTTGATGCAATCAAGGATGTGGTTAAGTATGAATCGCATCTCGTCCCTAATTTCCATTTCAAGTTCCCTAGTGGATTTGCAATGTTCACAATGTAAATGATGTGGGTATTGTGTGTGGATGGTTTTCGGGTTAGTTTGATTTGTGAAAGGCGGAATATGTGATGGAAAAGTTGGAAAATATGGATCAAAGTCCATTATGTTGGTAAGTGGTGGAATATATGAACCTAGATGTTGTTGTAAGATAATGGGAGCTAAAGGTGGTAAAGTTGCAAGATCTTTTTAAAGTGTGTTTGGAGATGTTGGTGGTGTTAAAAAGACTAATTCTTTTGTGTTGGAAATTTTTTGAGATGATGTGGGTGGTGGACTAGACACGGGTATGAGGTTGTTTTCGGAGTTTGCAGAAGTTCCAATAGGGTGATCTTAGGTGGAGGCTTGATAGGTGATGGTGGTGATGTACTTGTTGGAGATGATGGAGGTGCTACTATGGAATCATTTGGTGGTGAATGAGTAGTTGGTGATGAACTTCTTGACAATGGTTTGGCTAAACAACAAGGTCGGATCTTAATCTGTGCGATTTTTCTAGATTTGGGTGGTGGTACTACGGAAGGTGGTAGGATAAAGTTTTGGATTTCTTGAAGATGATTGTTTGCATTAGGTGATTCATCAGTGTTGGAAGATCTTTTGTATAACATGATGATGATTGTTTGTGAGGTTGAGAGTGATGGATATGCAAGCATTTTGGAAACCTTATTTATAGAGAAAATAGTGCATTGTAATGAATGCTTGACCCAAAATGTGGACTAAAACCTAATGATTAGATATGAAGTTAAGGCATGAGAACACAAGCATTAAGTAACATACTCATTAGTGAAAAAGCTAAAAGGATGAAAATATGAAGGTTTATAGCCAAAGTGAAAAAAATAGAAGAGAAATTCAGCTTCTCTCTCACGGTTCCTTCCCTTGAGGGAACCGTCCAGCGTTAATGCTGGGATCCGTGGTACTGGTAACTCAGGCAGCTCAAATTTTTCCTTTTTTGAAACATTTGTGCCTAGTGTGTGCCAATATGCAAACCATTTGGAGTTGCGGTTATCTCGACTCCTAAAAAGAAAAGGAAAATGAACTAGAAGTAAAAAAGCATATTATTATGTGAGATAACCCGAGTGCTCCTTAGTTCATTGTTGCTTAAATGAATGTACCCGAAAACACATATTACTTATATGTTCCCTTTAGCATTCAAAAGACATGAGATGCAATGAAAAAGGGTTTTTACTTTGTATTAATAATGAAAAAGTTTTGTCCTAGACGTGAGAAATAGCTTTTAGGAAAATGATACGGGAAGAAGTATCCTTTTAGAAAGCATTTCGAAAAGTTTCTTGTTTAAAGGAAAAGTGTTGGAATCACTCCTAAACTATATTTCAAGTGTTAGTGATTCATATGTAATAGTTAGCTTAATATGGCTTTTATGTTAGTAATCAAGGCTAGGCTTATGTAGAAAGCCCATAAGCCTAGGCCAAGCCTAATAAGTAAAAGGATGGGAACTTGGAGTGTTGCCCTAGTTCCCTCCTATAAATACCTCTTATAAACCCTCACTTGAGGGTTGGTTGTTCATTTATCTCATTCACTCTACGCATAACTTGTCTTTACATTCATACGTGTGTTTGGCTATTTGTTCAACTGATCTCTTCTCTTATATTTCATATATTGATGCTTGTGTTACTAATATGGGAACCTAACAGTGGTATCATTCGCCAAATAGTTGGGTGAACATATTTTGTTTTTGAAGTTTTGTGGTTTACGCGTAAAAACAGTTTCATACTTTGTTACGCTTAAAAACGTCTTTTTTACACTTTTCAATCCAAGATTCTTGTACTTTCAACGTTTTAAGGTGTTAAAATATCTGTTTTTAGCAAAAAGTTTCAACCTTTACGTGTGGATCATTGTTTTTAAGCTTGGTTTTATACGTGGTTTTATTTCTACGCATAAGGTGTTTAGTAGCTTTGGATCATCAAGTTTCACACTTTTGTGTTATTTTGGTGACATTGAAGCTGTTTCATCAAAAAAATCTGGGTTAGAAACATCGTTGGGCGTAAATCGTTTGGTTGCTTTCACGCGAAGAAAACCCTAATCTTACGCGTAAGACATCCGTGGTTTGATCTTCGCCAGTGGTTTACTCGGTGTTTTCTTGCTTGGATAACTCGAAAACACTTCGACTTTGGATATCCTTTGCACCGTGATAGTGTAAAGATCTTTTGGGCAAAACCCTAATCTTACGCATAAGCTCAAACTTATGCGTAGAACTCATTACGCATAAGATTTTTCTTACGCCTAAGCTCTGTCTTACGCATAAGCTAATCCTACGCCTAAGTTTTCTACGCTTAACTTTCAGTTTACGCATAACTTTAGTGTTTCTCAATTCTTACGCGTAAACTACTCCTACGCGCAAATATAACTTTTACGCGTAAGTTTGGTGTTTTTACGCTTAATTGTTACTTTGCCTACACTTGGTTTCTACGCCTAAGGATACTTCATCAACAAACGTTTCATTCGACTACAAAGATCCATTTAACAACACAAGTTTTCAACATGTCACAACCACCATACTCTAACTACTTTCCTTACATGTATCATCAAGTTCAACAACAACAACTAAGTCCACAACATCAACAATTTAATCAACAACAACAAATTTATCAACAACAATTTAATCAACAACATACTCCACAACTTGGAGCAATTCCACCACAAATGTTTCAACAACCACCTAGTCTTCAAGTACAACCTTACACAAACTTCTACAATCAACATCCATCCAGGAGTACTATGAAGGAACCAACATGGTTTGGCAAGATGTGTGAAGCCTTAAGTAGCCAACAATCAATTCATGAAGCTGGCTCACTTGATAGACCTCCAATGCTCACTCCCGGAAATTATGATCAATGGGTGATAAGGTTCTTTAGGTTTTGTGATCTAAAGAAGCCACATGGAAATTTCTTAAAGAAGGTCATTATGGAAGGTCCATTTCGGATGCCTCTTGTTATTACACCCGCAGATCCGGATGCCAATCCACCAAGAGATGTGTCACCAACATTGCAACTATCCAGACCTCACTGCCGATGAACTTCTACACTTTGAAGCCGATGAACTCGCAATGCAATACATCCTTTTAGGATTACCTAATCCAATCCTTCAAGTGTTGATGCTCAAAAGGCGCAAAAGCAATGTGAGAACATATTCATCTTCTTATGGAAGGCACAACACTCAATCGGAAGACATGGAACCCAAAATCTACTTGGCTTATGAACACTTCATGATTGAACCGGGAGAGACATTAGAGTCATATCATCATCGTTTTCGAGATATCATTAATGATTTGGACAAACACAACATCATCATGCCACGAATTGTGTCAACACTAAGCTCCTAAGTAGTCTTGGTCCGAATGGGAGAAGTATGTCATTTTCTCCGTCAAGCTAAAAATATTCATCATGCTACATACGGATTTGTTGTACGACTATTTGAAGCCTCACCAAAAGAAGTTTACAAAGAAAGGACTATCCGTGGACTCCCGGCTTCACAGTCACTTCCGGACAATCAACAACTTGCTTTGTGGGCTCAAACTTTCATCCTCCTCAACCCGCTCCTCAACCAACTGCAACCATCACACCATATGATCCGTCACTGCAACAACCTCAACAAACTCAATTGGTTCCATACAACAACAACAATGCTCAAGCACTTTACAGTGAAGCTGATGAGGACTCTGATGCTTTCGATGAATTGCAACAAGGATTTGTTATGATTGCTAAAGCCTTCGCCGGTATACAAACAAATCCAACAATCGCATCCGTTACTCATCAAACACAAGGAATCGGTTGTTGTGAACAATGGGCGTGTCGAAGTTCGAGAATCGTGGTTATGGTCGTCGGATGGGAGGTGGTCAAGGTTTAATGCTATGGGAAGGAACAACATGGGTGCTCGCAACAACAAAGGGCTCAAGTGGTTGAACAAGGGAATGCTCGAATGGGGTTAATGGTCTTCGTTGTTATAAGCGCAATGAGAAGGGTCATTTGGCTAATGCATGCCCTAAGCCGAGGACAAGAGGCGTGCTTATCACAAAGAGGCTTTGCTCTTGGCTCTCAAGGATGAAGTGGTGGAACTCTTACCAACAAGGAATGAGCTTTATGGCGGATCGATTCGATGATGATATGGAGGACTTGTAGGCTAATGCAAGCAGTGATGTTGATGGCACAAATGCAAGCTCTACACATGAGTGATACAGACCCAGTGTATGACACTGATGGCTTGTCTCAGGTACCGGAACAAAATATACTCATCACTGATCTAATCTCTCCGCCAATTTCTCCATCCGCCAAGGATCAGAGTGTTCAACATGAGCCATCCACATCTCATTCCGATTATTATCAAATAGATCATGTAGTTATATTTGACGATCAAGATAACCTTATGGTTAATATTGATAATCAAGTTGACTCCGTGGTTATATTTGAGGATCTAAATAATGATCATGTTGAGACTCACGTTGAACAAGATGAGCTTTTGTCTAATAGAGAAATTGAGCTCCTGACCTTAATTAAAGACCAAGAATCTCGTTTGACAATGTGCAAGCAATTAAAAGATAAAAATGCACTGTTAATTAGGGATAATGAATGCCTAATTAGACAAATCAACGTTTATAAAACTCAAGAAAAACATGAACACGGTTTTGAAGTCGCTTTTGCTAAATCTCATCAAAACGAAAAATCATTAGAACGATAGATACGTGATATAGCCGCTTCCAAGAATGCTTTGTTGTCTCAAATAGAACAACTGAAACATGAACATAAACAACAACTTAACGCTCTTACTTTGCAAACTCAAAAGGCCAAGGTTGAGTGGTTAACTTGTCAAAAACAGTTCTCTGAGTACAAACAGCATTCCACGAAATGAATAGATAACTATCTTGATGAAATTGTCGACTTACAACACAAAATCAAAGAGTTTCGAAATGTTGTTTATAAACATGGTGAGTCAATCACAACTATTCAAAAGTTTACTTTTAAACCAAATCCAAATGGATATGGACCAATACTTGCTGATTACAAACCTAAGTTTTCAAACAGAGCATTCAAACCAAATCCTAAATTTTACAGTGCAAAACATAGAATTGATGATTCGATTATGATTGTTGTTGAATATAATCGCATGGAGGAATTAGATGCGATGACGACGATCGGTCAAAATGGAAAATGTCGTTTATAACAAACCATTTAACTATTCAAAAGTCGTAACTTTTGTCACACAACAAGATACTTCTAACAAACCTTTGTTATCACACAGTTTCAAGTTAGTCCCCAACACAATGGTGCACAAATTAATGGTCCTTTACCTTCACTTAGTGAAGTTAAAACAAAAGCCGAAAGTTGTCGCGTTATAAAATACTTTGACACTTTCTTATCTGACCTCAAAATTTTGGAACGTGAGATTGAATTTCATTCTTAAATAAAAGTTGAACATTTTCAATCGCCAATGGCGCGAGAACAAAGAGACATTCTTCATAAAATACTTTTACCCCATGTAAAAAATTTGAAAACTTGTGCACTATATTGGGAAAGGGATTTTCACAAGGAACTCGGTCTCATGAAAACACATTCTTCATAAAATATCGATTTCAAATACTAAACGTAAAAAGAAATTGTTAAGAAAAGATGTTGATCGTCTCTTGGAAGATGTTATATGTGCTGATATCAATAATCTTGTGTTATTACAATCTGTTGCATATGCATCTGATCATATCTCTGTTGATTCTGTTGATATTATAGTGAATACTGATAATGTAGTTGAAAATGAACGACTGTTAAACGAACTTTCAAATTCAAAACGTCGTCTTCAATGGTGTCAAAAAGATTGTCAAATTCGTGAACTTGCTTTGCAAAACAAAATCCACCAGTTGCAATCAAAAACGTTTAATCCTAAAATTGAGCAACTGGATGATCAAAACGTGTCTTTGAAATGTCAAATCTCAAAATATGAACAAGAACTTGCAAAAGTTAAAAAGGAATATGGTGTCATATTTGATTTACTCAAACAGACTCGTAATTAAGCATCAAACGAACTTGATCATTATCTTGCACACACTAAAGAAGTCATGAATTTTTAAGGAAATCTTCGTTCTGAAAATCAAAATTTGGTGCACACTATCATTAAGTTAAGGGAAATGTTAGGAAAGTATGAACATGTTCAGCCTAGCATCATTAAGAGAATTGCACATGTAACACTTAGCAAACGTGAACCCAGATTGCCTACTAACAAAACACAAGATACTAATGTGCTTCCCTCTACTAAAACAGGACTAGTTGCCTCTTTTCCAAACGTGTGCACTTCACGACCTAGGAGCAATACAAGGAAGAATAGGAAGTTGCGACCTAAGAAAAGATCAATAAAGAATCTTTCAAGTAGAAGAACACCCTAGGACTTTGAATAAGACTCAAGTTGCACCCACTTTAGATATTGCGTTTGACAAATGTAATGGAAAAAGTGTTGTAACGAATGATAAACCTTTAAGTACTTTTGAAATTCAGTCTGAAGCTTCTTGTGTTATTTTTCGTAAAAGTATGCTTTCTGATTGTCATGAAAAATGTGTTGCTAGATCTATCTTGTCTCGTTTAAGGAATCCTAAGAATCGGAATACCTCTAGGCCCACTAATACTTCTACGTCTCTGCTTGGTAAACCACCCTCTTTAGATTCTAAGAAACGCATTGATATCCCTGTAGCTCCAGTATCACCTCCAAGGAATGTAGTACCACCTAGTGCATTCACTAAGACTAAAGCAAATAATAGTTGGAGATGGCAGAAATGGTTACATAATACACTAGGATTTAAATGGATGCCTAAAGTCATTGATGTGTGTATTTCTACTATAACTGCTTCGAAACCCTCTAACTCATCGGGTTCCACATCTACTTCTATTCCATCCGTGTAAATGCATGTGTAATGCGGTGATCTGAGATCATCATTTGGATTGTTGATAGCGGATGTTCCCGACACATGACGAGCAATCTTAAAGCTGTTATCAAACTTTGTTGCAAAGTTCATTGGCTTTGTCGATTCGGAATGATCACTTCGAGCTATCATGGGCTAGGAGATTATATCAATGGCAATATCGAAATTAGCGTGGTTTATTATGTGGAAGGCCTCGGTCACAATCTTTTTAGTCGGTCAATTACGTGATGGAGACTTGGAAGTTGCTTTTAGGAGAAAACTTGTTTCATTCGTGATCTACAAGGAAACGATCTTATGTCCGGTTCTCGCAATTCTAGTGCATACACAATCTCAATGCAAGACATGGTTGCTTCATCTCCCATCCGCTACTCTCAAAGGCTACATCTACAAAATCTTGGCTATGGCACCGCGTCTCTCACATCTAAACTTTCAAACCATCACCAACCTTGCTCGACACAAACTTGTTGAAGGTCTCCGAGATTCCGGTATTCTAAAGATCACCTTTGCTCACTTGTGAACAAGGAAAAGCACTCGTGCTCATTTTCCTTCAAAGGTGGAACGACTCTCGGCATGTACTTAATCTTCTTCACATGGATTTGTGTGGACCGATGCGCGTGCAAACGATTAATGGCAAACGCTACATCTTGGTAATTGTCGATGACTACTCATGATGGACTTGGGTCTACTTTCTTCAAGTAAAGATCAAGCTCCACAGATGATCATCACCTTCTCACAAAAATTCAAGTTCACTCCGGAACACGATCCGCCAAATCGAGCAGACAAAGGAATTGAATTTGTGAACCAAACTCTTCTAGAATTTTATGAGAAAGTGGAATTGAGCATCGACATCTATTACACGTACACCGTAACAAAGCGGAGTTGTTGAAAGACGAAATTGTACGTTAATGGAAGCGCAAGAACAATGTTAATCAATGCTAAACTTCCAGATTACCGTAGGCGAAGTCGTCTCAATTGCATGTTATACTCAAAATCGTTCAATGATCACAAACGCCACAACAAAACACCTTTGAGCTTATCCACAACCATAAACCGAATCTCAAACACTTTCATGTATTTGGATCCCTTTGTCGCCCAAATAATGATCGTGATGACTTTGGAAAGCTCAAAGCCAAAGTCGACATTGGAGTCTTTATTGGATCGTGAGAACTCTAAAGGTTACGGACCGGAATCGTTATACAAAGCGAGGTTATGGAAGCGATTCATGCTAATTTTGATGAGCTTACATAAATGGCTTCGAGCATAATGACTTGGAACCCGGTCACAACCGCTTAAACTTCCCTCAAACCCCATCATCACCGAACTAAGCCCCGACTTACTCGTCAACAAATGGAAAAGCTCTTTGCTCACTGCTTAGTGATGACATTGATGAGCGTGCACGGTGTATCCGTTGTTTCCGCTTACTCAACCCGATCATACTCTTATACCGATACACCGCTACAACAACTACTATTGAAGAAGCACCACCATTGACTCCACAACAACAGTTGAACAAACTGCTTCCAACGACGAACCGGTGCGATGTTCTTAATGAAGTACCCCACCGCATATTTTGATCCAAATGCTCTTTAATCCGTTTGCCAATGAAAGCTGCGCACCGATGTCGCGGAATCATCAACAAACCATTTGAATCCTCAAAATCGCACAATGTATACCAACATCAATCCTCTACACACCGTTGGACAAAAGACCATCCTCTTGAAAATATTATTGGTAACCCGAATCAACCGGTCATAACAAGAAAGCGTCTTCACACGGATGGTGAACACCTTGCATTTATGCACTCACCGCTCCGCTAATCGAACCTAAAAACATTAAAGACGCAATGACCAAAGACAACTGGATTGAATCCATGCAAGAAGAACTCAATCGGTTTAAACGTCTTGAAGTATGGGAGCGGTTGAAAGACCAACAGGGTCTACGTCATTGGTCTAAAATGGATTTGAAAAACAAATTGGATTTGAAGGAAACGTCATCGAAACAAGTCACGTCGGTAGCTAAGGGTTATAGGCAGGAAGAGGTATTGACTTTGAAGAATCATTCGCTCGGTTGCTCGTCTTGAGGTCGTTGGATCTTTCTCGCGTTCGCGGCTCATATGAATATAACGGTCTTTCGGATGGACGTCAAAACGCTTTTCTAAATGGGCAACCGAAGAAACGGTTTATGTCGACCAACCGAAGGATTCGTTGATCCCGAGTTCCCGAACCATGTTTACAAACCGAACAAACCTCTGTATGGTCTCAAATAAGCTCCTCGGGTGTGGTACGATAAGTTATCATCCTTCCTCATTGCCAATAAATTCACCAAAGGTTCGGTCGATCCTACACTTTTCATACAATATCACGGGCTCACATCTTAATCGTTCAAATCTATGGATGACATCATTTTGGGTCAACACATTTAAAATACTCAAATGCTTTTGCAAAATTAATGACAAGACATTTTGAAATGTCAATGATGGGTGAACTCACATTCTTTCTAGGAATGCAAGTTCATCAATCATCCGTGGTATTTTCTTGAGTCGGTCAAATATGCCCTTGAATTGTTAAACAAATTTGGAATGCAAAGCTGTGACACCTATGCCACACCAATGGCTCATACCAAGAAGCTAGAGACGATTTACATGGAAATTGGTGGACCCTACTAATTACCGTAGTATTATTGGGTGTCTCATGTATCTAACACTAGCAGCCCGATATTGTGTTTGCAGTATATCTTTGCTCCCGTTATCGATCAAGACCAATGAAACCCACCTCTCGAGGCTAAAAGAATCCTCCGATACATCAAGGGAACCATTAACTTGGGGATCCGTATCAGAAGGATTCGGTTTTGAACTAATAGCATTTTCGAGATGTCGATCACGCAGATGCTTAGATTCACGGAAAAGTACTTGAGAGCATTACAATTTCTTGGTGATAAACTGGTGTCATGGCAATCTAAGAAGCAGGATTGTACATCGCTCTCCTCAACAGAAGCAGAATATGTAGCCATGTCGGCGTGTTGTGCTCAAGTCATTTGGATGAGAACACAACTCAAAGACTATGGTTACGTATTTGACAAAATCCTGATGTACTGCGACAATCAGAGTGCTATTGGGATGTCGTGCAACTCAGTTCAACACTCGAAATCAAAGCACATCGACCTTCGATATCATTTCATCAAGGACCACGTGGAACAGGGTACACTTGAATTATACTTTGTGGGTACAGAATACCAATTGGAAAATCTTCTCACCAAAGCCTTAGCTCCTGCTAGGTTTAATGAGTTGGTCCACCGGATTGGTATGCGGTGTTTGACTCAAGAGGAACTGGATGAACTCTTAAAACATTCTTAAAACCCATCAAACACCAAAACCTCTTTTGTAAATATTTTTCCAAAACAAAATACAAAATTATAAAATCAGATAAAACAACAAAAATATTCTTCTATCTATAGTTCTTTTAACATGGCAAGCACAAATCTTCCATCAACACTCAAATCATTCAAAATTCAGTATTTTTTCGTGTTGAGGGGGAGAAAGCAAATATTTTTCAGTTTCATAAAACCTTGTACTTGCATGTTACTTTATCCAGGTTGTTTCTTTAAATGGTGGTCACATTTCTGGTTTACTGACACTCCTCGGACTAAAATTTATAAAATTTCAGTATTTATTAAGTCAAGGGGGAGTGTCGTCAAGTTTCTTTCCTAAAATCTCTCGTTTGGTAACCAAAACGGAAGTTATGGGCGCTGGATGAAAATGGTTAAGGTGCAGGGACTAAATGTGTCAGATGATCAAAGTATTTTTTATACAAAAATACCTCACCAACTTTCATAAACACATTAAATCCTCACATTTATTTCACACCAAACATAATCCTACGCCTAATAATCAATCTTCAAATCCGAGTTATTGATCTTCAATTTGTAAGTCGTTTTATAATCTTAACGTGTTTACAAACAATGGTTTTGATTCTTTCGTAAATCCAATGGTTAAAACGTGAGTTTGAGTGATTATTGTGTTCTACGCGTAAGCTATGAACACATAATCAAGTTTGTGTGTTAATGGTTAAAATGGTTGTGTCAAAACATTTGTTTAATCATATTAATACCATTTTTATCATTTAATCTCACCCAGATACACGAATTGGATGATCCTTGAAAACTAGGGTTTATGCGTGAATTGGGTATTTTCTTGTGTGAGTGTTTCTGGTTAATTAGTTGCTTGTAAGATGTTGATGATATGATGAATTGATGATATCCATGCTTAGAACTTGCCCAGTAACATCAAATGTGAAAGAATTGAATTGTAGGGTTTTAGTTCATACGAATTGGGTACTTTTGATTCATAGCTTGTTTGATGTTAAAACTTGCATAGAAAAACTCAATAGGCTTCTTAGACTTACCAGAATAAGTTTGGTGCATTTCCTATGGCTAGATAACTTACTCGTAATTCTTAAGCTTTAGGGTTTAGGTTACGCGTAACCTGTTTCTACGCTTAAATTGCTTAAACAAGTATTCATGATTTGATTTGAAATGGATTGAATGTATGTGTTAATGTTAATGTTAAGATGAATTTATTTCAGGTTTTCTACGCTTGAAAATTTAGAATCAAGGTTAATTGCAATATACGCATAAGGATCACCTTACGTGTAGCATGTTATGCGTAAGAGAAATCTTACGCGTAACGTTTACGCGTAAGGTTCTACATAAGGGACTACGCGTATCCCGTGAAGGATATGCGTTAACAGTGACCTCTACGCATAAGGTTGACTCTTACGAGTAAGCCTTACGCGTAAGGTTCCATATACGCTTACGCGTAAGCTTTACGCATAAGGCACTCTTTTCCTACGCGTAATATTTCTTACGCGTAAGTCAAGAACCTTCGCATAAACTTATGCTTACGCGTATAACACTCCTGTTTACGCATACGCTTGCCATTTCAATGCCTAAGCCTAGTTTTAACCTTAATTATAAATTTTTACGCGTGCAAACTTGTAAATAAATAAATCATAACGCCACGAAACCAATAATGTCACTAATATGCTTAAACGTTTAATATGTTGTGAAAAATTAAGTGAAAACATGGACTTTAAAATTTAAAGTTAATCAACTCACGAAACTTCTCACGACGTCATTGGACTATTGGACAAACAAGTGACATTGGACTCGTAACAATCATCGACATATCACATTCAATTATTAGACAATAAAACCATCTGTTGACTAACATAATGTCTTTCGATATGTTGGTTCTTTTGGCTAAATATCTTTCAGATCACGACATGGACGCTCAAATGCAGAATGTGGAAGCACCAAATGTACTCACCATTGCTGATATCTTCCCTCATGGTTATCCAATGAAGATAGGAAAGAATAACCTTCGTGTTGATTTTGATACCCTCACCTGCTCAGAGTCTTCTTGTCTAATTTATGTAGACATTCAAGAATCATCCTTATCGTAACATGCTCACCAATTACGCTTTCGATGCACGAGATCTATATTCACCGCCGGAATACAATGCAAAAGATCAAAGGACAAAATGTTATGACGATGGACTCAATGACAAACAAGTCACCATCACACCGCAGACTTAAGGGCTATTCTTCTCATCCCATCATCGAACCAATGAATACAATGCCGCACCAACTGAAGAGCCTATTCGCAATTCATGATCGACATTGGTTATGACGAAGCTACAAGAGTAATCACTAAGCATTCATACGTGGATCTTAAGAATATTCCTCGACCATGGAGAACTCTCTACATCATCATCACCAAATCATTTACGGGCGTGGCGGTGGCTATGAGCATCCCAAGCTCATGGAACTGCAGATCTTTTGGGCTTTGGTCAACATTAAACACATTGAAGTTGAAGCTCTGATATGGGACGACATGATGTCATTCCTTAAAAAGCTTGGCACCAATGTCAGATATACCAAACTGTTGATCCAAAGACTCAATGACCCCAACAATCACTCCATGTTGTATGAGCCCACACTCTCAGTCAGATTTAAGGACTCTACAACAAAGAAACAAGGTGCAAGGTCTGCCGGATCACCTTATAACCGATGATATCAAACAAGCGTACTCGCACAAACGATATCTAGTAGCGGTTGAAGAAGGCAAAGTAGGTTTTCTCGATGAAAAGTCCATTGGTACACCTACAAGGAAAACCGAAGAAGAGGCAAGCAGGAAGTGTTACAAGCGAGAGTCAAAGAAAATTCCCAAAGAGGAAACCTCCACTCAAAGGACAGTTCCTCTAAGGAAGTTGTTCCTATTCCCATTCCCAAGTCTCGAACCGCAAAGAAAGCTAGTGGATGAAAGCTCTAGGAAACCAAATCGACGAAGAGGTCACCTACTCAAGCGCAACCGATGTCACTCCAACAAGAGCTAAACCTCCCGGTCAATAGTGAACAAGGCAAAGGAAGACTCAAGATTGAGCATGAAGAAGAAAGCTCGGATGAAGAGCAAGCGGATATCGACAACGGGAAGAAGTTCAAAATCATTAGACTCCAACACGTGGCAAAAGAGTTTGAGCAGAACAAATCGTGGCCCGGAGGGTCAAGTGGTGGTGTCCAATCTACACCAATTCCTGATACGGTTAATCAACCCGATAAGGGAATTGGTGCCACCACTCTTGAGCAACAACAAAAGCGCCTGGAGGATTCTATTGATTATGACTTTGAGGAACCAGAAAAAGAAAAGTCTGAGAAAGAAAAGGCTAATGAAGAAGCTCCAGCTCAAGCTAAAGTAGAGGAAGAGGCCCGGATTCAGGCTGAAGAAAAGGCTAAATCTAGACAAGATGACGAAGTAAACTATGATGATTTTTTTCTCAACATTCCAATTCGTTCCAAGGAGGAAACGTCTGAACCTCCTAAGGACCCTGAATCTCCTCATGTCTCTTCATCATCAGATTCGTCTTCTCACTCTTCACCTCCACCATCCAGAAGAACAACCAGATCCACATCTAATCAGTGAAGAAACCTACGGACTCTTGGCTATCTCGGGCAAAGACAAGGATTGTTAAAGTTGTCAAGCAGGTCAGGAAGAAAGATGTGACCAATAAAAAGTTAGATATACTTGCTGACAACATCAAACATCTTCATGACGAGATAGAAAAGATGTCTAATGAAAGGGAATATATCCAGAATTTCATGCAACGTGATGTCCAAGGGGAACTGAACGAAATGATTAGGGGCTATACTCAAAAGTTCCTACTCAACACCGTTCCTGGCGTGACAAGAGATGTTCAACTGACAACTCTATCCAAATCTGATGCACATAGCCAAGCAAACTATAAGATCAACACCTATGACCGTAACAATCAACCCTACTGATCCTATAGAGTTCTCAGATGTTGAATTGGTTTCCAGGCTGGTAACTCAAATGTCTAAATGATCTGTAAAATTTACTTCTTACGAAGGTAAATTGTTTGAAGCATTGCTGGAATACCAACTCAAGTCAGCATGCAGAGAAGAAGCTCAAAGGCCTAAACGTCCAAGAGACGATAATGATAAGGATAAGGATAAAGATAACGAGCCTAAACATCCAAAGAAGTCTGGAGAACCCTCCTCTGTGCCACCACCACCCCTTAGGACTCCAAAAACAAGATGATCTCCTCCGCGCTCTTCCGCTGACAAACCTCAGGACTCTTAGTTACCACCCCAAACAGAGAAAACTGGTGATCACTTCGAGTATACTGGTGGTGACGATGAGGAAGTCCCTGAGCCCCAACAACAACCCACCTCTCCCGCTTCAACAAAGAAACCATCATCCTCATCAAGGCCAAAGAAAAAGAAGAAGACGCCTAAGGCTGATGTCATCTCATGACTAGACGAAGACGACACCGAGTATGATTGGTTCTCCACACTTGTTGATGCTACTCCCGCCCTAACTGATGATCAAGATATGGTAGAAGGTCGTACGTTGGAGCATGCTAAGTTATTGCAAGAAAAGTTCAGAGTGAAGAAGATGACAAATCAGAGTTGAAACGAATCAAGAATGAAGCCTTTCAACTACTCAAAGACAGCTCAGAAAGTGCTATTGAAGTTGAATATCACCTTGAAAACATAGCACGAGCCATGTCTAACAACATTTATTGGCTCAACCCTGAAGCAAACATCGACTTCACCAGAAGAGACAAGGCTCCATACTACACCGACTGGTCTAAACCTCTACCAACGACACAACCGGATCAACCTAAGATTCCATTCGATACTTCTTCAACAAGGACACGAATTTCTTCTACACGGTAGCGATGGTTCGAGAGAAATCGCTACATCACTTACACTTCCGCTTCCGTGACCATATACTCCAACTGTATAGCCATTGAAGAAAATGCTACCCACATGTTCTCCAACAGCATGGAACGGTATGACATTGATGCAATGTACGGGATTCACCATTGGCCTGAACGCCGACGAATCTACTACAAAAGCTGCCAGGTTCGAAAGTCTCAACATGAAGTGTACAGTGATACAGGGATCGTTGTTGAAGCATGTCACTCTCTCGTCTAAATGGGACTACACTTTCCTCAAAAACATCGTGGTCAAAAGACAAGATGAAGAGGACTATGCTTTCTGTGAAGCGGATTTTCAGAATTTGTCTCTCAATGACATTGAAGATCTGTATCTTGCCAAGGTACAGTGAAGAATGAGACAATTCTCAACCGAAATCCAACGTTAATACATCAAGTCCTTGCTCATCTTCATCAGAAGCATCGTAATCCAGGAACGTGTAGAAGACTTGCAACTTGCCGTTGAATCATATCAAACACGTGTCAACTTTACCAGACCTCAGCTAGAACTTCCTGACATCAACCATCTTCCACAATACACTCTCATCAGCAAACCGTTTGGAGTAGTTTACCGTAGTGACCTACATCGCAACTGCGATGGCGTGTAGAGATCTTCATAAGTTTGGAGATCACACATCAAGAAAGTCGGGATGGGTTAGCTTATCGGTTAAAGGAGATACATGAAGGCATCGGTCGAAGAAGAGATGGAATTCTCAAGAGAAACGGATGTGAAGAGGATCATCACTCGTGATCGATGAAAGGTTGTCTGAAGGGACCGTTTAGAACCCTAGAGAGCTTCAGAGGTGGTCGTCGAGATTACTCTCACAGGCTATCAACGCCCAGTTCGCATTCCTGGTGATATTACTGGACTACCTGGTACCCCTTAATCTGTTTCTCTTTCATATCAATTTGGATGTGTGATTATTTAATGACGATGGCTTGTGCACATATAACAGTGTACAACCCGTTCTTGTAATGAAAGGACCCTGTGGTATGCTTTAGTGCCACAATCCTATAAAAGGAGCGAAAGCTTCTTACTTTTGAGTAAAACTTATCAAACCTTTCACTTTTAAAAGGTTTTGCTCAAAAGAACAAGTACTTCCCCTTACGTTTTTCAAAACCTCAAAAGTTAGTATTACTTGTTGAGGGGGAGTATTTGCTAAAAACTTTGTTCACAAAATTGTTCTTTGTGATAATCTTCCCACAAAACTCAAAATGGTCATATTTAATATCAAAACGTTATCAAAAATAACATTTATATGCCATTTCTAAGGGGGAGAAAATTATTGTGATAAGAAATATGTTGATTTGCTATTGAATCGTCGTGTGAAAAGACTTAACCCATGAATTGACAGGATCTGAACAGTCATACATTGAAAAGATTTGTCTTCCAAAGACTTATCCAAGTAAATTGTACCTATTCGAGAAGCTCTTGATAGACATGAACTTTGTGGGTTTGACAACCTTTCGAGGTTTGTCCACACCTTCAAGGTAGTTATTAGAGCTAGTTGTCACCTAAAAGGCGACAATGTAACTCTTTAACTATGCAACGTAACCGTGTCTCGTGGGGATTGTCTATCTTGAGTCAATCAATTCAAAAGTGCGCTCTTCTCTCACCGTGCGATTTCATCAAAACACTTAAGCACGTGTGGAGGGGAGTATTTACGCAAATGATCAAACTCTTACGGTGGTACAAAATATTTTCAATCATAACCACTTTGAGAGATTTTCAAGAAAATGGTTTTATGGCAACATAGGTTAGTCATGGTGTTATAAGGTGACTAAGGTTAGGAATAACTGTCCTATGATCCGCCAGAGCGGAGGGATCTACCCAAGGACATCACAAATAGTCAAGACTTAGAAGTCCTTAGGTATGATTATAAAAAGGAGAAAATGAGAATCGGAGAAAAAGGAGTTGAAGAATTAAAAGAAAAGCAAAAAAGGGTGAAAAGAAATAGCCTCCAGTTATTCAACTTTGGGCGACACGGGTTCAATTCATATACTCTTGGTCGTCACTAGATGACACCGGTATTGAAGATAAAAGTCATCATGGACCCAGTGACGCATGCACTAAACCTTCTTAACCACTCAAGTTTCTCCCAACAGAAGTTTGTTTCATTCTCACAGGGAACCTTACGTAAACTATTGGCTTTCTCTTAGAGATTGCTGGTATTGAAGAAGGAGACCCTCTCCCTAGTCTCCGCTCAGGAAAATCAAAGTGCACTATTGAGTCTAGAGCTACGAGATTCATCAAAAGATCTCTTAGGTACACTTGAAATTTTATCGCTTGTCGTTCAAAAATAAGAACGCAAATGATACTTTATCGTGTCCTTCACAGATCTTAGCAATCTGTCGAGAAAATTTATGAGAGGTTTACAATTGTGATCCTCAGTGATTGAATGGAAACTCCTGCCAGGGTCAACATCAAACGACCGACAAGCAGTCACTCGGTAACTCCGTGGATTATGCTTAGTGTGTCTCAAACGGTCTGATCGTGAGGTGATGCTTGATGTACCTCGTGACTCATCCGAATCAGAGGTGTACTTGGTACATCGTGTTATCTCACTTGTAGGACTCCGGTTCGGGAACAACCTTTGTGAGAATTAGAGATGTGTTTTCACACTATCTTGTAAACACCCTTGAAATTCAAACTTGTAAGTGCTGGGAATCCGCTTATTACTAACCGTGTGTATGTTTTCTTCTTATGGAAGCTCGGAGCGGATCGATCGTGCTGATTCTTCACATGCTCATACCAACATCATCACTAATGCAATTTCTCTCAAAAGGCAACACAAAAGTCAAAATGATTCTTCATCAAATCATAGAATCTACAAAGTTTAAAGACTAAGAGAAATTCATCGAGATTGTAATCCAACGTTAAATGAGCGTGTGAGCATGTTGAAGAAAGACGTGAGACACCGGAGCAACAAGCGCACTGATGCGCACAACAACAACATACTATCACTACCATCACAAAGAACAAAGAACTAAAGAACAAAGTAATCAAAAGACGTCAAAGCGGAATACTTCAAAAGTTACAAGATCCCTACACTGGGGAGATTGTTCGAATCAAGGCACTTCTTCTCACAAGAAAGAAGAATGTCAGAAGACGTCAAAGCTACTATTACATCAGCACCTACATCGTTTATCACTCTATCATTCATCAATAACACTTAGGGGAGATTGTTGGAATCACTCCTAAACTATATTTCAAGTGTTAGTGATTCATATGTAATAGTTAGCTTAATATGGCTTTTATGTTAGTAATCAAGGCTAGGCTTATGTAGAAAGCCCATAAGCCTAGGCCAAGCCCAATAAGTAAAAGGATGGGAACTTGGAGTGTTGCCCTAGTTCCTTCTTATAAATACCTCTTATAAACCCTCACTTGAGGGTTGGTTGTTCATTTATCTCATTCACTCTACGCATAACTTGTCTTTACATTCATACGTGTGTTTGGCTATTTGTTCAACCGATCTCTTCTCTTCTATTTCATATATTGATGCTTGTGTTACTAATATGGGAACCTAACAAAAAGTTTATCTTTAGTTGAGAAAAATAGATATGAAATTTCATGTTGTAAATAAATTTACCTTGGGTTTTAAAAATTCCCGCATTGTTTGTGAGTTGTGTGTAAAATAGAGATCCTAAACTCAGAAAAGAAGGTAATGCTAACGTTTACATACCTTGTAGAGTTGAGAAACTAATTACGATGATTGTTCCATGAGACCAAGACCAAGACGAAGCAAGTTGAATTGTTCCTGCTTTAACGGTTTGGTGAGGACGTCGGCTATATTGTCTTCGGATGCTACCTTCTCAATAGAAATGTTCCCCTTTTGAAAATTATCTCTTAAGAAGTGATGACGGATCTCTATATGCTTGGTGCGAGAGTGCAACACCAGATTCTTGCTTAAGTCAATAGCACCTTTTTTGTCGCATATAATGGCTATGTCAGTTAAATTAATGTCGTAGTCAACTAACGCGTGTTTCATCCATAGTGCTTGTTGGCATGCTTTGCCGGTGGAGACATATTCGGCTTCGGTTGTTGATGTGGCCAATGTCGTTTGCTTCTTCGAGAACCAAGACGTTAAACAACATCCCATAAAAGTACATACACCACTTGTACTCTTTCGGTCAACGTAATCACCTGCATGGTCAGAATCCGCATATACAATAGTTTCTACCCCCGTTCCCTTAGGATACCATAATCCTAATTGAGTCGTACCCTTAATGTATCTATATATTCTTTTGACTGCTTTTAAATGTGATGTTTTAGGGTTTTCTAGAAACCTAGCACATAGACATACACTGAACATGAAATCCGGCCGACTAGCCGTAAGATAGAGAAGACTACAAATCATGTCACGGTATTTTGTGTTATCAACGGATTCACCGTCTTCATTTTTTGTAAGTTTAGTGTCGGATGACATTGGTGTTCTTAAGGGTTTTGACTCTTCTAAACCAAATTTCTTTAACATTTCTTTTATGTGTTTAGATTGATTAAAAAAGATACCATCTTCTAGTTGTTTGATTTATAGACCAAGAAAGAAACTTAGTTCTCCCATCATACTCATTTCAAACTCATCATGCATGATTTTTGAGAAATCATCACACATGTCTTGATAAGTTGATCCGAATATAATATCGTCCACGTATATTTGAACAAATGTGACTCCGTTTTGTTAGTAAAAAGTGTATTATCAACTAACCCGATGGTGTAGTTATTTTTGATTAAAAAGGATTTGAGTTTATCATACCAATCTTTCGGGGCTTGTTTAAGACCGTAAAGAGCTTTCTTTAGTTTCTACACGTTTTTAGGTTTTTCGAAATCAATAAAGCCCGGAGGTTGAGCTACATAGACTTCTTCATTAATAAAGCCATTTAGAAAAACACTTTTAACATCCATTTGAAAAAGCTTTAGATCATTAGCACAAGCATAAGCAAGAAGTATTCTTATAGACTCTAATCTAGCCAAGGGAGCATAGGTATCATCAAAGTCTATGCCTTCTTGTTGATTATATCCTTGGGCAACGAGTATAGCTTTGTTTCTAAACACTACACCGTTTGCATTTAACTTGTTTTTATATACCCATTTAGTTCCTATTATGGTTTGGTTATTAGGTGGAGGGACAAGTGTCCAAACATCGTTAGAAACAAATTGATTTAACTCTTCTTGCATTGCCATTACCCAACTTTCATCTTTTATGGCTTCTTGTGTATTTTTAGGTTCTATGGTTGAGACAAAACAAAATAAACTAGTTTGGTTTTGGACTTGAGATCTTAAGGTTCTTTCATTTAACTTTCCTATGACCTTATCTACGGGGTGATCTTTAAACTCTTTAATATTGATGATTTCATTGTTTAATGATTCATCTTCTTTGTTTATATTTTCCATGATTTCTATGGCTTCACTTTCGATAATCTCATCATTGAGAAGAGGTTGGGTAGGTTTAGGTGGACTTTCATCAAATTTTACGTTTAATAACTCTTCAACCTTCATTGTTTCTTTATTTAATATAACATACGCTTTACTATTAGAAGAGTACCCTAAGAATATACCTTCGATTGATTTAGGATCAAATTTAGTTAGGTAATCTTTAGTGTTAAGTAGAAAACATTTGCTACCAAAGACTCTAAAATGTTCTAACGTAGGCTTTTTGCCTCGAAGTAACTCGTATGGAGTTTTTCCTAAGAATTGTCTAATTAAGACTCGGTTAAGTATGAACATTGATGTATCAACGGCATTGCACCAAAATTTTTGAGGAATAGATTGCTCAATTATCATGGTGCGACTCATTTCTTGTCGGGTTCTATTTTTCCTTTCAACTACCCCATTCGATTGTGGAGTGCGAGGAGCCGATAAATTGTGAGTAATACCATTAGCGTCACAAAAAGCTCCAAATTGCACTTCATTATCAAATTCCCTACCATGATCTGTTCTAATAGACACTATAGGATTTCCTAATTGTCTTTGGATTTTCTTACTTAATATTTAAAAGTAATCGAACGTTTCAGTTTTATTCTTTAAAAATTTAGTCCATGTGTACCTAGAGTAATCATCCACTATGACCAAAGTATAGTAGGTAATTACCTCCATAACTTTGAATAGCAGATGGACCAAATAAATCCATGTAAAGTAGTTCTAGACACTTAGTAGTAGAGACCATATTTTTAGCTTTGTGACTAGCATGGACTTGCTTACCTACGTTACAAGCATCACAAAAATGATGTTCGTATTTTAATTTTGGTAGATCTCTTACTAGTTCTTTAGATAATAGCGATTGAAGAAGTCGCATATTGGCGTGACCCAATCTTCGATGCCATAAGGTCGAAGTATCATCCATAGAGGTAAGACAAAGTTTGTCTTTAGGTTCATTACCGATTTTAATGACATAGACTCCATGTTTTCTAATGCCTCTTCTTATAGTAATACCGTTTTTCAATATTTTACTACCGGTGTCACTAAAAAGTACGTTACACTTTTTATCACATATTTGTCCTATACTTAGAAGGTTGAAGTTTAGGTTTTCTACGTGACACACATCGTTAATGGTCAAAGATTTGTGAGAAATTGTACCTTTACCGATGATTTTGATCTTGCTATTACCAAAAACCACATTCCCTCCATTGAAGGATTCGTATGTGGAAAACAAGTCTTTATTACCGGTCATGTGCCTCGTGCACCTGCTATCCTTGATCCATTCATCCGGATCTAGGTCAACCTTTAAGCATACCTAAAAAATAATTAACTCAAAAGTTTGGTCCCCATTTGTTCATGGGTCCATTAGTGTTATACATTTCAATCATTTTAGGCATATATGGAAAAGGTGAGAATGCATTCCATGGTGTAAAGTTTTGAAAAGGAAAACCGTTTTGTACATTAGGATTCCATCCCATTTGATGGTGGTTGCTTCTCGGATAAACATTATTAGGTCTTCTTATAAATGTGTTTGGTTTTGAAAATGATGAACCTTTGTTCCATATAAAACTTTCACTATGTTTTAGTGGTGGTGGTTGTCTAACAGTAACGTGGGTTGGTTTTTTCTTGTTAACGATAACGAAGTCTGTTCTAGATGAAGTAGCTACATTATTTCTACTGTTTACATCTACAGACCCACGGATCCCTAGTATTACACTAGATGGTTCCCTTTTCAAGGGATCCATGGGATCTGTGACTACAGTGGCTTGTTTTTCAGTTGCTTTGAAGAATTGTGTTTCTTTATTTTCGCTAGTTGATGCATTATGTTCCTGAAAACCTAAACCCTTTTGATTGTTCCATGTTTTAACACTATCTAGTAACATATCTAGAGTATTAGTATTCATTCTTGCAATCTTGGAATCAAGATTATCAACTAGTGTTTAAAGTTGAACACAAAGCTCACATTCCCCACTTGCTATCTTCCTTTTTCTAAATGTTTTAATTTGCCTTTTAACTCAATGACTTCCTTTTCTAAACGTTCATTTTTGTTTTTCAAACTCTTATTTTTGTTAATTACTTTGAGACTAATTTTGAAAACTTTATCATATTCACGATGCAATGAATCATCATCTAATGATGAGCTACTATAATAGATAGATTCGAGACATACCTCGTTTGAGTCATTTGCCTTGAGACAAATTTCTTCATCCTCCTCCTCACTCATTCCCCACGAACCACTCACGAACGCCTTTTGTTCGTGACATTTGGGACACTCATTAATGAAGTGATTAGGTTCCCCACATTTAAAACATGCACGTTCATCCCTTGCTTTCTTGTCTTCTTTGCCTTTCCGGAACCCCTTCTTGTCTTCATATGGTTGCTTGACATATCTTCCCTTTCTTCTAAAGAACTTCTTGAAATCCCTTACCGCCATAGCATATTCTTCATCATCACTATCCGAAGAAGAGTTTTCTTCATCGCTTGAGACCTTATTGGCTTTTAAGGCAAGAGATTTGTGCTTTTCTTTCTTTTCTTTTGAGGCTTCGGAATCTTTAGCGAGAAAAAGCTCATAGACCTCTAGATTGCCTATGAGTTCGTCGAGGGTGATGATTGACAAGTCTTTTGATTCTTCGATGGCCGTCACCTTTGATCTCCACTTGGATAGAAGTGCCCTTAGATATCTCCTAACATGATTACGACTAGAGAAAGACTCATCAAGTGCTTGTAATGATGTAATTATAGTATTAAAGTTAGCAAAATAATTATCTATAGTATCCTCATCCGATATTGAAAATTGTTCATATTGTTGAACAAACAAATCTATTTTATTATTTTTGTTAGTGCAAATATTACGATATTTAATCTATACATTCTCATTTGTTTTGTTGATGACAAACATGAAACTTATATGTGACAACTCGTACTTTCAGGTCATTTTCCAAAACATTACTCATGCTTCACCATTCATCGTTTATCGTAAACTAGGTTTACGAGTATCAAATTCGCGTAACCTTAATGGTTTAGCTGCGAATTCATGAACTTATCATCAAGGACATTTCATATAGACTAGGTTTAGTCTACACATCATTAGAATCATTATCATCATATTAGTTTATGCATGGTTTTGCATTTTTCATTAAACGTATAAGTTTTATTAAATAAACGTTATCGCGTAATTAATTATTTTGAACAATTGATCCGATGCTTCCAAAAATTATTCCAACATATTTTTATACTTATATTAAGATTATAAAAATAATATTATGAGTTTACCCAGTGTTTTAAATTTATTCTGTATATAAATTGTTATATTTATATAATTACGACGGTTTTCTTAAAAACTACACGATAATTATTATTTCACTCAAACTTTTCAAGAAATGTATTTTTATAATTTTTATGACTTCAATATGTTTTATTTTGACCCGTTAAAATTTATTTTTAATTAACACTACCTTACAAGCTTAAATATATACTTACTTACTCAAATATACTTTCAAGTATACACTTAATCTACATCTATATACTTAATAAAAAAAAATATATATATTATCTAATGACTAATACCCCCTTGTCGACAAGGGGGGGTGAGTCATTGAGTTTGCAAAATATCTTAAGCCTAAATGATATTAAACTACACATTATACACATAGATACTCATATTACTAAGTGTAAAAAGATCAAAGCTCTCTCTTCCTCTCTTCTCTCTAAAACCGGCAACCATAAGGGATCAAGGAGGGATCATCAAAAATTTTCTAGACAAGTTATTTAAACTCTAGTATCACTCTTGATTAAGGTTGTGAAATAAAAACCTTGGGTGATTAGGATAAAACCTTTGATCATAAACCTCATCAAGTTAACTAGTAAGAATCTCATATTCATTTTCATATTTCATATTTATTTTATATTCATTACATCATATTTGAGAAAAACATGCAAGACTTATGGATGTTTATACCACTTTTCATTGTTTTAAGAATTATATATATATATATATATATATATATATATATATATATATATATATATATATATATATATATATATATATATATATATATATATATGTCATCCTATAATTTTCCTTGTAATATATCACTTTTGGTGATGTCTAGGAAACCATGACACCCTAAGAAGGTGTATGGTAGGATTAGAATAACCGGAGTTGTTTTGAATGGGTTAGAATAGGTTTGGCGAGAAAAACTCATTTCGACAAGTTTTGAAAAGGGTCTGTCTTTATTTTTAAAATCTGGAATTTTCGACAGCAGATAAAAAATTTTGGCCTAGATATTTAGAAAATACACTTTAAAACGAAACCGTGGCCGCTTGAACGGATTAAAACAGAGCTATAACGAAGAAGTTATGAATTTTTCAAGTTAGGCAACGAAAACTATGAATTCTGAAAATTTCAGCATGTTACGTCTACTTTGTACAAGTCAAAAATGAGGTTTAGGCGTTATAAATTATTTCGACTTATCAAAAATATATTAGTATACTTTGATACGAAGCTAAGGACATATAAAACATAGAAAACGGACTTGTAACGATTAAATTATACACGTTTACACAAAGTTGCCGTAACTTTATTATATAAGAAAAACTATTATATTTCTAATAGACAAGTATTATGGCAAACAAGTGACCATGTTGAAGGTCGTTTTTAACATTGATGTAGAACCTTTTATAAAGTGATGTCTTCTAGTAAAAGTAAGTTCGCCAAGCATATTTTCCAAAATGTCCGACCGTTTGTCTAGCGGAGTTGTAATGAATTAAATACGGTCACTCAAACTTGGCCGAAAACCACCCTTAAATGATATTTTGCACTAAAGTACCATACTTAACCTATATTTTCTTTGTGATCGAGACCTCTAGTATGGAAACTTAAACACTAAAACTTTGAGATAATGATATGAGCTTCCTAAAACCGTTGAGTTCATTTCCTAACGCTCGACGTGCACCATTTTACGACTAGCTTTTAGAGGCCGTTTTAGTCACTTTCATGGAAATTTCAACGACCTTATTTTACGACGAAAAGTTATAATCTCTTAATAAATCACTAAATGATTATCGTCGGATATCATTTCAACATAAATACATGTAAGGTAATTTAAAATGGTCAAGATGTTAAAAGATTATTTTTTTCGATTGAAAGGTATTACTTTCAAAATTCATAAGTGGTATAAATATCATCCGAATTGCATGCATAACATTACATTATAACTTATTACATATCATATCATTCATAATAGGTCAAGGTTAGAGATTCACGCTACATTTGGTGTACTCACTTTTGTCTTCGCATCAATTCATCAAGTGAGTTTTCATAGCCCGTTGTACATGTTTATACTTATTTTCAAACCTACGGGAGAATACATTGCACATCATTTTATTACGATACCAAGTATATCAAATTTATTTACATTGCTTAAGTTACCTCATGCCAATTGAATGTCCCAATTATATAACATGAACCGTTAATTTCATAGAAGCGAGGGTGAGTGGATAGATCTATCGAGGTGACTCCTCCATCCGGGTTGGTGGATTCCAAGCGGTTAAGCGGATGCATTTCATTTAATATCATTATTTGAGTTGTTTGGCAAACACTCTGTTGGGCGAACATCATGATCGATCTAGTTTCGTGTCATGGATTTATAGCAATTGTAACATTTTATGTGGCATGATTGTCATACATGGTCTATACTTGTGTAGTCGTATAAAATCATTTTCATAAACCTATGATTTCTCACCAACATTATTGTTGACCGTTTTAGCAATGTATTTTCGGTAACTAAGACATTCGCATCCCGGCACGAATAAGGAACCCTCATAGAGTCGCGGCGTCGACGCGTCTCATTGTATATTATGGTTTTCTTTCAAAACATCGTTTGACTTGTAATGATATTTTCCGCAAACTTTATCAACTTTTGGGACCTATCTTGTAACTCGAGCGTTTTAAATAAATATCAAGCGATGTGTTTTAAAAGACACTTTAGGTCGTTCAATATAAGCTGTGATTGTGATGCTATGACGATCAATCCCGTGAATTCAATTCGGCGCAAAGCAGGTAATTTGGGTGTGACAGATTGGTATCGAGCTTGATTATAGAGAACTAGGTTGCATCATTGACCCTAGACTATAACTACATCATCATAGCATCTCATCATTTCATCATGAGTGCATATTCACTTTACATGCGGATTCATATACATTTTATTCGAGTTATTTACTTTTATTTTACATCGGTTGTCACAGAGATGTCTTCAGATTCCGACACTATCCCTATATCATCTGACACGAACATGGAGGATGTCTCATCCGACACCAACAAGAACGATGCCTTATCACACACCACTATAGTTTTATCTTCCATTGGCTCTACTTCAGATCTACCACTTATAGTGACTGACACCGAGACCGAACCCTTTGAGGAGGGCGAAGTCGCACCTACCCCAACTGTTAGCCCTACACATGGCCCGATTCATCCACCATCACCACTATTATCATCATCGTCTTCATCATACTATCTTGGGAGCCTATACCTACATTGGACATGCCGCTCAAAAGCGTGCGTTTGACATCCCGCATCACCCTCTACAGAGCCGAACCACCGCCTAGGTTCGAGATAGGTGAGCTCAAAGGCTGCTTCGCTAGACGACCTTCCTTTGAGACATTAGGGGAGCGTATAGATAGCCAACAGGTTCAGATAGATAGGATGTTAGGACAGTTAGAGGAACTGTCATTTCATCGAGTGGAGGCCATTGAGGAGGAGATTGAGGGTCTCGTGATAGGTAGGGTTTCGATTGATATGTCACACCAGGGTTTAGAATCTAGACAGTTAGAGAACAGGGGGCATATTATTGAGTTGAGGCAGGAGATGCCTGAGTTATATGATAGAGCCGAGATGGCACAGGACGAACTTCAGCGTCAGGCTCAGGAGTTGGCATTAGCTCGTGAGAGCATTGTTACCGCACAGGGTCAGATTAGCGAGCTGAGGGGTTTGGTTGCTAGTTTGACTACACAAGTTCGAGATCTACAGGATCGAGCTGGCGGAGCACCAGGAGGTGCCTAGTGTAGACTTTTATCATGTATAGTTTTTATTACTATCATCCTAGTCACAAGGTGTGTGACATAGTTTAAAAAACTTGTTGTCTTTTGGTTGTTGTACAAACAAATGTATCAAGTGTTGACTCTACTATGTAGGAATGGTTTTACTATCTATGATATCGGTCCACGTAGGCCAAAATTTTCATGTATATTATCCACGTGTGTTGTGATTATATTTGTGATATTTCGTGGTTGTTCTGTTGTGATTTCATTTATATTATGCATGTTGTGGTTGTGGATATATATGTGTAATGTTTGTTTCTACTTACGAGTTCTCATAATTGTTTCATCTTATGGTTTTGAAGAGTAATGGCGCCAAAGCCACACAGATTGACTCAAGCGGCTATGCAGAAGTATGTGAACGATAGCATAGCCAATGCATTAAGGACTGAAAGAGCATCGGTGGCGGCTGCTGCTGAGGCTGCGACAACTGCCGAGGCCGCTAGACTTGCCGCTGCTGCAGGTATTGCAGGAGGGTCCGTGGTTAGAAGTTGTTCGTATAAGGATTTTAAAAGTGGAGATCCCACTAAGTTCAAGGGCACTGAAGGGGCAACTGCCATGGTCCGATGGTTCGAGAAAATGGAGTCTGTGTTTCTATTATGTAATTGCCCAGAGGATAGCAAGGTTAAGTTTGCTACAAGTACACTACTTGATGGGGCAATGTCGTGGTGGAATCCGTATGCTCAGCCAATGGGAATGGAAAATGCTTACAAGCTCACCTGGGAGCAATTCAAAAGTTTGCTAACGAAGAAGTATTGTCCGCGTACGAAGGTGAAAAAGTTGGAGACCGAATTTTATGAACTGGTAACTATTGGGTATGACATTGATACTTACATTCGAAGGTTTCAAGAATTGGCCGCGTTATGCCCATCTATGGTTTCGGATAACGAGAAGCTACTGGAGGCTTTCATTGGGGGACTTCCCCAGGTTATTCAAGGAGACGTGATTTCTTTTGATCAGCAAACGATTGAGGAATCTATTCGAGTGTCTCAAAAGCTTATGGCGCAAGTAGTAAAGAGAAGCAACATCGCCAACATCAACCGAAACAACAACAATACCAACAACCGCTTCAATTACAACAGGAACCGAAACAATTACACCAACTATAACAACAATAACAACAACAAACGAAAGTGGGACAACAACAGAGGTGGAAATGTCACACAACGACCACCTAAGAGACAAGAGGTTGCAAAGGCCTATGTTGCAGGTCCAACGGAGAAAAAGGGGTACACGGGGATTTTTCCTAAGTGTGAAAGGTGTTTGAGTCATCACAAACAGGGTCGTTGTCCTGATCCATGCGGGAATTGTAAGAAAGTGGGTCATCAAACTAAGGAATGCAAGATGCCAGCTACGGGGGAAAATCAGAAGCAACAAGTGACATGTTTTGGTTGTGGAGAAAGGGGACACTACAAGACTGAGTGTCCAAAGGGAAGGAATCAAGGAAACAAGAATCAAGGTGGAATGGCACAAGGAAGAGCCTATGTCATGGGAGGTGGAGAAGCTAGGGAGGACCCGAATGTTGTCACGAGTACGTTCCTTATCAATAATCGTTATGCATCAGTTTTATTTGATTCGGGAGCCGATAAGAGTTTTGTGTCCACTATATTTGCACCTTTACTCAATATCAAACCAACCACATTAGACACATCATACAACATTGAATTATCTAATGGTAACTTAATTAGCACCGACACCATTGTCCGTGGTTGTACACTCAATTTTCTAAATCATCCCTTCAATATAGACCTTATGCCAGTAGAACTTGGTAGTTTCGACGTCATCATCGGCAAGGATTGGTTATCCAAACATCGTGCAAGAATCATTTGTGATGAAAAAGTTGTTCATCTTCCTTATAACGGAGAAACTTTGATCATTCGTGGGGAACGAAGTGGAACTAGACTCAGTATTATATCATGCATCAAAACGGAGAAGTACATAAAGAAAGGTTGTTTTGCTTTCTTAGCACATATAACCGAGAAGAAGTCGGAGGAGAAGCGACTTGAGAATGTACCGATTGCTCGAGAATTTCACGAAGACTTACCAGACTTCCACCCACCGCACGTCAAGTAAATTTCATATTGACTTAGTGCCCGGGCTGCACCAATTCTGCGAGCACCTTACCGATTAGCACCATCAGAAATGCAAGAGTTGTCTAACCAGTTGCAAGAACTTTTAGACAAAGGATTCATTAGGCCAAGTTCCTCGCCTTGGGGAGCACCGGTCTTATTTGTGAAGAAGAAAGATGGATCCTTCAGAATGTGTATAGATTATAGAAAGCTGAACAAGTTAATGGTGAAGAATCGTTACCCACTCCCTAGAATCGATGACTTGTTCGATCAGTTGCAAGGCTCTAGTATCTACTCAAAGATTGACCTCAGGTCAGGTTATCATCAACTTAGAGTTCGGGAGGAGGATATCCCGAAAACAGCATTTAGAACTCGTTATGGACATTATGAGTTTCAAGTAATGCCGTTCGGATTAACTAATGCACCCGCAGTATTCATGGATCTTATGAATAGGGTATGTAAACCGTATTTGGACAAGTTTGTTATAGTGTTCATCGACGACATATTGATTTACTCAAAGAGCAAAGAAGAGCACGAAGGGCATTTAAGAACGATTTTAGGACTACTCAAGAATGAGAAGTTGTATGCCAAATTTTGAAGTGTGATTTTGGAACCGTAAAGTACAATTTCTTGGTCATGTCATTGATAGTCAAGGATTACAAGTAGACCACCGCAAATATTGAAGCCGTAAAGATTGGGCTACTCCAACAAATCCTCACAATCCGACAATTTCTAGGACTCATGGGTATTACCGAAGATTCATCGAAGGTTTTCAAAGATAGCTAAAGCTTTGACCAAGTTGACACAGAAAAACAAGAAGTACGAATGGGGAAAGAAACAAGAAGTGCTTTTCGGTTGTTGAAGCAAAAGCTTTGCGGTCGCCAATTTTGGCACTACAGAAGGAATTGAGAACTTCGTAGTATACTGCGATGCTTCACATAAAGGGCTTGGAGCTGTTTAATGCAAAACGAGAAGGTGATAGCGTATGCTTCTCGACAACTTAAGGTTCATGAGAAGAATTACACCACACATGATCTTGAGTTGGGGGCCGTAGTTTTTGCACTCAAGATTTGGAGACACTACCTTTACGGTACAAAGTGCACAGTGTTTACGGACCACAAGAGTTTACAATATGTTCTTGATTAGAAGGAACTTAACATGAGACAACGTCGTTGGTTGGAATTACTTAGCGATTATGATTGTGAAATCAAGTATCACCCGGGAAAAGCCAATGTTGTGGCTGATGCTCTTAGCCGGAAAGAAAGACCCAAACCTAAAAGAGTAAGATCATTAGGAATGACGATCAGTTCACCTTTACCATCAAAAATACTCGAGGCACAAATCGAGGCACTCAAGGAGGAAAACCGACCAAGTGAAAAGCTTTATGGTATGCCCGTAAATGCAAATGGCTTTGTAAAGAGAGCAGATGGAGTATTATGCTTCAAGGATAGAATGTGGGTACCATTTTATGGCGGGATACGAGAATTGATTATGCATGAGTCGCATAAGTCAAAGTATTCTATTCACCCGAGTTCGATAAGATGTATCGGGATCTCAAGAAACTTTATTGGTGGCGAACATGAAAGCGGAAATTGCCACGTCGTTAGCGGATGCCTTACTTGCTCTAAGGTAAAAGTCGAATATCAAAACCTTGAGATTACTCCAACAACCGAAATTCCTCAATGGAAATGGGAAGCATTACGATGGACTTCGTCACGAAACTTCCTAAGACATCGGGAGGTTACGACGCTATATGGGTAATCGTTGATCGTCTTACCAAATCAGCCCATTTCATACCAATTAGAGACTTATTCCATGGAACAACTCACTAGACTCTATGTCAAGGAAATAGTCTCGAGGCACGGAGCACCAATTTCCATCATTTCCGAGCGAGAGATAGTCGATTCACTTCAAACTTAAAATCATTACAAGATTCATTTGGAACCAAATTAGAGATTAGCATGACATATCATCCACAAACCGATGGTCAAAGTGAAAGGACAATTCAAGCGTTAGAAGATATCTTTGAGGGCATGTGTGATTGATTTTAGAAATGGTTGGGCTAACCATTTGCCATTGAGCAATTCTCGTACAACAATAGTTATCACACCAAGATAAAAGCGGCACCATTCGAGGCACTCTATGGTCGAAAGTGCCGATCACTGTTTGTTGGGCCGAGGTTGGAGACGCACAACTCTTTGGTCCGAATAGTGCGGAAATAATGAAAAGATAGTCAAATTCGAGATAGACTCGAGGCGCGAAGCCGCGGAAAAGTTACGCAGATGTTAGCGCAAACCATTAGAATTTCAAGTGGGCGACAAAGTGATGTTGAAAGTATCGCCTTGGAAAGGCGTGGTACGCTTTGGAAAAGCGCGGAAGTTGAACCCGGTACATTGGGCCATTCAAAATTTTGAGCGAGTTGGCCAGTAGCTTATCGACTTGATCTTCCGACAAAACTTAGTCACGTACACAACACGTTTCATGTTTCAAACACGAAGAAATGTCTTTCGGACGAATCACTCGTTATTCCATTGGAAGAAATTCAACTCGACGATAAACTAAATTTCGTGGAGGAACTCAGAAAATTATGGACCGCGAGGTCAAGCAATTGAAACAAAGTCGTATTCCTATCGTGAAGGTTATTTGGAATTCTCGAAGAGGTCCCGAGTTTACTTGGGAGCAGGAAGACAGATGCGCCTCAAATATCCTCATCTTTTCACCGACAACACCGTAGGACCCAACAAGGATTGAATTCAGGGACTGAATTCCTTTTTGGATGGGCGAATGTGACAACTCGTACTTTCAGGTCATTTTTCAAAACATTACTCATGCTTCACCATTCATCGTTTATCGTAAACTAGGTTTACGAGTATCAAATTCGCGTAACCTTAATGGTTTAGCTGCGAATTCATGAACTTATCATCAAGGACATTTCATATAGACTAGGTTTAGTCTACACATCATTAGCATCATTATCATCATATTAGTTTATGCATGGTTTTGCATTTTTCATTAAACGTATAAGTTTTATTAAATAAACGTTATCGCGTAATTAATTATTTTGAACAATTGATCCGATGCTTCCAAAAATTATCCCAACATATTTTTATACTTATATTAAGATTATAAAAATAATATTATGAGTTTACCCAGTGTTTTAAATTTATTTTGTATATAAATTGTTATATTTATATAATTACGACGGTTTTCTTAAAAACTACACGATAATTATTATTTCACTCAAACTTTTCAAGAAATGTATTTTTATAATTTTTATGACTTCAATATGTTTTATTTTGAGCCGTTAAAAATTATTTTTAATTAACACTACCTTACAAGCTTAAATATATACTTACTTACTCAAATATACTTTCAAGTATACACTTAATCTACATCTATATACTTAATAAAAAATATATATATATTATCTAATGACTAATACCCCCTTGTCGACAAGGGGGGGGGGGTGAGTCATTGAGTTTGCATAATATCTTAAGCCTAAATGATATTAAACTACACATTATACACATAGATACTCATATTACTAAGTGTAAAAGATCAAAGCTCTCTTCTCTCTTCTCTCTAAAACCGGCAACCATAAGGGATCAAGGAGGGATCATCAAAAAATTTCTAGACAAGTTATTTACACTCTAGTATCACTCTTGATTAAGGTTGTGAAATAAAAACCTTGGGTGATTAGGATAAAACCTTTGATCATAAACCTCATCAAGTTAACTAGTAAGCATCTCATATTCATTTTCATATTTCATATTTATTTTATATTCATTACATCATATTTGAGAAAAACATGCAAGACTTATGGATGTTTATACCACTTTTCATTGTTTTAAGAAAATATATATATATATATATATATATATATATATATATATATATATATATATATATATATATATATATATATCATCCTATAATTATTCCTTGTAATATATCACTTTTGGTGATGTTTAGGAAACCATGACACCCTAAGAAGGTGTATGGTAGGATTAGAATAACCGGAGTTGTTTTGAATGGGTTAGAATAGGTTTGGGCGAGAAAAACTCATTTCGACAAGTTTTGAAAAGGGTCTGTCTTTATTTTTAAAATCTGGAATTTTTGACAGTAGATAAAAATTTTTGGCCTAGATATTTAGAAAATAAACTTTAAAACGAAACCGTGGCCGCTTGAACGGATTAAAACGGAGCTATAACGAAGAAGTTATGAATTTTTCAAGTTAGGCAACGAAAACTATGAATTCTGAAAATTTCAGCATGTTACGTCTACTTTGTACAAGTCAAAAATGAGGTTTAGGCGTTATAAATTATTTCGACTTATCAAAAATATATTAGTATACTTTGATACGAAGCTAAGGACATATAAAACGTAGAAAACGGACTTGTAACGATTAAATTATACACGTTTACACAAAGTTGCCGTAACTTTATTATATAAGAAAAACTATTATATTTCTAATAGACAAGTATTATGGCAAACAAGTGACCATGTTGAAGGTCATTTTTAACATTGATGTAGAACTTTTTATAAAGTGATGTCTTCTAGTAAAAGTAAGTTCGCCAAGCATATTTTCCAAAATGTCCGACCGTTTGTCTAGCGGAGTTGTAATGAATTAAATACGGTCACTCAAACTTGGCCGAAAACCACCCTTAAACGATATTTTGGACTAAAGTACCATACTTAACCTATATTTTCTTTGTGATCGAGACCTCTAGTATGGAAACTTAAACACTAAAACTTTGAGATAATGATACGAGCTTCCTAAAACCGTTGAGTTCATTTTCTAACGCTCGACGTGCACCATTTTACGACTAGCTTTTAGAGGCCGTTTTAGTCACTTTCATGGAAATTTCAACGACCTTATTTTACGACGAAAAGTTATAATCTCTTAATAAATCACTAAATGATTATCGTCGGATATCATTTCAACATAAATACATGTAAGGTAATTTAAAAATGGTCAAGATGTTAAAAGATTATTTTTTTTCGACGAAAGGTATTACTTTCAAAAATTCATAAGTGGTATAAATATCATCCGAATTGCATGCATAACATTACATTATAACTTATTACATATCATATCATTCATAATAGGTCAAGGTTAGAGATTCACGCTACATTTTGGTGTACTCACTTTTGTCTTCGCATCAATTCATCAAGTGAGTTTTCATAGCCCCGTTGTACATGTTTATACTTATTTTCAAACCTACGGGAGAATACATTGCACATCATTTTATTACGATACCAAGTATATCAAATTCATTTACATTGCTTAAGTTACCTCATGCCAATTGAATGTCCCCATTATATAACATGAACCGTTAATTTCATAGAAGCGAGGTGAGTGGATAGATCTATCGAGGTGACTCCTCCATCCGGGTTGGTGGATTCCAACTGGTTAAACGGATGCATTTCATTTAATATCATTATTTGAGTTGTTTGGCAAACACTCTGTTAGGGCGAACATCATGATCAGTCTAGTTTCGGTGTCATGGATTTATAGAAATTGTAACATTTTTATGTGGCATGATTGTCATACATGGTCTATACTTGTGTAGTCGTATAAAATCATTTTCATAAACCTATGATTTCTCACCAACATTATTGTTGACCGTTTTAGCAATGTATTTTCAGGTAACTATGACATTCGCATCCTGGCACGAATAAGGAACCCTCATAGAGTCGCGGCGTCAAAGGATCTCATTGTAGATTATGGTTTTCTTTCAAAACATCGTTTGACTTGTAATGTAATTTTCCGCAAAATTTATCAACTTTTGGGACCTATCTTGTAACTCTGAACGTTTTAAATAAATATCAAGCGATGTGTTTTAAGCGACACTTTAGGTCGTTCAATATAAGCGTGATTGTGATGCTATGATCAATCCCGTGAATTCAATTCATTGCAAAGCAGTAATTTGGGGTGTGACATTGTAATACATAACGTAAAATGTATAAGTTACTTGTAATTATATTTTGTCTCAACATACTCTCAACACCTCTCGACGACTCAAGTCCTTGTATGCTACAACACAGGTTCGTACATGTTTGTTATGTTGCGTTATGATCAAACCCCCAACAAACCATTAAAACATGTTTAGTTAAATAGTTTATGTATAACAACTAGTGTTTACATATTGGATAAATATATACATAAATAGTATGTATTATAATGGGTAATATAAATGGGTAGAAACTTAAGTATTTGACCCATTGACCAAATACATTGAATGTAGTTGGGTAAAACCCAATGTCTAGATACATTGTACCTTGGTGGGCACTCAAAACCATGGACTAGATGCATTGCATCTTGTAGATACATTGAATCTACTTGGTACCCATAATTCATAACCCATGACCCATGAATCAAAACCCATGGGTAAAGGGGCGTCCACGGATCCCCGATGTCTGATCGACGGATCCTCGAGGAGGATCCGGGAGCGATGGTTATTCTTCTTCTATAAATAGTGAGCCATTTCTTTATTGTTTCACACACCTTCACACATAGTTTCTCTCCACCATTTCTAGGATATTTAGATCATTAGGAAACATGTAAACTACCCTCATCTCATATGATCATAATGCTTCTAACTTTCATTTGCTGTAAGCATACTCCGGAAGTGATCCTCCAAAGCAAGCTTAGAGATCTTGCATCCTTACCTACTGAAGTGATCACCCATCACAAGCATACAAGAACATGAAGATCTTCTACAACAAGCTTGGGAAACTTGTCATCTTCATTCATAGAAGACTAACTACATCATGCTTTGTGTTCTTGATGTTCAGTTTAGGACTTCATATCCATTAGACACATTGTCTTGGATATTGTTTAGTATCATATTCTTGTATCTATGACTAGACTAGATGGTTTATGTGTTTGTGCCATAAAACACAAGGTTTGTTATATTGGGCCAAAAAACATAACGGGTATCATAGATGTGTCGTACATCTATGACTAGACTAGATGGTTTATGTGTTTGTGCCATAAAACACAAGGTTTGTTATGTTGGGCCACAAAACATAACAGGTGCCTAGAAGTCAAGTCACAAGGCATTAGTGAAGGGTGCCTAGAGATCGAGTCAAAGGCATTAGTGAAAGGTGCCTAAGGTGTACATTCGATATGGTGTGATTCGATGTACTAGATAAATTATTATTGGGTCAAAGGATATTGTTATCCTTGTTGATGTTGTTATAAGGAGTGAATCTCCTTTGGGGTTAGTTGTTTGTATAGTGTGGGGTAGTAGTTCCTCCATTATAATGGAACTCGGTATTTAGCCTAGTACCGGATAAAGGGTAGGCGACGTTGTGATAGGTTTGGTTCTACCTCGTGGAAGAACTCGGTGTTTAGCTTAGTACCGGAAAAAGTGTAAGTGACGTTGTGTAAGGTTTTCTCCGCCAAGAATGGAGTTTGTTGATCTAGTGAAGCAACTCTTGAGTAGGTAACTCAGGGAGTGGAGTAGGGCAAGGAAGGTGTCCTTGTAGCCGAACCACTATAAATCCTCGTGTTGGTTTGTCTATCCTTTTACTTATCGCTTTACTTTTATTCTTGCATTACATTGTTTATTTTCTATGTGGTTGATGTCTATGTTTGTGATACATACTTGGTCTTTCATATAGTCATAAACGATATTTAACACTTTACATATTATGACACGCTTGATCATGAAAAAGCAACCGGACTAATAATGGTGAAACTTGATTTATAATGAACCATTAATTTTGCGGAATCTTATGTGATATTAAGGGTTGGCCTTACATGCCGTGTCGTTAAATGCATCCTCGCGTCTAGATTAGCAAATGCAATGGTTTATACTATATTTGATACAAAAGTTTTAAGTTTGAAGCGAAGCGTATTCACCCCCTTCTCTACGTTTTCACGGTTTTAACTTGTTGATTTCCTTGATGAGTTATAACTAAAGAATTCCAAATTTCTTTAGAGATTTTAAGCATAGAAATTCTTTGAATTCCTTTTGGGTAAAGCATTGTATAAAACCATTTTAGCTTCACTATTTTTGGAAAGCTTTTCTTTTGATCATCGGAGAGTTGATCATGAGGTGTGTCTATTAGATTTCCGGTTTTATCATCTTTTGTAGTGGCTTCAAAGTCGCCTTCAACAATGATGTACCAAAGATTAATATCTTTTGACTTCACATAAGTTTCGAATCTATTTTTCCAATAAATAAAACTATTAGTTTCAAGTAGTGGAGGTCGTTGCATAGATTGCCCTTCTTTATAATTTTTAGAACCCATTGTGATCGAAAAGTTTTTAAAATACGATTTATTTTAAAACTTTTGTAAACTTAGCTCTTGATGTCAATTGTGGAAAACTAGAAGGGGGGGGTTGAATAGTTTTTCCGATTTTAAGTTAGTTTCAAAAACTTTAGATTCAATGTTATGTGAAATCGTATGGATGGATAGAAAGTATAGATCAATAAGTAATGTAAGTAAAGTGTTGGAATCGCTCCTAACTCGTAAATGGGACGACATTGACGGGATTACATTTTCTATCTTTGTTAGCTTAAACACATGGGCTTGTTATGTCAATTTGCCATAGTTGTATGTGTTTAGGTATAAATACCCTCCTAGACTTTCCTAGGAGGGTGAGACTCTTAGTGTAATTTACCTTTCATCTTTAATAAAACACACACTAGTTTCCCTTCTCTCTCTAGTTTCTCTCTCTAACTTGAAGATGGTGTTCTTTCATCTTCCTAGACCTCCCGAATCACCATATCAACCAAATAATCGGTCCTAACATTGGTTTCAGAGCCAGGTTGGTTTTATCATTGGTTGATTTTTGGTGTTGCATCTTGTCAAAATTCGTCATCTTTTAAAATTGTTTTAACAAGATTTTATTATTTTCCTTATTCTGTTGGTTATTACAGTTTACTAAGATATTGTATTTCTTTTGGTCTAAAAAGTCATCTGGTCTATCAATGGTTACAACATCTGGTCTTGTGTCACTTCTGTCTAAAACAGATATATGTACTATCATTTTTTTGACTTTTTGGTACCAAACCGTGAATCATCAGTGGTCTTATGGTCAGATTCGAGTGGTAACATAGGGTCAAAATGATGCATTTTTATGCTATTTTTCTGGGATATATGAATCTGGTCAGAATCTGGTCGGAAAACTCGTCGGAAAAAATTCAAAGGGTCAAAACTCTAATCTTACGCCTAAGGACATTTTTACGCGTAAGAATATGTTTACGACTAAACAAGCTTTACGCTTAACAAATGTTATGCGTAAGCACCTGGTTTTACGCCTAAGGTCTTACGACTAAATATGTTTACGCGTATTGGTTTACGCATAAGGGCTTACAAGTAACTCTGTTTACGCATAAGGACGTTACGCACAAGCTTTTACTCCTAAGACCATGGTTACGCGTAAGAAATGGGGTTACGCATAACGTTTGGTTTACGCATAAAGACCCTTCAAAGTTACGCATAAGGACAGAAGATTAGATGAAGAAGAGACCGACACTTTTGACCAAACCAAAATACCAAATCCCATACAGCGTTTAGACCTCAGTCTTTCAACCTTCATTGATCCTATCACAAATCGCAACAAGAATAATGGATTAAGTTTCATGATCTCTAATTTCTTATATTCGTGTATTACACATGTCAAGACCTTTGAAAAGGATCTATAAATACGAAAAGAAATCCATCATCGATCTATCATCAACTAAACCACAACCACGACCAAAACCTCTTCATCACTAATTTACTCTCAATAAATCGAATTCTAAACTGAAATTGAAAATTAAATATGATTTTTGATCTCGGTTTTCTTCTCGATTGTGTGATAAATTACACGTCCTAAGACATGAACCACAAGAGAAATTAACCGTCATCGATCCTATGTTTGAGAAGCATAGCTTCAATTACTATCCGAATCCATTAAAATTGAACAACAAAAAACTTGTTATCATTCAATTTTTGATTCGTTTATAACTCAAAACAATAATTACGACAACATAACAAATCATACCTGTGAAGAACCCTTAGAGCCGAAACTATTATTCAAGGGGTTTGTTATTTGGAGTTGCTACCTGATGAGTGTGTAAATACTCATCATTTTTGGGTCAATTTGAACTGCAAAACGTTAAAAAATGCTCAGAAATGCATCAAAATACTGAAAATATTCCATAATTGCATTTTATATGTTTCAAATGCAAAATGTTCAAAATCGATGAAAAATGAGCTAAGTTTGCATAATTGGCGGTTTCAGTCCCCAAGTTTCAAAAGTTGTCGAAAGCAGTCCACGAGCACTTAATTTCAAAAGTAAAATCACCAAAGGTCCTTTTTAAATCATAACTTGTCAAAATTAGTCCTTTGGTGAAAAATGTCAAAAGTTTTGAGAAATTACAAAATTGGTCCTTCAAGTTTGAAAATTGGCAAAAATGGCCCCTGGAAATTGGAAAATGTCAAGTTTGGTCCTTGTACTTTTTGAGATTGTCACTTTTAGCCCTTGGAGCAACTTTGATAAAATGGCAGCCATGGTCCCTTGTTTTTCAGAATTTACACTAATGGTCCCTATGATTATTAATACCCTTTTGACCTTTGGACCATGTCATAACCAATTGTGACCCTGCCATATTAGCCTTTGGACCCCCTGTCATTAACCATTTTTGACCCACTTTATTATTAATTCCCAAGTCAAATATCTGGTCAAATCCCCCAACCCGCCAAAAGTCTTTCTTCCTCAACTGCTCTCTGCAAACACTCAAGCTCCCATCCCCCCTCCTCTCCTTTACATTTTCTTGTTCCCCCCACCTCAACTAACCTCCAAAGAGCATTTAATGCTCCTTCCCCCCCCTCACTCAACCCAACTGGCAAATACTAATTTTGGCGCCAAAATCTAATTCAACAGCCAAGATCATTTTAAGCCATCCAATGGCTATCAATTCAAGTGGGAAACAATCAGAGATGAGAGAGAAAGAGTTTTGGATATAAAAGAGGCAAGAAGGAGCAAGAGAGGAGACTACTAGTTTTTATTTTTTTTTCATCAATTGTTGAAACAAACAGACCTTGATAGATCTTGAGCTCGTGGATCGTTATGTATGCCTATGTAATCACAAGCACAATAAAAGACAATCTCTACTACTTATATTTATCGTGAATATAAACACAAGTAATAACTAAGAACTACGTGATCCTCTATGGATCTTTATATTAACTAAAGCGAGTTTTCCAATCGGTACCTAACTCGTTCTAATGTGTTCCTTTTATAGATAAGGAACCCTAAACAATATCGCTAAACCGTTTTCCAAGAAATGTATAATCATAAAACTAAATAAGATATACACAATCACTTCCTAATAAAGCTCATGTATATCCACACTAAATAAACTAAACACGGAATAAATACTTCCATAGAAACAGACTAATAACTATTATACTTGAAGAGATTATGTCTTGATGAGAATCCACTTCATCTTCGAGAGAAACACTTGACATTAATTTGACATAATCCAAACTTCACATAATTCCCAACAATCCTCCCTAAACCGGAATTTGACTTGGTTAAGTTCCGGTTTCTTGATAGATCTTCTGACACCGGAGGATTGGGCACGAACAATGCAAAGAAAGAATCAAATAAGAACATCTCGGTGATGAAGAAACTACGAAACACCATATCTTTGCGACAACAAATGACAAGAGATACATCAAAACAAATTAGTTTCATACTATTCTCATCACATCCGGTGTGTAAACACCGTGAGAGTGAATCATTGAAAATAATGGATTTGATGTCTCTTTACCAATAACCATCACTACTTTGGAGTAGCCGTATGTTTAAGTTAAGTAAACTATGGTACACCGATAACCATCGATTTATTGGCAAACCGGCAACCATATAAGCGGTTTGGAATGTCTTTACCGTGGCCGTTTGCTCGGGACTAGTCAATTCTTAGAATTGATGAATTGATAACCAAATATGGAATGCCAACGCCTTTACCACAAGCCATATACATGTGGGCTAGTCAATTCTTGGATTCCAATAAGGAATAAACCATGGTGAATTGATGACCATACAACACTCGACAATTAAGCATGGGTGGTTGCATACCTATGATTTTAGCAAATCATTTGACTATCAATGATTTGATGTGTCTTTACCAAAGTCGTACCCTTTGGACTAGCTAACTCTTTGACATACACAAGGTATATCGGTGAGTCAATAACCATGAAAAGTGTACAACAAACTGCAGAAAAAGTTAGATAAACCAAAAACATTTTTTTTTTTTTTTTTTTATAACTAAGAAATAAAGAAAACAAAAGTTACAAAATAATACAATCAAGATGAACCTTTATGTGATGTGTGATTTTAATCAAACCAACACATTGAGAAGCATGAAGTTCATCATTGCCAACAGGATTAGGAGGCACTTCCAACTTCTGTCTCAGCAACCGTTCCATAAAAGTAACCGATAAAGGATAAAGCTTATCCGATAACATACACAAAATCATACCACAAGTGGTCTGAACCACATGAACACAAGGCAGAGGATAAAATCTCCAACTTTCAATCTCCCACTTATGAGAATTCTTCCAAATAGAATACCCTTTACCATTTGGAGAATGAGAATCAAACATAACCTGAAGATCACCCAACAAATATAAACGAGAACCCGTTCTTGGATGAAACTTATAATCTTGAATGACATGTTCATACGACAGACGCAAATCATGTCTAGTCACCAAATGAAAAATGTCCTTCAAGAAATTGAACTTAATAGCGGTATCATCCGATTCGATAAATAGTGTTAAGCTTCGACTTTCCAATTAACCAATACCACATGAGTTCCTTGGGAAAAACTTCAACAGTCCAACTTCAATAAAGGTAGATTCATCACCTTGAGATCCAAATAAGGAGTCTTTGAAGAATGTTTCCTAGCCGTCCGACAGAACTCCTTTTAACCAAGCTCTTCTCCCGTACCAACAATGTTATCGATATCAAGTCAGTATATCATTTTCGACTCGGAGAATCACTCAACTCCACACTGGACAACGCCGGAAGAAACCAAGGAAGATTCGGTGAAACAACCACATCGGAAGAAGGAGTAGCTTGAAGTTGTGTCGGAAGAAACAACTGGAGAGATCACCAGAGGCAAAACAGTATCAAAATTATCCACTATTTCAACTGTTTTCTGTCTCTTAGCTTTAGGAACATCAGACATTGAATCAATTCTTTCCAATTGAGAAGAAGAAGTAGAACCAAAGGAAGAAAACTTCATAACCATATTATACTGTCTAATCAAAGCATCATCAGATAAAGCACTGATTTGCTTCATTGACATACCAGAATTATAAATAGCAGAATTCTTCACAACTCTTCTCATATGATTCCTCTTCTGAGCTATAGTCATGGGTTTATCTCTTTTAGCTTGATATCGTTGAGCAATAAGAGCTTTCCTCTTTACAGCCGCTTCTTGCTTCCTTAGATTACCAAGAGCCACCATTTGATCCGCAAAATTCTCATTATCAAAAGATGCTCCTAATATAAGTTTTGCAAGATTTGGATCAGATGCACCTTGAGTAGTATAAGCATCCCATTGATCATCAGTGATCTTAGGAAGTAATGCATCAAGCTCTAATTTTCTTCGGAGACAAATTAGAATCGGTGATCTTGAAGAAATTTAGCAACAACACGACTCTTACGCATATTCTCATAATCGGCAAACATCCGAGCACGAGCTTGATTTTCTTCTTGATCACTATACGAATTAAGCATATCATCAATCACGGGGTCTGTCCTTCGTCGATGAGATGGCTCGGTGAGAACCAATTTATTGAGAACCAATGTGAGCTTGAATGAACAATCAATCCCACATCGGAGGAAATAGGTTGAGACAATTCCTCAGCAGTGTAGAAAACTTCAGAGGAAGAATTCAACTTATACATTCTCCCAGCAATAAAAACTTCTTCATCATCTGCTGAAGGTGAAACATTTGGTTGTTCTTGTAAAGCTGAGGTTTGAACATAATCAGAAGCAACAGATGCATCAACCACATTTGGCTCTTTTGAAGTTGCAACAGATATCTTATTCAAATATTGTCTTCTTCTGTTCCTAGCAAATACAATAGGCACCTTGCTCTTTGAAGATTCAGCAACAGGAGAAGGAACATCAGATGTAAGAGCTGCATCAGCCAATATTCCAAGAGATGTATGAAGATTCTCTTCATCCTCCTCCTCAGAAGAAACCAAACTTCTCTTTTACCCTCGACTCAAGATTTCCTCCAAGTTCTCAACTTTAGTTTCCAATTCCACAATCTTATTACCAAGAAAAGACTTGGTTTACGCAAGTTCTTTCTTAAGATCATCACCTCACCGTAAGCTTGTTCATCGAGCATATAATGAGGTAAGTGTAATAGGATCCTCATCGTATCAACCGATTGCTCGGTTGGAATTGGAACTTCATTCGTCCGTTCGGGATTAACATTAACACGATCAACATTAGAACATCCTTCACCAAATGGATTCCTAATAGGACTTGGTGTAGGTAATCTATCGACATCAACTTTGAACCTCATCAATATTAACACGAACCTCATCAATATTAGCGAAAGATTAGCATCGTAGTATTGGAAGAAGGTAAAATAACAACATTAACCTCATCAGTCTCATTCTCCTGAGGCAGCATAGCATCTAATAAAGGATAATGTGTCCCTTCAAATTTAGTTCTCATCGAAGCAAATAACTTAGAAGTTAAAACACCTATGGGATAAAAGGCTTGGGTGTTGGTAGAAACATTCAATATTATCTGTAGAAACCTAGGGTACATCAAAACTTGCCCTTTTCCTAGTTATATTCTCAATCATATTATCGAAAATAAACTTAGAAATTATAAGTCAAACCCTTAGATAGACAAATAATACCACATCCCAATTGAGTTGAAAACCGATCCCATCCTCCGGACTTATTGCTTACATTAATCAAGCAATGTATGAACCAAAATCTCCACATAGGACACGGTGATTCTTTAACCACATGTCAGTCCGAATACCTTGATATCCAATTGCTCTAAGGCCTTCAAGTACCATTGTAGCATCAGAATGATAAACTCCATTCTCATCATCCAAATGAAGTTGTCTTCTTATCAGTTCCTCTGTCACCACATACTCTCTTCCGTCAACTCTTGCAACTATCTCAGTATCACTTCTTTTCATAGCCGACGCCCAAAATTGAGTAACCAAGGTCTCATATATAGCATCCGGAGAATGTGTTAGAGCATACTGAATCTTTGATCTCTGTAAGAATGCAATCATCGGCCTATACAACTCATCTCCTCGAGCAGTTCCCAGAAAAGCGACCTTATTATGATCATGTTTGAATTGAAGCGCCATTAGAGATTTTGAAAATTAGGGTTACGATTTGCACAAATGGAAGTGTTTTGAATGAGAGTAGTAAGCAAATCACTTAAAATGGGATGAATATATGCCAGGAGGGAATAAATAGAAATTTCCCAATTTTGGTCAAAGTTGACCAACAATGGCGTGGATTTCTACTTTTACTCATATTCACTTTTAACCGGTGGAAGCGAAACCATTACTGAAGTAGAACAATCGTGACAGTTACTTATTCAAGAAGCTTGATAAATATCTTTTCTTGTTTCACCTACTTGCATTAAATCTCATCACCACTTGAAACCTTCTATAAAACAATCCCAATGCACATCTACTTCTTCATCAAAAACCCCCAAATATTATTCCAAACCCTAATTCCACCAATACTCCAACATTAGCCATCACAAACCATGAGTATCAAACCTGAGATCATAGATCTCACAACAACATCCTCATCATCATCATCATAATCTATTAAGATACCAATCCATGGCTTCATTACTTTCCAAAACCATATCCACGACCAAAGAAATCACCCTTTCTCCTTCATCGGAAGATGAAAGTGTAGTGAATCAAGTGATTCTGCGATGATTCGATGACTCCTATAAGGAGGAACATCTTACTCCCAACCCCGGCACCTCGGCCTCAACGAAGGCCACGAGCCAAAATCCACCACTTCCGGAAGATAGAGAGGTGGTTCTTGGTCTTTCGCATCAAGTTTTGGTGCATCATCACATATCGTATGGGGAAGAACTTAAAGAGGGTAAATGGATTGCATTTTGGTTGAAATACATATATGAAGCACAAAGGACACATTGTTTTCTCCATCATCAAATGTGGTCATTGTCATCATAAGCGTTGCATCATCCATCCTCTCCATTTTGATCCTTAGCATCTTGTTAGGGTTGGTTATGCACGTCACAAAAGCGTAGCCGACATTTAGTGTGAAAGATGTGAGCGATCATGCATATCCAATGACTGTTAGATGTTGGAGCGGATGATATGTAATAGATTAGGATTAGTAGATCATGTAGATGCATTTGATGTTGCTAGTACTGTGTAAGTAAAGCGTAAACTATTTCTTGAATGAATGAATGATCAATTTGCTTGATTACTTCTTTTGAATGAATCATATAACTTGATACATCATCTTGGAAGAAACAATTGACTCACTTCAGGACTTTGAATTCAGAGAAACAAGCTTTAGTACTTCTTACCATATCTCAATGAGAATGAGCAGACACTCGCAAAACAAAACAAACACGAGAAACACACAAACCAACAAAGAAACACACTAAGATTACATTAGCATGTTAGAGTTAGTTAAAATCAAAACAAATATACAAATTTACATAGCAAAATGCAAAGTTATAGTTATACAAATCCTCCCCGAGGCATATGCCTCCCGAGGCCTATGCCTCCCTTAAACTTTTGGTTAAGGGTTAAGCATGCCAATATGGACCACTAGGTGTTGAAACCTTGGTCCTCAAAAGCCTTGTTAACAAATCGCCACATTATCATCGGTGTGAATTTTGACCACATTTATCAAATTTTATCATATGCATCTCTTATAAAGTGGTGCACGATTTCAATATGTTTTGTTCATTGTGAAAAGCTGGATTTTTAACAATGCATATGGTACTTTGATTATCAATAAAAATTGTTGTGTTCATAAAATTGTACCCATAATCTAACAAGCGATTTTGAATCCAAAGAACACATCATGACAATTTGCGTGACAACGTACTACGCTTGATAGATGAGGTAGCCACAATAGTCATTTCTTGCATTGCCAAGAAATCAATCTCTTTCAAGGCGGCAACCTCAGGTGGTGGACCTCCTATCCGATTAGCACCAAGCATAGTCACCATCACTATAAGCTTCCAACTTAAAAGGAGACTCTTTTGGGTACCAAAGACCTAGAAGAGGTTGGCCTTTGAGGTACTTAAAGATCTTCTTAACATTTAGGTGGGAAGTCGGTGGAGTAACTTGATGTCGTGAACAAACACTCACAAAAAAAGTAATATCGGGCCTTGAAGGCTGTTAAATACATCAAAGAGCCAATCATCGACTGCATGGATGAACATTCACGGTGGATCGGCTTCATTGTTGGTCTTTGTCTTTGGAGCTTCATAAGGTGTAGTGGCGGTCCTTACACCCTCCATACCAAACTTCTTCAAGATGTCCTCACATATTTGTCTGATGATAAAGATACCATCGGTTTCTGCTTGAACTTGAAGACCCAAAAGAAAGTCATCTCTCCATGGCACTCATCGAAACTCTCCTTCATAAGCTCCTCAAACCGCTGCACAAGCTTCCTTTGTGGATCCAAAAATAATGTCATCCACATACACTTGCACAAGAATTATGTCGGTGGAATTCTTCTTTAGGAAAAGAGTCTTATCAATTGCACCTCTTACGTAACCATGCTTGAGAAGAAATGTAGAAACCTAGCATACCGGGCTCTGGGTGCTGATGTAGTCCATAAAGAGCTTTGACTACCTTATAAACATGATTGGGATGATCGGATCTTCAAATCCTTTAGGTTGAGTGACATACACCTCCTCTTCAATTTCACCATACAAGAAGGCTCCTTTAACATCCATCGATAGACCATAAAACCCATATAGGATGCATAAGCTAAGAAAATCCGTATGGCCTCAACTCTTGCCTTTGGTGCAAACACTTCATCATAATCGATCCCTCCTCTTGTCTATACCCCTGTGCAACTAATCGGCCTTGTTTTTAATGACAACACCTCGAGCATCTCTTATTCTTGAGAATCCATTTAGTCCCAATAGCATACTTACCATCGGTAGTGGTACCAATATCCAAACCTGCTGATTTTGAAGCTGTTGCATCTCATCTGCATTGCTTCAAGCCAACTTGAGTCTTCAAGAGCACGAGTAACCTTGGTTGGTTCCACTTGTGAGAGAAAACAAGCAAGCAGACAATGTTCATAGTCGTGTGATTGTCTCTCTGCGATTTGAGACATAAGAGATAAATGCCACCGACTATATTTAGAACGCGCCACGGTACCTCTTGTTCTAATGGTGCATTAGGATCACCAATAATATTAGACTGTGGATGAACATTGTTGATCCTTGTATTAGTTGTGGTGTTGACATCAATGGAGGAATCAAGATTAGTCACAGTAGGTTCAAAGTCAGTATCATAGGAAGGTGTGTTGAAGATTCCTGCTTTAGGTTGATGATGACCAAGATCTGAAGGTTTTGGAAACCTTGTATAGGGTTCTCCAAGATCTGTTGACACTCTAGTAGACATAGGAGTAGAGTCAACATGTCTTTCAGCCGAATTGGAGAGGTGAGGAGAAACAGATCCACTTTCAGCAGAATTGACTTTTCCACTGATTGCTTCACTTGTACTATTTTCAACACTCCTCTCAGCATCTAAATTGGCTGCATACTCTTGTTTCTTCAGTCTGGCAAGGTCCTCAGCATAATAGAATTCATCTTCACCCACATCAGTATAAGCTTTAGAAGTGTCACCTACAAAATTGTTAGGAGAGAAGGAAGGTACTACAATGGGTTGTTCATCATCATCAGACCCACCGTCGAATGAGCTTCCAAAGTTTATGCACTAGTAGTTGGAGATGCTTGAGAATCGCATTTTGGTTAGCCATATGTCTAGCATAACCCAAGTAATCAAGGTCAAATGACCAAATATGACCACAATCCTTGAACATTAGGCTTGTCTTCTAGATACCTCCGATTCAATGTCTCCTCAATCTTCTTAGCGATACATTGTAAACCCCTGTATGTCTTACTATGAGCGAATACCCCACAATGTAACCATCATCGACTTTCTCATCAAATTTGCCCAATGGATCACTTGTATTCAAAATTGTCACTTAGCGACCAAACGGTTTAAGGTAATGAATAACAGAACTTTCCCAAAAGAAGTTCATATGGTGTTTTAAGATGTGGTCTAGTAATGGACACTCTATTAAGTACATAACAAAAGTTGTACCAATGACTTGAGTCCAAAACATGGTTGGAAGTTTAGAGTCTGCTAGCATTGATCTTGCAGCCTCTATTAAGGTCCTATTTTTTCTTTCTGCCACCCTATTTTGTTGAGGGGTTCTTGGAGTGCTATAGTCCCTTTTGATTCCCTTTGAACTGCAGAGTTCTATAAGTATTGCATTCTTGAACTCTGTCCCATTATCACACCGAATTCCTTTCACCTTTTTGTTCAACTGATTCTCAATAAGAGTAATGAAGTCTTTCAATACTTCAGATTTTTCATCTTTGGTCCTTAGAAAGAATACCCAACAAAATTTGCTATAACCATCAGTGATCACCAGACAAAAATATTTATGATCAATGCTTCTCACTTTAGTTGGACCAAAGCAGATCCATATGAAGCGGTGAAGAGGTTCGAAATAATGCTTACTTCATAATGAGAACACCTTTGTATGAGGCTCTGTCTTGCTTTCCTTTGTTGCATGCAACACAGTTATGATCATTGGTGAAAACTTTGGAAGGAAGACCTTGAACAAGGCCCGGTTTAGAGAGTTGGTTGATGGTCTTGAAGTTGACATGGGTCATCCTACATGCCATTTGGTGGACTCATCTACGGATGCTTTAGCCACCAAACATGTTAAGTCTTTCTTTGGATTGACATCGATAAGTTGAATGTATATAGATTGTGATTGCGAGGAACCTTCAAAGAATTGAAGTTTCTTACGGAGTTTGAAGTCTTTAGACAATACAAGACATTCATCCTCTGTGAAGAGTACTTTGTTCTTAGTGTCACATATTTGTGAGGCCGAAAACAAATTGAAGTGTTGAAGTTCCTTGACATAATAAACATTCTCAAAGTCCGGTGAGGTGTTTTGATGGTCCCTTTTCGAGAATTCGTCCATCACTTCCTCCAAAGGTTACATTGCCTCCTCCTTCAATGGGGACAAAATTATGCATCATATCCTGTTTCACGACATACTTCTAGAACAACCACATCAACAATTCCAACATCTTTATGCTTAAGGGATGATCACGAGAGATGCCCATCAAGGCAATCGATCATGCCTATCCTCTCAATCTGACTTGCAATCAACCCAACATTATCGGGACCATCATTATCGGCCTCCTCATGTTGCTTCCAGTCCACATTGCTATCGAGTGACCAAGCGGTGAACCCTTTGAAGTTCACGCCTCCTTACGTCTGCGATAAGAAGAGTATCTTGTCTCATCACCGACTTTCTGTCTTTGCATTCTCTAGAAAAGTGACCCATATGTTGGCATGTGAAGCATTTAACCTTCCTCTTGTCAAACCTAGCTGGATCGCGTCCTTTGAATCCAAACCTTACGCGGATTTGCGCTCAAAGTTCTTGATATCCATGGAAAGCATGGCCACCGCCACCTCGACTTCATCTCTTCCATCTCAATCGGGTCCACCGATCAAAATCCTCATAAGCGGATCCTGCTGAGGATCATAATCGACAAAGAAGGATCCAAGTACATCTTCCATAATGTTGCTTGATTTAGAGTGAGAACTTGATGAAGGAGCGGCATAAGATGATGATGGATATGGGCTTGGACCATAACTTGTTTTGGAGTAGAGGCTCCAACGAATGCGGTGTGACTAGCGAAGAAGATGATCGAAAAGGGCTTCTTACATCATGTTCAAGAGCTTTAAGTTTGTGGTACTGACTCATCAAAGGTAATCATGTCCAAACCACCTTTAGCATTTAAAGCTATGCTTACATGTAGCAGGATGGAGGTAATGACCTCGAAACTTAGAGTTCTGATCATCATTATCCGGCTTTGCTGTAGTGATTCAACTGACTTAAAATCTTGTGAAACTTATTATAGACCTTGTGAATTCCTTCCTCTTGAGAGATTTGAAAGTCCCTGGCTGTTGTCTCGGCATGGACTTCTTGATCTTCTAGATTCCTCATTCCCACCGAACTTCGCCTTAATTGCTAACCATTTATCCTTAGCATCTTGCATGAAGTGAAAATCACTCAAGTGATCCTCGGGAATAGCTTGTAGAAGAATGGTTCGACCTTGGTTTCTCTCTCGAACTTGACAGACTCTTGACAGTTTTGGGGAACATTCATCATTATACCATTAGCATCCGTGGTAGTTCTCTTCAAACTGTTTCCCTTCAAGACTATCTCCCATAGATTCCAATCAATGTTGGAGATCCAGTTTTGCATCTTCATCGCCCAAAGATCATATTCCTCCCTTTTAAGGTAAGGAAACTTAGCATTGCTATTCGAAAGACTTAGTTGTTGCAGATGGGTGGAGTTTTGGTTGTTGGTGATTTCAGTATCAACCTCTGAACCAGGCATGATGATTTTGTTATGGTTGTATGGGTGTTTAGAAAAGCTTGTCCTTAGTATCGTAGAGACTCTCACGAGGCTCTGATACCACTTGTTGAAACAAACAGACCTTGATAGATCTTGAGCTCGTGGATCGTTATGTATGCCTATGTAATCACAAGCACAATAAAAGACAATCTCTACTACTTATATTTATCGGTGAATATAAACACAAGTAATAACTAAGAACTCGTGATCCTCTATGGATCTTTATATTAACTAAAGCGAGTTTTCCAATCGGTACCTAACTCATTCTAATGTGTTCCTTTTATAGATAAGGAACCTAAACAATATCGCTAAACCGTTTTCCAAGAAGCGTATAATCATAAAACTAAATAAGATATACAATCACTTCCTAATAAAGCTCATGTATATCCACACTAAATAAACTAAACACGGAATAAATACTTCCGTAGAAACAGACTAATAACTATTATACTTCAGTAGATTATGTCTTCAGCAGAATCCACTTCATCTTCAGTAGAAACACTTCAACATTAATTTCAGCATAATCCAAACTTCACATAATTCCCAACATCAATGTCGTTTTTATAATAAATGTTCTAGTTTAGTTGCAAATCTGTTATCTTTTGTTTTATTGTATCAACTTCAAGTAATGTTATCAGTTTAATCTAATTTTAAGCTTCAATTCTAAGTTGTGTTCATTTTTCATATTTCTTATTTACTGTTGCAAATTTGATTTTCAAACTCCTATGCTCAACTCTTTAGCGACTTATTTTTAAGCTCCAACAAGCTTATATAAGCTTATTACATCTTTTACAAGCTTACATTCAAGTTTCAATCCATTTTGGTATTTGGTCAAAGAAAGTCAAGCGGGGGCTAAAATGGAAATGGAGATGGAAATGGGTGATGCGATGATAGATTTGGGGTGATTCGAGTTCATTGGGTTGAGTTAAATAGGCTAGTGGTTCATTGTAGTTCAGTTTCAAGCCATTGTGGCTAAGGACAATTTGTAAGTGATTTACAAAGTTTCATTGCATAATCTTCAATTGTAGTTAAAATTGGTTCAATTCTGTTTATTAAGTAGTATTTAAGTTAATTTAAGTCAGTTTGATCAAAATCATTAGCTAGTTAAGAAGTTTGTCTCATTGAAATTGCAAATCAGTAGTTTAAAGGATGTTTGGATTTGATACTTAAACTGCATTTGAGTGTAGTTCGATGGGTAATGTTTGTTGTGTTATGTTTGTTTAGTGTATTTAGCTCATATCGATCAATACTTTGTGCTGCAAGCTCGAAAGTCAAATTCAAACAAAATCATCTCTTTGTATTAAGCTGTTTGGATTTTGGGAATTCAAAAGCTGGATTTGTGCTTAGATATCATAAACATAGCTTGTTTTAACTTCATTTCATCATAATACACCAAGATCGGTCAACAAATTGAGCTTAAATCTCACCAAAGTCAACATTTCATCTTTGCTTTCAAAAGTCAAAATTGAAAAAGTGATTTTCATCCAAGCGAGAGGAATTTTCTTGGATTCATTTGGACAAAATTCGATGAAACTTGTTGTTTTAAAATCTCATGTTGGTCTAATTTCTTATTAGCATTTTGAATAATTTTGTGAAATTTTATAAGCTCTAAAGTGCTTGTCAAAATGGGGTTAAGCGCCTGCACACACTCAAGATTAAGCGAGAGTGTGTGTTTTTAATATAAGCTTGTAACAAGCTCATTATAGCTCACTTTGGTCTCATCTTTGGTTCTTAAGCACTTAGCCGAGTCTAGTTTAGGTTGCCAATCTTGCTTTTCGGTTTCTTACTTATTTGGTGGCTTATTTTCTAGCTCAAAGTAGACCCTCACATTGTTTTTTAGCTTATTAGCCAAAACATCAAATCTGTTGTAGTTGCAATCCAGAGGTTATGGCTTGTTGTTTTAGTTGTTTTAGAGTTATTTTAGCTTAATATAGCTTCTTTTTCAGTTTAGTGCTTATTTGTGGTGGTTGGCTTGTTTTAAGTGCTTAATTATAAGCACTTGGCTTTGCAGTTACATATTCTTGTACACAACCCCTGTTTTTTATATTTTTCCTAGATTCTAAATATTATTTTAAGCTTTTCTTGAATTTTTCAGATTTTTATAGGTCAGTTTGGTATTTTTCTCCATTTTAATTAGTTTTTAAGCCTTTTTAATTAGCATTTAATACAAATAATTCAGAAAAGTTTCAAAAAAATAATTTTTCATTTTCCTTAAGTTAAGATAAATATAAAAAGACAAAAAAGTATTTTTCTAGATTTTTCTTAGTTAAATTTGTATTTTTTAAGCAATTTAAGTAGTTTTAAATAGTTTTTAATTCCTAGAAAATAGAAAAATATTCAGAAAAATACAAAAATAGTTTTGAAAATTCTATTTTGTTATTTTAGATTTTTCTAAGTCAAAATTTTATTTTTCTAGCTTTGTTTCATATTTTCTTGCATTTTAGGTTATTATTTAATAGTTATAAATAGTTTTTAATTAATAATAATTAATTTAATAGTTATAAAAATAATTTTCTTTTTCTATAAATTTTCTTTTATCATTAGGTTTGTAAAAATATCATTTTCATATTTTTAGGGTTAATATTGATTTAGTTTCACATTTTCTTTTGTATGCTACGTAGTTTTTAATTAAGTTTTATAAAAACAGAAAAATCAAAAACATCATTTTGCAAATAGTGATAGCGTTTATTTAATATTTTTTATCTTTTAATTTTCTTTAATTTGCATTTAAGCCTCTGTAATTTGTTGGCTTTTTACGTAGTTATAATATTCAAATCCTCTTTTCCGTTCAAATCTCTCGATCACTATATCGTTTGGTGATCCATTGCATAGCTCATTGGGACATAACGACTTGGGAAACCCTATACTCCCAGATCTTCATTGCATTTGTGCTTAAAAGCTGTTTTAAGTTTCTTACTGGTTGGCCATTCACAAGTGGTCACCATGAGAAAACTTGACGGTTTTGCACAGATCAAATTTTACGCCACCGCATTGGGAGTCAGTGTCTTGATTATCTTCCGTTTAGCAGATTAGTAGTTTGAATACTCACTCTTTGTTCATATCATCCATCTCTATCTATATATATATCCATATTTTCTTATAAAAAACCCAAAAACATCTCAAAACCTATAAAAGACAAAAATATTTTTCTTTTGTTTCTCTATATATGTATAACCATAAAACTCAAAAATAATCTTCTTTCCCCATTTTCATAATTCCCTTCCTTGGCTCTGAGATTCCTTAGAGTTAACTCTAGTGCATGCGCACTCGTTCTTCTAGATCATTGAGTCCTTTGCGTGATCTAGCAGAAATTCCTAGAAGACGTTCTCGTGAGCGTCTTTGCCCAAATAGTCGAACCGAGATTCGTACTATTTCAAACAACAATATGGCGACGAGCGAACTATGGCGGAAATGCTCGAGCACCCACCGAGGGTTATGGAGATTCCATCGTTTACCGGTAATCAATTCGATCACTTGAATTGAAGACACATTTGATCACACTTGTGTCACGAATCAATTCCACGGGTTTGATCGTGAAGACCCGTATGCACACATCCGTTGGTTTAACAAGTTGACTTCAACTATCAATTTCAAGGATGTACCACAAAAATTCATCAAGTTGATGCTTTTCCCATTCTCACTGAGGGGCGGCCGGTTTGGTGGAAAAAGAACCCCTCGATCTATCGAAACTTGGGAGGATCTTGTTCAAAAGTTTGTTAATTACTTCTTTCCTCCATCTAAGGCGACTAATCTTAAAAATGAAATTTACGGATTTCGTCAAAATTTCGATGAAAACTTTGGAGAGGCATGGAGAGATTCAAAGATCTCCTCGAAATGCCCCATCATGAATTCACGAGCTTCAACAAGTCAATATCTTTTACAATGGGTTGAGCAGTAGCGATCAAGATTCCTTGAATGCAGCAGCAGTAGCAATATCTTGAATCGTAAGCCTAAAGATGTGATTGAGATTTGTGAGCAAAATCAAAGTTCCTATTTCTCGCAACAAAGTCAATACTCCTAACCCTCACCTTCTTCATCCGGTAACTCTTACGAGTTAGCGACTCCGATAGCCGCTCTAACGGATGCCATCCGTTGTATGATTAAGGATGTTAAGGAAATCAAAAGCGAAATTCATAAGCGAGAACCGGTCAAAGCCGTAAACAAGGTGTGTGAAACTTGTAGTGGTCCACATCGTATTATGATTGTCAAGCAACCGATTCTTCCTTTTACCAAGCTCCGTAGCCGGTAAACCACAATCAATACCGACCACAAGTCGATCCTCATTACCGTGCACCTAGCGGTATGACACCACCGGTTTTCCTCTGTGCAAAACCATGGCAATCAAAATCGCTTTGTTCGAATCAAGGACAAAATTTCAATAACTCTCAAAATTTCAATCAAAACCGGAACAATTTCAACCAACCATATCAAGCTCCTAATCATCAAAGTTATCAACAACCTCCTCAAGCTCCCATGCCAAATGACTTCATGAAAATTCTTGAGTCAAACATCGTTCAATGCAAACTCGGATCAATAACATGATAGTTGAGCTAAAAAGGAGATTGATACCACAATGTCTCGGCAGACAAATGAGTTAAAGAATATGATGAGCGGTTTCATGAACATGAATATGAACAAAGCTTCATCATCTTACGGAGGACTCCCAAGCAATACAATTCCTAATCCCAATGCCGAGTTGAAAGCCGTCACCACTCGTAGTGGTAAGGCGCACAATGGACCTTCGACTCCAATGCCCCCTCCTCCCGTAGCATTGAGTCAAGTTACCAAGGATACAACGGACAAGGTGCAATTCTCAAGCCCCGAAGTACCGACACGTCCCACCTTCGGTAGTCAAGCTTTAAGTCCGGAACCGAAGTTCGAAGAAAAATTCGAGCCAAAAACACTTCCATCCGGCTCAAAAGTCTAGTCGACTTCCTTACCCATCAAGAATGAATGATGAGAAGCTCAAAGACAAAACAAAGAGCAAATGGAAAAATTTTCCAAATCTTCAATGATTTACACTTTGATATAAGCTTCGTTGATGCTCTCGTTCTAATGCCTAAATTTGCATCCATGCTTAAAGGCTTACTCACCAACAAAGATAAGCTATCCGAGATGGCTAAAACTCCTCTCAATGAGCAATGCTCGTGGTCCTTCTCAAGAAGCTTCCCAAAAGCTTGAAGACCCAGCGATTTCTAATCCGTGTGATTTCTTGGGGATGGTTCGGTGCTCGCCTTGGCGATCTTGGCGCTAGCATTAACCTCATGCCACTCTCGGTATGGAAGAAGCATCTCTTCCTAAACTTTCATCCACTTGTATGATACTCGAGCTAGCGGACCGTACCATAACTCGTCCACTTGGGATAGCCGAGGATGTCGTGATGAAAGTGGGAAAGTTTCACTTTCCTCACCGACTTTGTTGTAGTAGACTTGATCACGGATCCTAGAGTTCCCTCATCTTGGGAGAGCTTTCTTGAGCAGTCGTGCTCGATTGATGTGTTTTTGAAGAGTTGACCATACGGGTTGACAACGAAGAGCTCACATTGAATATCAACCGAACTCCAAACCTCTGTCTAAGCAGTGTTGCCACAATTGATCAAAAATCGAAGATTCAATGCAACACTCTCAAATTTCACGGTTAAGGCGAGTCACCAAAAGCGTTACGAGTTAAAAGCTTTTAAAATCAACCCCGGTTCAAACAAATGGTTTGAAAGTTGTACCTGGGAAGTCAAGAGTGTTCTTGATGATGATAATCTAGAATCGGAGACTTCATCGTAAGTGGTGGAAATTGCTAGCTCTAAGAGCACACCACTTGTCCCACCTCGGGAATCGGTTTGTCGCATCGAGTTTGTTAACTCGTGGATGAAACCAAACTCTCTTACATTTCATCTGAATTGGATGATGATGTTTGTGATCCAATGGGAGACATCCTTCCATTGATGAATTGCTCAAAATGATCCATCATCTTCTAGTCTTATTCAGACTCTTCCATCCTTCTCTCACTCTCGATGAGGAACATGACAACTTTTGGAATGAAGTCGATGCCTTTCTTAGTGATGAGTCAATTCCAACAGAATTGACAATTCTTACTTTGATCCGGAGGAGACATCCTTTTCGGAAAATCATTGATTGAAGAACCGTTTCCCACCCTCCTCCCGGACATCTTCTTGACAATCACCATATAAGCTTCAAGTTTAAGCTTAAAAATATCAAAATGGTGATTTTCTTCTTTCTATTGAGGAATGGACTTGCATTCTCATGTCGTCTTTATTCCATTCTTCACGGATGGTGTGGTTGCTCTTTCCTTTTCTCTTTCGGAATGAGGACACCATCTTTGACCCGAGTATCATCCTTTATAGTTTCTACTATTGAAAATACCCGGTTATATCTCATCGGTGTGGAACTTTCGATGTTCATATGTTTATTAACATTGTGAGCGAAAGTCCGATCGAGATTGGTTTTCACGTTACTTTCCCCATGAACAAATGAATCAGGGGTCGAGTCAAGCTAGCGACTCGGTAATCAAAAACGATAGCTAAACATGGGTTTTCACCCATGTGTTCCTACAGTGTGGGGAGTTGCCCACATGTTGTATATAAGTTTTCTAAAAAAAAAAAAAAAAAAAAAAAAAATCATCTTTCAAAATAATGGCCGTAGTATTTCCTTTTCGTTCTCGGTTTCGGCATAACCGCGGTACTTTGAATATTGAGGGCAATATTCATTTCTAAGTGTGGGGAATTCTCACGAATTTTATCATGTAAGTATACCGCCTAATTCCCGTTTTGGCCAAAATTTTTTGGAGTAAGTGTTTACATCGACTCAATTGGTTATCGATCCACCTTGTCTAATAAACAAAAGGATTGGCTAATCCAGAGCAAGCGGCTCTTGGTAAAGATATCTCAAATCATTGACTTGCTTGCAATTTGCCCAAAATTGTATGGTATTATTTCACCATATCTTTAATTAGTGAAGAGTTGGCTAGCCCATAAGTTTATGGCTTGTGGTAAAGGCGATGGAAAAAACCATAATTGGTAATCAGCTCACCAAAGATAATATTGATAATTTATCTAAGAGTTGGCTAGTCCGAAGCAAGCGGCTTCGGTAAAGACAAATCAAATCCGTTGGAAGCGGTGGTTTGCTCAAAATCACATGGTTATCGGTGTACCATGGTTCATACTTGAAGCTGAAACATTTAGCTACTCGAGTAATGGCTTTTGGTAAAGAGATTCAAATCCATTAAGTTTTCTCAAAAGATTGCTAGGGACTAGCAATAGTTTAGTGTGGGGATTGATGAGTGTGTAAATACTCATCATTTTGGAAATCAATCTGAGCGCAAAAGCGTTTAAAATGCTCGAAATGCATCAAAATCTTGAAAATATTCCAAAATTGCATTTTATATGTTTCGGATGCAAAATGTTCAAAATCGGATGAAAAATGAGCTAAGTTTGCATAATTGGCGGTTTCAGTCCCCAGTTTCAAAAGTTGTCGAAAGCAGGTCCACGAGCACTTAATTTCAAAAGTAAAATCACCAAAGGTCCTTTTAAATCATAACTTGTCAAAATTAGTCCTTTGGTGAAAAATGTCAAAGTTTTGAGAAATTACAAAATTGGTCCTTGAGTTTGAAAATTGGCAAAATGGCCCTGAAATTGGAAAATGTCAAGTTTGGTCCTTGTACTTTTGAGATTGTCACTTTTAGCCCTTGGAGCAACTTTGATAAAATGGCGACCATGGTCCCTTGTTTTCGAATTTACACTAATGGTCCCTATGATTATTAATACCTTTTGACCTTTGGACCATGTCATAACCAATTGTGACCGCCATATTAGCCTTTGGACCCCTGTCATTAACCATTTTGACCCCTTTATTATTAATTCCCAAGTCAAATATCTGGTCAAATCCCTGACCCGCCAAAAGTCTTTCTTCCTCATTGCTCTCTGCAAACACTCAAGCTCCCATCCCCTCCTCTCCTTTACATTTTCTTGTTCCCCCCACCTCAACTAACCTCCAAAGAGCATTTAATGCTCCTTCCCCCCCCCCTCACTCAACCCAACTGGCAAATACTAATTTTGGCGCCAAAATCTAATTCAACAGCCAAGATCATTTTAAGCCATCCAATGGCTATCAATTCAAGTGGGAAACAATCAGAGATGAGAGAGAAAGAGTTTTGGATATAAAAGAGGCAAGAAGGAGCAAGAGAGGAGACTACTAGTTTTTATTTTTTTTTCATCAATGTCGTTTTTATAATAAATGTTCTAGTTTAGTTGCAAATCTGTTATCTTTTGTTTTATTGTATCAACTTCAAGTAATGTTATCAGTTTAATCTAATTTTAAGCTTCAATTCTAAGTTGTGTTCATTTTCATATTTCTTATTCTTGTTGCAAATTTGATTTTCAAACTCCTATGCTCAACTCTTTAGCGACTTATTTTAAGCTCCAACAAGCTTATATAAGCTTATTACATCTTTACAAGCTTACATTCAAGTTTCAATCCATTTTGGTATTTGGTCAAAGAAAGTCAAGCTGGGGCTAAAATGGAAATGGAGATGGAAATGGGTGATGCGATGATAGATTTGGGGTGATTCGAGTTCATTGGGTTGAGTTAAATAGGCTAGTGGTTCATTGTAGTTCGGTTTCAAGCCATTGTGGCTAAGGACAATTTGTAAGTGATTTACAAAGTTTCATTGCATAATCTTCAATTGTAGTTAAAATTGGTTCAATTCATTTATTAAGTAGTATTTAAGTTAATTTAAGTCGGTTTGATCAAAATCATTAGCTAGTTAAGTTTGTCTCATTGAAATTACCGTCGGTGGTTTAAAGGATGTTTGGATTTGATACTTAAAGCGCATTTGAGTGTAGTTCGATGGGTAATGTTTGTTGTGTTATGTTTGTTTAGTGTATTTAGCTCATATCGGTCAATACTTTGTGCTGCAAGCTCGAAAGTCAAATTGAACAAAATCATCTCCTTTGTATTAACTGTTTGGATTTTGGGAATTCAAAAACTGGATTTGTGCTTAGATATCATAAACATAGCTTGTTTTAACTTCATTTCATCATAATACACCAAGATCAGTCAACAAATTGAGCTTAAATCTCACCAAAGTCAACATTTCATCTTTGCTTTCAAAAGTCAAAATTGAAAAAAGTGATTTTCATCCAACTGAGAGGAATTTTCTTGGATTCATTTCTGGACAAAATTCAGTGAAACTTGTTGTTTTAAAATCTCATGTTGGTCTAATTTCTTATTAGCATTTTGAATAATTTTGTGAAATTTTATAAGCTCCTAAAGTGCTTGTCAAAATGGGGTTAGCGCCTGTACACACTTTCAAGATTAAGCGAGTGTGCATGTTTTAATATAAGCTTGTAACAAGCTCATTATAGCTCACTTTGGTCTCATCTTTGGTTCTTAAGCACTTAGCCAGGTCTAGTTTAGGTTGCCAATCTTGCTTTTCGGTTTCTTACTTATTTGGTGGCTTATTTTCTAGCTCAAAGTAGACCCTCACAATTTGTTTTAGCTTATTAGCCAAAACATCAAATCATTGTAGTTGCAATCCAGAGGTTATGGCTTGTTGTTTTAGTTGTTTTAGAGTTATTTTAGCTTAATATAGCTTCTTTTCAGTTTAGTGCTTATTTGTGGTGGTTGGCTTGTTTTAAGTGCTTAATTATAAGCACTTGGCTTTCTGATTACATATTCTTGTACACAACCCCTGTTTTTATATTTTCCTAGATTCTAAATATTATTTTAAGCTTTTCTTGAATTTTTCAGATTTTTATAGGTCGGTTTGGTATTTTCTCCATTTTAATTAGTTTTAAGCCTTTTTAATTAGCATTTAATACAAATAATTGAGAAAAGTTTCAAAAAATAATTTTCATTTTCCTTAAGTTAAGATAAATATAAAAGACAAAAAGTATTTTCTAGATTTTTCTTAGTTAAATTTGTATTTTTAAGCAATTTAAGTAGTTTTAAATAGTTTTAATTCCTAGAAAATAGAAAATATTAGAGAAAAATACAAAAATAGTTTTGAAAATTCTATTTTGTTATTTTAGATTTTCTAAGTCAAAATTTTATTTTTCTAGCTTTGTTTCATATTTTCTTGCATTTTAGGTTATTATTTAATAGTTATAAATAGTTTTTAATTAATAATAATTAATTTAATAGTTATAAAAATAATTTTCTTTTTCTATAAATTTTCTTTTATCATTAGGTTTGTAAAATATCATTTCATATTTTTAGGGTTAATATTGATTTAGTTTCACATTTTCTTTTGTATCTACGTAGTTTTAATTAAGTTTTATAAAAGCAGAAAAATCAAAAACATCATTTTGCAAATAGTGATAGCGTTTATTTAATATTTTTATCTTTTAATTTTCTTTAATTTGCATTTAAGCCTCGTAATTTGTTGGCTTTTTACGTAGTTATAATATTCAAATCCTCTTTCCGTTCAAATCTCTCGATCACTATCGTTTGGTGATCCATTGCATAGCTTCATTGGGACATAACGACGGGAAACCCTATACTCCCGGATCTTCATTGCATTTGTGCTTAAAAGCATTTTAAGTTTCTTCTGATTGGCCATTCACAAGTGGTCACTGCGTGAGAAAACTTGACGGTTTTGCATGATCACTACATTTTGGATCGATAAACATTCAAGGTGTTCGTTGATGGTAATATTCATGGGGTTATTGATTAAGTGACAAGAAGTTGATTGAAATGAGATGCATCTGATGTAATGAGGATGGATTGGTTTTACAGTTAGGGTTGAGAAGACATGATTCAATGTCTGCGTTTTGTGTGTTAGGTTAAAGTAGTTAAATGGGATTAGGGTTAAAGTTTAGTAGTTTTTATACCCGTTTAACTAGGGTTTCTTGTTAATTGGACCGGGTCTTGTGTTGGGTGGAAACATGATGGGCTCGCATGGGCTGAATTCATATTTCTATTTGTGGGCTGATATAATAACGGATGGACTGGCCAATGTATACGAATTAAATGGAAAATTGTGTTTTTGGATACAATTTTTTTTAATACTTGGTATACAAGTTGGTATTTTTGGTTGATACTAATTTTCACGGGAATACAATTTTTTTGACAAGATCGAGAAACCATTATCACATTCATTTAAACCGTTAATGAAGGCTAGTTTTGGGGATGTAACCGCAAGATGTGATTACGGCGTGAATTCACTATTATTTATTTGAGGTTGAAGTAGGATTTCACGGGTGCGTGCACTTACTATCTTGAAGATATCAGGGTTGGTTGGATGCATGATTCTTCGAGACCCTTGTTCGAGCTTTAACCGTTACGAATGACAAATACTTGAGTTGTCTAGTTGTACCTGATGTAAGGAGTTACATTGTTGTGCTCACATCATATAACTATCACTTTTAAGGAGTTACATTGTTGTGCTTAAGTGTCACACTAAGGTGTGGATAATTTGAGAAACTTTAAGTTTAACCTTTTTCGATGGTGATAAGAAAAAGGGTTCTTCGTCTGACAATAGTGCAAGTTTAAGTCACAAGTTCTACTTCAGTCTCAAGTTCGTCATATTGGATTTTCTCCATCAGTAGTCACTACAAAAAGCTGTCAGAATGATAATGGGGTCGGTAAAGAGTTAGCTGAGAAGAGTATACACGAGTAAGCGGTTTATCGTGATTGATTCTCACGAGATATTTATGGTACTTCACAATTGTTCGCTTAGTTGGACATACATGGTTTCGTTGTCTCCAATTCATCATCAACATATGTGGTGTATGATTACGATTCATTGAAAACATCGGGGAGAGAGTGTATGGGGCCTTGTTTCTTTGACGACTTTTGCGAAAACCTCTCCTTTCATGAATTTCTTCAATCGGTGGGAAGAAATGAGGCGATCGTGGTTCAAATTTCTCAAGTTGGTGTTATCGTCTCACTTTCACAAAGTTATCGTGTGTAAAGTTACCTAAATATGATGTTATGATGCCTTACACGGTTACATTATCGAGTAATTTCATATTCACAAGTAACTATTATTCCGATGAACCGCAACATTGGGAAGTCGTTTCATCTCGTCTTTCACGGATTGTTCGGTGTGAAGCATCTACATATGTGAGAAGATCTTGCTAATTTATTGCATGTTACCCCGAATGGATTTTCCATAATAAGTCGATTTACCTTGTGTGGTTTCTTGCTCATCTACAAATTCATTGCGTCTTGAAATCTTCAAAAGTTAGAAGAAATGTTTACTACATCAAAGTTTGAATATCTTTGAAGACGGTTTGTCGGTTTGGGGGAAGGCGATTTAGAAACTTCGCCAAAAGAAGTGTCTGAGAAGTGCTAAAGACATGCGGCATGATTTGGGGAAGTTAATCCAATTCATGCATATTACATCATTTGCCTACAAGTGAAGAAAAGCGGTTCTCAAGTCGAGGTACAAGAAGAAGACAAAGCGTCAACTTTCATCATCCTCGACTTGAAAAGCTTATGAAGACCTTTCTTTATTTGTTTTCTATATTTGTAGTAAATGTCGTAAGTAATCCCTTATGTCATCCCATTGGGAGAAGATTGTTGAAATCGCTCCTGACTCGTAAATGGAACGACATTGATGGGATTACATTTTCTATCTTTGTTAGCTTAAACACATGGGCTTGTTATGTCAATTTGCCATAGTTGTATGTGTTTAGGTATAAATACCCTCCTAGACTTTCCTAGGAGGGTGAGACTCTTAGTATAATTTACCTTTCATCTTTAATAAAATACACACTAGTTTCCCTTCTCTCTCTAGTTTCTCTCTCTAACTTGAAGATGGTGTTCTTCCATCTTCCTAGACCTCCCGAATCACCATATCAACCAAATAATTGGTCCTAACATAAAGAAAGCAAGTAAAGTAAGGATAGAAATGACACAACCGATTTAGAGTGGTTCGGCTACAAGGACACCTTCCTTGCCCTACTCCACTCCCGGAGTCACCTACTCGAGAGTTCAAGCACTATGTTAACAAACTCCTTCAACTTGGCGGAAAAGCCTTCACAACGTCGCTTACACTTTTTCCGGTACAATGCTAAATACCGAGTCCTTAACACGGAGGACCAAACCAACACAACTATAACACAACAACTACGTGAAATATGAAATACAAGATCTTGATACAGAAATCCTGTGGAGGAACAAATCAATCAAGGATCCCTTGCTTGGATGACTTGTAGAATCTCGTGACCTCGCCTTAGATAAGGACCTATATGAGAATCACAAAAAAAAAAAAGAAGAACTACTATATAGATCAAGAGATGCGAGATTAGAAGAGAGAAATAGTATATGAGAGAGTTTGTAAGAAGAGAGTCGATTACAATGAAGAAATAGCTCACTATTTATAGGAAAAAATTCATTATTGTTCCCCGGATCCCACGGGTCCCTTACATGAGGGATCCGTCCAGTGTAAATTGGGGGATCCGTAGGACGCTCCCCCTAAATGGGTTATGGGTCATGGGTCATAGACTTTGGTCCATGGGTATCCAAATAGATACAATGTATCTAGAAGATGCAATGCATCTAGTCAATGGGTCATGGGTTATGGATATGCTCCATGAGTATGGGCCATGGGTTATGGTTTTTACCCATCCTAATAAACTATTACAACAAATGAATTATTACAAGAATTTATGCTAAATGACTATATATGCAAATGTTTTACAAAAATAACATGTATCCTTATAATTTTACTTATGATAACTTTATGTTTGTTATCAACAAAACACAAAGAGATTGCTAAATATGAATAAGCGATTTTCGATTTATTTGTATTAACACTACTTTTCTACTCCTTTCAACTACCTTGGGGTCAAGGTCGGTGTGTCTAGCAATTTTGTAGATTTTGGGTTGAAGCTCTTGCCAAAATATCTTCCGATTATCGAAATGGAAAGTCAAAACGCTCTCTATTGGAGGCCGCTATACTCTTATCAAATCGGTCCTTAGCTCCTTACCTTTATATCAGATGTCGGTATATAAAACTCCCATGGGTGTTCTTCACAGAATGCAATCCATTCGTAGGAATTTCTTTAATTGAGGTGATTCTAAAGAAAACAAAATGTCTATGATTGGCTGGCAGAAAATTTTGGCTTCTATGAAAAAAGGAGGGCTTGGCGTCTCGAGTTTTTTTGCTCAAAATCGTGCTCTCTTGTTCAAATGGATATGGAGGTTCAGGTCTCAAGAATCTTCGTTGTGGTATCGTGTCATTAAAGCTATGTTTGGCGATCATGAATCCCTTGACAATCCACGTACTATTACTCGTCCTTCCAAGCGGCTAAATATCATTCGTGAGTTTAACTCTTTGTCGATAAAGGAATTCATATGTTGTCCTATATGAAAAGAAAGTTGGTAATGGTTTGAACACATTTTTTGGACGGATGTTTGGCTATCGATTCTCCCTTTATGTATATGTTTCCATGTGCGTATGCATTGGAATGAAATAATCTTTCCACGATGGCGGACAAACTAAATGATCCTACCTTTATTAAATCGTTTAGAAGACCTCCTCGTGGAGGATTAGAAGAAGAAGCGATATGTTCATCTCTTTGATATTGTTCATTCATGCGTTATTTCGACTCTAAGGATAGATGGGTTTGGTATCTTGATTCTACAGGTGAATTTTCGGTTAAGTCGGCTCGTTTATATATTGATGATTATCTCCTGCCGTCAGTAGATTCTCCTACTAGATGGGTTAAGGAAGTCCCGATTAAGATTAATATTTTGGCTTGGAAAGTGAGTTTGGATAAGTTACCAACTAGATTAAATTTTTCGCTTCGTGGAATTGAAATTTCGTCTATTAATTGCCCCATTTGTTGTACCGCGGGTGAATCTTGTTCACATCTTTTATTTTCGTGCATTATGGCTCGGGCTCTCATTAGCAAAGTGGCGCGTTGGTGGGAATTGGATATTCCTGATCTTTTGTCGTATGAGGATTGGCTTTCTTGGTTTTCTTCTCTTCGTCTTCCTAAAGGTGTAAAGGACATTTTGGAAGGTATCTTTTATGTTATGTGGCGGGTCATTTGGAATTACCGTAATCAATCTCTGTTTGGGAGCTCTCTTCCGCGAAAGGACCTTCTTTTCGATGAGATTTTGTTACTTTCTTTTACATGGTGTTCCAATAGATGTAAAAATAACTTTGATCGGATCTCTTGGTTGAAATGTTCAAGATCCTTGTTTTTGTAATTTTCTAGCTTCTTGCTAGTTTTTTCTATATAATTTGCCGTTCAAAAAAAAGGGGTGGCTTCTTCTTTTTTCCCCCTTAGCTAAGGGACCTTGTTAGTCTTACATTTATATGAGCCATTTAATGGGGAAGGATTAATATTTTTTGCCTTGATGATATACACCAATTAAAGGAAATAATAGGTCTCAATTAAGAAAGAAATAATCTTAAATGAGTTTGTGGACCCAATTCCTTAACTAAGGGAAAAAGTAAACAAACCATAAGAGTTCTTAAGAAACTTGGTGAAATTTTGACTTCATGTTGCTGCCAAAATTAGATTGAGATTCTCTAATGTTTGTCTTCCAAGTTGTGTCATGTTGAACTAATAATATAAAGGTAAATTAGATAGTGGGGTCATTGTTGGATAAAATATGAAACCCACCAACTTAAATCCTCTCACAATATGTTAACATGAACATTAGAGATTTAAACATGAGAGGATTCTAATCTCAAAAAGTTTGTCGTCAAATAAATGTCAAGTACAAAATAAAGTACTAACTGAATTCTAATTTTAACTTGCAACACGAAATATGCATAAGCAAAACGTGAAAGTAAGGCTAAACACAATGGCAACCTAGTTCACCTGTGCCACATCAGCTTTCTCTCTCCGACGACCTGACGACGACCTAGTTGCCACAGTGGTGACACGAGTTTTTTTTTTTTTTTTTTTAATTTAAATATTTTTAAAAACAAAATTAAACTTCATTAATAAAAATACTTAACATTACAACAATAACTAAAAACTTAAACTAATAAAACGTAGACGTTACAATACTTATTAAAACTGCAACTTAATAATCTAAGTTGTAACGTTCTTTGATTGCTGCCTTAAGTTGTTGAAGTTCTTGTAGTTGTCGTGCGGGCATATTTGTGTCGAGAGGTGTCTTGTAGAAAATTAAATCTTGCGTCCGGTTTGATTGTGCTGTCAATGCAAGCTGCTGACGTTGGAGCTCAAGTTTCTCCCTTTTGAACTCCTCGACTCGCCTTGCCCTTGCCTCTGCAAGCTCCAACTCTTTTTGCTTCAACTTTATGTATTCCTCTTCCATATTCTTGTTTTTTTCCTTACTTGAACTTTTGAACTTGAAAAAGTTTGTTGGGTTTATTGATTCGATGATACAAAACAATAAAGAATGAAACATCAAGGGCTTAAAGTGACAAGAAGAAAATCTACAAAAAGATGGAGGGACTTGCTTGCAAAATAATATTTATTATTTAGTCCTTAGTAGAGATTTGTAAACCCTAATCCTCTAGTATATAAAGAGGACATGGGATGTAGGTTTTCATAACTAAGTCTTTCATAATGTAGTCATTAAAGGTGTGTGTGTGTAACCTAGACGTAGGGTATAAACGTCTAGGGTTAGAGTATGTTTAGTTTAGCCTCGAGGATCTTTGATCCTGTTACAAGTTTAGTGTAACCGTATTATTACGATCAAATAATATTTGGGGCTTGGGTGATTATTAAATATAAACCTTGTGTCAATAACAATTAATGTTTTGTTCTATGTTCATTGCGTATAACCATTGTTATTGTTAAACCCTAAGGCTCAAACGATCTCGAGAGTCTAACAAACTCCTGATTGGTATCGAGCTTGGGAGCTCGTTACCTAGGGATTCGCAAGGTTTTATTGGTCGAAGAATGGCGAAAAGATGAAAAAAGTCGAATCTGAATTTTTTTTCGAAAAGCTTCTGCAGGACAGTTTTCAAACGACGATAACTTTGTCGTGAGCCGTTGGATCGGGCTACAATTTTTTCTGGAGCATCTCTATATACCCATTGATTCGATCCCAGACGGTCAAGTTTTGTCACACAAGTGACCACTTGTGAATGGCCAACCGTAACAAACTTAAAACGACACGGAACCAAATGCAATGAAGATCGGGAGAATATAGTGGATTCCGGGTCGTTAAGTCCACGGAGACTCGATGGTGTTTCAAAACTTTCGGAGATAGAATGATCACTAAGGATAATGATCAGCAAAGATTTGGATTGGAAATTACACTCTTGATTGATTGGAATGTAATTGGATACGAATTGGAAAGCACAACAATCGGATAAAACAAGCGTGAACACGACGTTTAAAAACTACGTAAGCGTACAAAATAAAAAGTGAATTTAAAGAAATAAAAGACCTACAAATATGAAAATGACATTTGTTGGAATCCTAAAAATAAAAGAAAATTATTAGAAAAAGAAAATTATTTTTATAACTATTTATCTAATTATTATTAATTAAAAACTATTTTAAACTATTTAATAATACTCTAAAATAAAAGAAAATATGAAATAAGGCTAGAAAAATAAAATTAAGACTTAGGAAAATCTAAAATATTATAAAACTTATTTTAAAATTGAAAATATATTTTTTTACACTTTATATCTATTTATTATTAATTAATTACTATTTAAAATACACTTAAATACTAGAAAATACAAAATTAACACGGAAAATAAAAATTTAACTTAGAAAATCTAGAATATTATAAAACTAATTTTAAAACTGAAAAGATATTTTTATGCTTTTTAATTATTTATTACTAATTATTTAATACTTTTAACTATTTAAAATTATAATAAATACTAAGCAGATAGAGAAAAATATGAAACTTTTCTAAAAATAACTTAAGATGACGAAAACTAAGAAAAATATAAAAACTAGAAGTGCTTAATAATAAGTGAAAAGAAAAATCAAAAAGCTAATTCTATTAAATAAATGCTATCACTATATTAAAAATGATGTTTTTCGGTTTTCTTTTGAAAACTACTTAACTACTTAAAATAAGAAACTTTTACAAAGACAAAAATTTTACAAACTGAAAATAAGCCGTTTGGTGAGCTTATGAGCTAACGATGGAGGTTATGAGCTTATTTGATGTTTTAAAGCTTAAACAAGCTTATAAGATGGAACAAAAGATGGAATAAGATACAATAAGCTAAAACTACTTAAATGAAGCTAAAGACACAAAAACACATCTTGATAAGCTACTAAAAGACAATAAGCACTTATGACTCTTGTGTTAAAAGGCAGAAATGGGACAAGGTTTAGGCTATAAGCGACCTATCAAATAAGCTTCAAAATAAAAACTTAAGCTTGGGACCTCAAGATGGCTAGGTCACTTTCCAAAGAACCAAGAATCACAAGATTAGACCAACAATTAAGCTCTGTGTGAGCTTGTGAAAGTGGCTACTTCCCTTTGTGCATGTGGCATATATTTTGAAGAGGTACTCAAAAGAAGTGAAAAATAAGCCTTGAATAAGTGATTAAAGTGAACTAATATTTTTCTAATTAAGTTTAGCACTAAACTTTAACATTCCAAAAGATTTTAGGCTAAAACTCAATATTAAACACACACTAAAATTATCTATTTTATTCAAAACGACCAAATTGAAAATTTTGACTTTTTAAGAAAAACACTAAGGTTGACTAAAATGAACTTTGAGCCGATTCTATCAAGCGATTATGTTGTTTTAAGGTAGATTAAGACTAATTTTAGCAACAATGACAACTTATGAACACAAAAACAAGATCATAGATCATAAAACCCACAGTTAGTACACTAGATGGGATCAAAAGGTATTTTGACTTTTCAAGAACAAAGACTGGTTTTCTTGGTGAGATGAGTTATTAGGCACTAATGAGACATGAAACAAGTAAAAGCAAATGCTAGAATACCTTCTAACACAGTTGCACAGTGAAACCAAACACCACTGATAAAAGCTGTTTTGTGATTATCAACACAAAACTCAAATTAAAACCATGAAGCGATTCTGAGACCTTATAATATCATTTATCAAGACTAAATAAACATAAAACAACGACCATAACAACATTAAACTAAGAAATGATGATAATGCTATTTTAACTGTCAAAATTAGATTTTAGCAACTATGAATTAAAAGAACAACCAACTGTTTTTAATCTTTAACTTTACTTAACTACAACTAATAAACATGAAGAAAGCAGAAATTCAAGCTATTTAACAATTCAAGCGGTGAAATGCCAAAATGATCAAAATGCTTACAAGTGGCTATCCAACGAAATCACGAACCAAGATCAAAAGACCACTCCTATGGGCTTACCACTAAGCCACTAACCTGTGGCAATCAATATTCACCCTGCTCCGACTTTGATCACCATTTCTTGTGATTTTGAATTTTAAACTATTTATTTGTATTTTTGGTGATTTTTGCTTTTGATACTAAATTGATTTTTAAAGTATCTAATAGCTTTATAAAGCTATCTAGGAGCTTATGTTTGCTTATGAGTCCATATTATCAAGCTTAACAACATTCAACCATTCATGAAATTTTTGAATAAGGAAAATTTGCATAAACTGAAATAGGACTTAAACTTTGAAATTGATTATCACAAAAGCTTTATTTTACACAGGATACTTGAAATACAAAGTTTAAAAGATTAAAGATACACTGGAATTTAAAATTAGACTAAAACGACATGCATAAATAAAAATTACACTAGATATCCCAATACATTGCATCTCTTCTCCTCTTTATAGACTTTTTAGACTTCTTGTCGACCTCTGAACATATCCCACTTCATCTGAGCCATTGGATCTTCAAATTTCATCACATTCGTCCATGTGGAGTTTTTGGCGCCAAAAGTCTCTTAGCAGGTTACAATCAATTAATGAAGTTTGGAAGATATGGAGGTGGAGGGGGGTTGGTATACAAGGTGAGGTGGAGTGTTGAAAAAGTGGAAAAACCACCTCTGGTTTTGGATATCAGGCATGGTGAGGAAGGTGAACAGTGGAAGCTGTTTTGGGCGGGGTTTGACTTTGTTTGACCGAGGGGTATTAATAAAGGGGGTTCATAATTGGGGGGTCACAGGGTATTTGGCAGGGGTCTTTTGTTTTGGCTGGGTTTAAAATACAAAAGGGGTCCATTTGGTATTAATTAAGCATAAGGACCATTCTTGTAATTCTGCAAACTAGAGGGACCAAAACTGAACTTTTTCCAAATTTCACACAAGGACCAAACTTGACAAACTTTAATAGTACAAGGACCAAATTTGCCATTTTTAAATATCCAAGGACTATTTATGACATTTTTCAAAGTTGAGGGACCTTTTCTGCCATTTGACCAAAGATTCATTCAAGGACCATTTTTGACAACTTAGAATATTTCAGGGACCTTGAATGATATTTTCTTTATTTTGATATACCGAGGACCTGTTTTGACAACTTTTGAAACTTGGGGACTAAAGCGCCAATTTTGCAAACTTGATCGTTTTCATCGATTTTGATATTTTGCATTTAAAACACATAAAACACTTGTTTGTGATATTTTCATCATTTTGATGCATTTCTGAGTGTTTTCAGATGTTTTTGCAGTTTAGATGGTACAAAAATGATGAGTATTTAGACACTCATCACCCATCTAACTTTTCACCAGATGGATTGTCAATAGGAGCTTGCAATCAAAATTTATTCTATTTCGAAGTCTGCTGCATAAACTGGGTAAAACTTTCGAATTTTTGGATTTTTTGGGTTTGTGAAGCACATGGTTGTATTAAGGTTTTTTTGTGCATGTTTGTTTTTTATTCTAGTGGTATTAATTCACCTCGTACTCAAACATTAATGTTGATATCATAACATGGGACGGTGCGATGGAGTATTAGCGATTTATTGTGCTACAAAGTATTAAAAGATTTGTTGTGCTACAATTATCAAATTGGACGGTGGCCATAATTATTTTGTGAAAAATATTCGGTGGTATTCTATTCTACATGGGATTGTCGTTTTGCATGTCTATTAACCTCGTATTCTTCGATCGAAATTCAATAATAATGTTCTTGGATTGATTATCATATGACAAGACCTATCCCATGTCGGTGCTCCATGTCTACAATGAAGGATACTCTTGTTCGTTTAGAAGCATTGAAGCACTTACAATTTAGGTTGCTTACTCGTGTTTCTTAAATCTTGCTAGCATTACGAAACTACTACTATGCTTCAACATTCCTACTACTAGTTTTAAGTTGTACCCATTGCTACAAGCGTCAATGTATCGATTACCACTGCTACTATCTCGTTCCACCGCTAGTCATCCGGTAACCATTTGTTATGTTTCTCGAAACCATCGCCAAGCTATCTCGTAACCACTGCTAGTTGTCGAAACCACTGCTAGCTTTAATCGAAACCACTGCCAAGCTTATTGTTACCACAGCTAGCGTTACTTGTTACCACTGCTAGTGATATAGGTAACCACCGCTAGCATCCTCGTGATTCCACTGCTATGTTTGAAGATGCTACTGCTCATGGTTGCAAGGGTTTCAAGGTTTATTTATGAGTGGTGATTTGGAGGGTTTATGATCGACAAGATATTGGTATGTTGTATTTGTTGTTACATGTATTGGTTGTCAAGTTATATATTGGTTGCTACTCGTTTGTCACATGATGCTAACTGTCTTCATCTATTTTGTAAGCAACATAGATCAAAGCTTTGACTTGGTACCCTATCATATGGTGGACCTACACTAAGATGACATATCTTGGTCTAATATTTTACGTAGTGATCTCTCACATGGGGATATTATAATATTGTTTTATTATCGATCTTGGGATCACGACTTATACCTATTCGTTTGATATGGAACTAATGTGATCACGTGGGACTTTTATCCAATAGGTGAGACAATGTTAATTTTTTTTTGGAGGAGGTCACGTGGTATTGTCCAATATAAGACGTTTCTACGCTTATACTATTCGATATTGGACAACGAAGGATTTTTGGATTTGGATTTGAGGGGAAGTCGAGAATGATACACACACAGGATATTGGTTCACACACACAAGGAGTTTGGTTTTGGATTTTATTTGTTCTTACAAGTGTTAAAAGCTCGGTTTGGATTTATTGCATAATTGATTACGAAGAAGATTGATCATAACCTATTTGATATTGTAGTTGAGTAACACAGTTCGTGCTCTTATCATATCTCAAAGTGGGTGTTACACTTTGGAGATAACTTGTTCGTGATTAAAGGATGTTGACGAAGACTTGCAAAATCTAGTTGTCATAGGTCAAGGGGTGGATGGATGAAGACCTAGTTAACTATCACTTAAAGGAGTTACATTGTAGTGCTCAGTGTCTCATTGAAGATGAGGATTTTGTCAAGATATTGCGGTCTACTTATATGGTGTTAGTATAAGTTTGGAGTCACGTGGATAAACAAGACATAAGACACAAGTTTGGGTTATTCTACTTCTTTATCAAGTTAGTTATATTTGGTTTTCTTCACAAGTGATCATTACAACGAGCTTACAGATTTAAAGAATCATTTGATGTTCATGCACCACTCAAGGGGAAGTTTCTATTGCATATGTTCTCTATTTGTTGATAACAAAAGGAGAAGAGATATTGAGTGCGATGGCATGGATTAAGGGAAGACAAAGGATGACAAAATGTTTCATCATGGTGAGATTTAATTATCTCAACCACGCTACTTCGTCTAAGGAAGTTCGTACAAGAACCGTGTTTGTTTTGTCATCATCAAATAGGGAAGATTGTTGGGTTTATTGATTCGATGATACAAAACAATAAAGAATGAAACATCAAGGGCTTAAAGTGACAAGAAGAAAATCTACAAAAAGATGGAGGGACTTGCTTGCAAAAGAATATTTATTATTTAGTCCTTAGTAGAGATTTGTAAACCATAATCCTCTAGTATATAAAGAGGACATGGGATGTAGGTTTTCATAACTAAGTCTTTCATAATGTAGTCATTAAAGGTGTGTGTGTGTAACCTAGACGTAGGGTATAAACGTCTAGGGTTAGAGTATGTTTAGTTTAGCCTCAAGGATCTTTGATCCCTGTTACAAGTTTAGTGTAACCGTATTATTCTGATCAAACAATATTTGGGGCTTGGAGTGATTATTAAATATAAACCTTGTGTCAATAACATTTAATGTTTTGTTCTATGTTCCGCTGCGTATAACCATTGTTATTGTTAAACCCTAAGGCTCAAAACGATCTCAAGGAGTCTAACAAACTCCACAATGTTCTTGGCCATATTAGTAACAAATGATGTTGGTGGCTCGGGTGCTTTCTTCTTGGCTGCGTCACGACCTTTTGGTCGTGATTCTCGAGTCTCTTCTTCTTCAGAATCATCCACGTCTTGGGGATTAAAAGGACCTTTTGTTGACCCCGAGGTGGTTTCCGAAGTCTTGGATTTCTTCCGACTATTCGGGGTGGCGAGCATCTCAGCAGTTTTCAAGCGAATGCCCTCTCAAACTTTCCAACACTCCTTCAATATAAACTCATGCTTGTGAATCACACGGTATTCGTTACAAGCCTTTTCATAGTCGTCTTCGTCATTCTCACCACTTTCGTGATTATTCTTGATATTATCCATAATTGCACAAAAGAAACCAACCCTTGAATGAATCCTACCCTTCCATTTGGTCGTTATGGAGTCGTAGGTTCTTGTTGAACCAGTTTCATTTTCAAAGTACGCTATCACCTCATCCCAAAACCCACTCCGGTTGATAGCGTTCCCTCTTTCCGAATTTTCCGACACATGTATCCAAACTCTACAAAGCGCGACCTCTTCCGGTTTTGTCCATGCTTCGACCTTTTGGTTGCAACATTCTTGCCCTTCTCCTTTGTAGCCCGTTTGAACCCTTTTTGATTTGTGGGTGATGTCTCTTCGACATCGTCTTCAATCTGAATAGAACCGTGGTATGAATCGTGCCCCGAACCTTGTCCCATCGAAGCATCTTGAGTCGGGTACTCTTGAGACGTGTAGTTTTGAGGAGGGAATTCCATAAAATGCTCAAAATCCATATCAAGATTAACACCATGAAGCGGTGAAAATGATTGATTAGGTTGGAAAGATTGGGAGAAATCCATGTTAGGATGATATGACGACCCGCTTGGTGCTTGGTTTTGATTGATACTCGGACGACCCGGTGGGAAATATGGACGATTGACGTAAAATGGGTTTTGATTGTGGTTGGGTTGTGGTAGTCGTGTTTCATAATCAAAACCGGTGCTCAGCGAATACCCGATTTTGTGGTGGTGTTACACGGTTAATTCAAGCGGTGGATCCGTGAGAAATTCAAGTTCGGGAATTTTGGGAAGTCGGGATCGTCGGTTTTTGATATGGGAGTTTTCTTTGTGACATGATGAATATTGATGAGAAGTTGTTTGAATTGTGTTTGAAATTGTGTGTTTAAAATGTGTTTGAGGTTGGTATTTATAATGATGTAAAAGTGGTAAAGTTTTTAATTTTTTTTTTTTTACAAAGCGGTTCGAATTTTTGGAAGTATGTAGCTTTGATACTCGGTTGAGGAGGCAACTTAGTTCACTCCTCATCTCCCTCAACCTTCCTCAACCGATCACCCCACAATGGGGCAACCGGGGTCAACCGAGCACATAATCGATAGGGTCAACCGACCATTGCGTTTAGCCTAATGTAAGACTACAAAAGTTGATGTGGCACATGTACATGCAAGCTTTGCATTTATCTCTTTTGAAACTTGTGAGTGCTAAAATTAGAGTTGGTAATTTCTGTCTAAAATCAGAAAAATAGGTTAAATGGATAAGTTTTTAAAAGATTTGGGTACATTTAGCCTTCATTTTTTATTTTTTTATTTTTTTGAAATGGGTATATATTGCCCATTTAGAAGTTAAATGGGCATAATGGGCATATCTTTTTCTCGAACATTAAATTGCTTTAAATAAAAAACTTATAGATATAGTATATTTAGTTACTAAAATATATTTAGTTACTAAAATATAAATGATATGCTATGTTTGAGGAATTTTTTTGTCATTTTAGGTCTTTTTTAAACCGATTCATATAATATGAGCCCATTTCACCCGTGCCTGTTTAAGCCCGTGCCCGTTTAAGCCCGTGCCTATTGAGCTAGTAACCGTTTGGCCCGTTGCCCGTACTTGCCCGGTTCACCTGTTTTGCCACCTCTAGCTAAAACTGACCTTATTAACAAGTCGAGTAGCTCGAGCCTTTTAGAATTCAAGCTTGACTTATTTATATATAGAGTGAATTTCGTCTATATCCTAAAAAAACTCGCTATTACATCAATTTTTTTTTTAATTTTATAATTACGCATATGTCCTCACAAAACTTAATATTAATAATACTCTTGTATATTCAAATAAGTAATTTAATCATAATTAAATCATTTTAGCTTTTAAAACTCTTTCCCATGAATTTGTCAACTAATGAAGTTACCTGTTTGCCTTTCTCTTTATTCTCTTCCTTAATGAAATTACATGCTAACTTCATCCACTAATAGACGAAGCAAATGAGAGAAACAATATTTTTTTCTTTTTTAATCATATACTAATGTATACATCTTTTCAAACAAAATGAATATATAATAAACTAACAAATTCACCATTACAACTAAATTTATTGATTCGGAAATAGAATAAACCAAGTGGAATCATTTAATTAAAATCCAACCCACGAGTATAACTTAAACAACATACCAACCAAATGACTTGCATCTTTACTCACGACCCATAAACCAATCAAAGATAAAACCTTTGCTTCACGGATCAAATGAACAACACAAGAGCATAAGGTGCGGTAACGCAATAACGTGACGATGGCCCGACGTGCTATGCGCGTTGTCGGCGTTATCACATTGTCGTCCTTGCGTTGGCAGCGGCGTTGGGTGGTGTGTTAATCCACCAACGGTCGTTGTTGTGTGAAGTAAAAAAATTAACTTTTTCCAAAAAAAAATTAATGCGCTGGCTATAAACCGGTTTAAAAAAATCACTTTTTACACACTTATTTAAACCCATTTACCCACTCGTACATTCCCACTTTCCCAAGTTCGGCAGGCAATACAAAATGTCGTCCTACATACCCGAACAACTTTATCATCAACAACATAAGCAAATTCTTAACCAACAAATCCAAAATCTACAACAAAATCCAGGGATATGTGTATCGTACCCATTGAGCTGCAAACCAAACCTAATATTGCCAACTCGATAAGGATCAAACAACCAATGCCGCCAATTCAACCATTTTTTCGATCTTCTCACAATCCACTCGTAGCTCTTTAATTGAATGTCTTGAACGATTTTATTAACACTAGCAACTTTTCCTTTAAAGATTCGGCTATTTCTCTCTTTCCACACAAAATATCCGGTTGCCCATATAACTACTTGCCACATCCTAGATGAATTGATAGAAATGTTTACGTTTCCATTATGAACTAATAATTCGCCAATGGAAAAGAATTGACACCCCAAACTTCCACCACCCAAAAATTGTATCCCACACGTTCATAGCAAACTCACACGTCACCAAGCGAGAACACGATTCAACCACGCTATCACAACTTGGGCAAAAACGAGTCCAAGTCAATACCTCTCTTGTTAAGTTCCTCTCGAACCGAAGTCTACCCTTTAACATCCTCCAAATGAAAACATTAACCTTTTTGGAACCCACTTATTACATATTGCTTCTTGACTACCATTTTCCACGCGAAGAATCTTCTCTTCTATCATCTTTGATGCCTCTTTGACTTTGATAATTCCATCATCGTGAAGCTTTCATCGCCAACGATCCCTACAATCATGAGACAAACAACATTCTTCAAAATATCTAAAAGATCTTCTAACTCCCTACTCGATTATTAATTGAGTAGGGAGTTAGAAGATCTTTTAAATATAAAGCTTGGGCTCGAGCTTGAGCTCGATTATTAATTGAGCCCAAACATAGGCTTGCTTGAGCTCGTTTAGACTCGACACACGTTCTAGTTTTTTACCGATTTGATCCCAAGTTTTTTCACAAGCAGCGCGACTCGTTTCTCCCCTTGCTTACAAGCAGGGACGGATCCACATAGTACATGTGGGGGGCAGCCGCCCCCCATGGCTAGCCGAAAAAGTTGATATTTTAGTGTAATTTTTATTTAATTTTGACCATTTTTCGATAGTGACCCCCACCAAAATCTCAAATTGCCCCCCACTCACATATTAAAATCCAACATTTAACTCTTTAAAGTCTTATAAATCCTTCATGTCTAGGTAAAAATACTCGATTTACCATTATGTTTCTAGTTTTTTCTTTCGCATTTTTTTGCTATCGTAAAAAAAAAATTTTTGCCCCCCACATCCTATTTTTCTGGGTCCGTCACTGCTTACAAGTTACAAGATCGACATGCTTCACGCATACAAAGACTAGTTATTGTATATTCGATCATCATGTTTTTTACCTCTCAAGAAATATGCATTTACTAAAACATGTATGTTATATGAAGCAATATTTTTTTGCATTACCTCTAAATTGTTATGGGCTTATATCGTTAGTCGTCACTAGTGACTAGGGTCATAGTTATTTTTCAACTGTTGATAAATTTGACACCATGTTTTTTTTTCTTTTTTTTTTTCTTTTTTTTTTAACAATGAAGATTCATTAAGCTAGCGGGGAACTAGAACAAAACACCATGGTTTAATTTGTTTTTCAGTCTCGTGACTGAACCTTATTGTTTACAGAACATTACGGGTTTGCTACTGGATTCGCAACTCAATTCCTTATTTCTCATACACTGTTCAAAGACGAAACCATTTTGTTTAAAGTTCATGGGAGAATGCTCGAATGATCGTTTGTCCTTTGATGAACATTGTGTCTTAAACCTTTTAAAATTAATGACGTATGTTAGGTTTTCATATAGTGCTACGTGAAAAACGAGATACCATGATGTTGAAATATTGTAAGTTAGCATCGTTAATGAAGTTGATTTATACCAACTTTCAAAAAGAAGTCAAAAGATGTATGATCTGTATATATAAAATACAATTAAAGGCACTTATGAATCGTATCTTGGACTTGGCTTGGATAACATGAAAGTTATGGTGTACGTCTTTTCTTTATTTTTGGTAAGATGACTCCATTTTTTATTAGCAGGGAATCCGGACGTTGCAGCGGTAAATATCATGTAATTAAAAAATTTAACGAACAATATTTTTATAATTAGTATTTATTTACGATGACAATTACTTTACAAAATGACGAATCTATTTTTATTTATTTATTTTATCCATGATAAACTATCAAAGCTCTAACGTACATGATGATATGTTATTTGATGCCACATTGAAATCTTTTTCTTTTTTTATTTTGAAAGTTCGAACATAAAAAACAATGTATTTTGTAGAAAGTTTTGTTATATTTTTTTTTGCCTAAGAACTCTTGAGATATATGAATGTGTTACTTTTTATGTTTAATAAGTTTATACTATATGTAAAAGAAAGTTATATTATTTAAAAATAATTAATGAAATGTCTTAAATATTTTAGAAAGAGAGTGTTTAGCAACTTGTTTTGTTTGTACATGATATTTCTGTGATGTCTTGCATGCGTTCATGCATGACTACTTTAATAGTCAAAAGTTTTGGCGAACAATAGTATTTGATTATATATTTTTGGTGATAATAACTTACATATGGCGATAAGGTTAGGAAACAACTTTATCACACAATATTTCATATAAATACAGTAGATTGCCCGTGCATCGTGATGCTATGGCTATACAAAAGCGGTAGTTAGAGGTATTATAAAGTTATGCCGATTGACCGTGAAAGATAATTGCTAGTCAATAAATGTTGTGAAATATACGTCACAATATTATATAACGTATAAACATAGAGTAGTATAAATGTTGTGTCAACTTCCTTTGATCCGACGATGAAGATTCTACATGGGAATCATGTTGGAGATAAAATATAGAGCAGAGAACCGATTATGTATGCTAGACAAAAAAATGTTGTACCTTTAACTTATTATTTGTATTTTTTAAATTGTTGTTTTTGTGTTTGAATGATTTGTACAATATGATTTATTACTTGTATTGCTTAATTTAAGTTTAAGAGATGTTTTAATGACATTTAGTAAAGTTTGACCATAGATTGGAAGAAAATTTTTTGTACTAAATTTGTTTGTACAACAAGCATATTTATTTGTATTGCTTAAACTTAGTTTCTTAATGCATTTAATGGAGGAAAAGATCTTCCTATATTATAAGATAGTAAGATTAATGATACTTTTTAGTGAATGGAGTTTTGAAGATTACATTAAGGGAAGTGATATTTACATGAAGCTATTTGATTTGCACACAGAATTTTGATGTCAACTAACAATACTGCCTTTAACATTATTTTATTAAAACTGGATACATCTTTGTCCAGAATGAGCTATTTATTGACCACTAAAAAAGAAAACATCACGGAATTCTCACAAAACCATTTATGTAACACTAAATAAGCATAAACTCTCTTCACTTGTATCTCTGCGAGCCTACAAAACTCGTTCTGGATGGCTGTTTTAGAACAAACTTATTCAGACTAGTTTTCAGACCGATATATGTGTTTGTTGGATGATTCACTAGTTGAGAGTTTGTCGTCTAAAGGTGGCGATAACTAACTCTTACCACGAGCGGTAAACTTTACCAGGGAAATGACACCTCATTGTTTTCCTTTCTATTAGAGCAAAAAACTTGGTCGGCAAAGGAGTTAAAGTATGGGTTACCATGCCTAATGCTTACAACGCTCCGTTTATGGTGTATTATCTCGAGGATTTCAAGACGATATTTTGTTGGTAAAACGTGGTTGTGGTGATCGACCTGTCAATCATAGTGGAAGGAGAAGTTGTAATATAGTCGAGATTGGCGACCGTTGGAGTGAGATAGCCTACAATGAGATGGGCACTGGTGGAATTGTACAATAAGACTTAGAAAGAATGTGTAGGATACAGAAGCCGGGTAAAATAATATTAAGGGTATAAATATCATTTTGTTTTAAATTTCTGTGTATGAAGTAAAAAGATCCGTGTCAATATCACTTCTCTTACATTGACCAATAAATATGTGCGGGTGTTGATGTATAACTTCATTAGTTGTATTTGCTTAAAATCTAAATATAAAAATCTTAAAAAATTATAAGAGAGCATCAAAAATGTTTTATACTCCATCCGTTCCAAAAAAAAGTGTCTAACTTTACTATTTATGTTTGTCACAAAAAAATGTTTAGTTTTTTATTTTTTGATAGTAATTAATTATGACTAGTTTTCCTACTTTACCCTTACAGCCAAAATATGCATTAACTAATCAATTCAAAATTTTATAGGATAAAAACCATCATTAATTACATATATCATAATTTGTCTATTTTTTGTTTGTGGATATTTTTTTTGAGACGGGGGAGTAAGTAGTTTAGATTATGCTCGTATTAGGTAATTAATGTTGAGTTTCATTATAGAACCTATCTCATGCATTTAAGGAAGAAATTGTATTCATTCTAGTGTTTAAAACGCAACTAATATGACAGATTGATCCATATTTTTGGCTATGAGTATTGCAGAATGCGTTTAAAAAAAAGGCCTAGCTTGTTCTAACAAAAATACATAAATGTTTCTCAACGCTAAATCTCCGTTAATTGAAATTTTAATGCAAGTATTGGTATGAGAAGTGATTCGCACACTCCAAAAATTTATTGGGATACCCCATTATATGCAGTAAACAATTGTACTTTATATATAATCTGCTTTAAGTTCTTGTACAGTGAGTGTCCCAATCAATTTTTGAAGTGTGCCAATTACTTCCATATTGGTATATACAAGCATACTACTAGCGCAACACGGGGAGGGCAAAGATGGAGGGCGTTTTTCGGCATTGCATTTTCTAGCGATGGTAATTTGGTAACATTGCAAGAGAGTAGAAAGGGGTTTCTTTTAAAGCAATACACAACATACTCGTATAAAACATATGAACTTCGAATAGAGTTACAAAATGTCAAAAATCGACTTCAAGTGAAACTAACAATTTAGAATTTTAGATGCAACTAATAATTAAATATTGGGAAATTTCATCTATATCCTTAGAAAGCTTCAATATTACATCAATATCCTTTTAAATTTCATAATTACATCAATACCTTTTTAAACATATAAATACTCAAATATATCCAAATAAGCAATTTAATTTTAATTTAATGATTTTCAAATTAAAAAGCTAGTCATTAAATGTAATATTACATTTTTACCCTTACATCTAATTTAATTTGGTTTATATGTTCTTCTTCTTCCTTTATTTCTTTTCTTTTTATTCACTGAATACCCCTTTTGTTTTCACATATTAGTATCAAAACAAGCATTATCAATCGGTTGATACTTTTAATATTTGTCTAATTAATCATATAGTGTCACTTATATATTATTGTAGCTCAAACAAATTAAAAATACATAGATTGCTAATGTATCTATACATATAAACATAATCTCACATGGTTACATATTTAAATCTATTTATTGCAATGAATACTATATTTACAGTGTTACGGTGTAAAGTAATCTTATTTAGTAAGTATACCAACACGATTACTATTTTGGTTTAATATTGATAGATAAGTCTTGGAATTAAAACTAATTTGAAATAGCAGTACAATTCAAGGAAGAAAAAGAGATATGAAGAAAGATTAGCAGATACGACTCATGGGGTATGCGATGTTTCAATTTTGTTTGATTGGCGCAGGAGGGTATAGAGGTAAAAGTCTCTTTTAATTATAATAGTTTTAAATTTTAAATCATTTAATTAACCCATAATTATTTATTTGGATATACATGTATATTTATAGGTTTTAAAAAGATATTGATGTAATTATTAAATTTAAAAGAATATTGATGTAATTTTGAAATTTTCTAAGGATATAGATGAAATTATCCTTTAAATATTTGTGTTGGGAGCGAGAAATTTGGATAAGTTTAGAGCGGGCTACCTATGGGCTGTCTTATTTAATCAAATTGTGGTAAATAAGGAATTTATAGCTGAAAATTGGTTTGTGAACCTACAAATACACCTAAAATTATAATTTTTTTGAGCGTATAAACGGATGAACGAAAAAATCACATAAGTTGTGTCGAATGATAAATAAATTAGATCTACTATTAATTAAATTTAGAAAATCCATTCATATAATAGTCAGGAAAATATGCTAAAACTGTGATCATAGATGACATTTATTTTTAAGGAGAAGTTAGTCCCACACTTTTTTTTTTATACAAATGACACCTCTTTTTTTTCGATTATTTATTTATTTATTATTTTTTTATAATATTGCTTATATAAAAAGACTATAAAACTGAAAGTACGGAACATAAAATATAAAGTTTAATAAGTCAAAAACTTAAACTGACAGAAAATACGGAACAAAAACTGATAAAAAACTGCATTGTACTGTAAATTGGAGGGACAAAATTAATCTTTTGTATCTTTACCTCCTTATATCACATCAAAGATGGTGGGAATAACATAACTCTTGTTTTTATCAAAAATCTTGAAAGGTCATCTTCTTTCTTTTGAAATCAGTTTTGCCACCATATATAAAATTTTAAAAAATTTCGAATCCAGAATTTTTAGGTTTACAAAAGTCATTTCGTAATAAATTTCAATTGCAACGCATACGAAACCAAAAGCATCGAACTGAAAATAACTAGGCAGACTATAGTGTAGCAGTGTGTAAGAGCACTCGGGGCAGCATGTTATAGGCACAATTTGGTGCCTATAACGACGTTATACTCTACCGTTGGGTGCGTTATAGGCACCACGTTGTGGCTATAACGACCGATTTTATTCATTATTTTTTTAGTGTAAAGTGACGGTTTATTATACTGTGTTATAAGAATATTATTAAGGATTGTGTTTTTGAGATTTTGTGTTATTGAAATATTATAGGAAAAAACTAATGTGACGCACTTATAACTTGACGGATAACACCGATTGCACTTAGAGCATTCCCATTACTAACGCCATAACGGCGTTATAGGGCATTTAAAGGCGTTGAAGCCGTTATAACCATTGGAGCCGCGGCGTTATTTCGGCGTTAGTCCCTCCACGTTAGTATGGCAACGCCCGTTAAAAAAAATCATTTCACCCCCCTAAACCATTTCAAATAAATTATCACTTACACCCCCTCAACATATTCAAATTTAAATTTAAAATATACTGGTTAATTCTGGGCGGGATAAATTCAAATTCAAATTTGAAATATAAAAATCAAATATGAGCGGGATTTATTCAAACTCAAAATCAACTCGTTGTATATACAACTCTACCGAGTTGTTTAGAACACACAACACACACAAGTTACACACACAACTCACACACACAAAAATGTCTTGCAAATATTTTCTCGGCAATTCCCAAGTCCGGAAAAGTTGTCGGAAACCGACTTTCCAACTCCAAATCGATTCTTGGAAACCGACTTTCCAACTCTACCGAGTTTGAAGTTTACTCAACACCACCGAATCTCTCGACCGGTTTTCAACCGGAAAATGTATTTTAAACTCTCCACCGTGAACAATCCATTTGTTCCAACTCCACCGTGAGCAGTCCACATATAGATCTTCAAAACCACCCGGTAGTTAAGTGAGGCTTCTCTTCGACAACTAGAACAAGATATTGAAAGCGGTAGGGAGATTATGGAAGAAGCGAGCACGTGAGGAAGGCGCTCGTCGTGAGCAAGAAGCACGGAAGCTCGGTATCTTCAAGACAACTACTTGACATAATGGAACGTCGGCTCTTTAATGGGGAGTTTGATTCCCTTCAAGTTCGAGGTTGGGTCTCGGATGATTCGTTTTTAAGTTTTATTAGTTTTATTTTCATCGATGTCGTTGTATCTTTAATTTTAATGTAATTCGTGTTTAACGTTTAATGTACTTTGTGTTTTAATGTTAAATGTGATATGTTTTTAATAAATGAAGTGTTTGTTTTAGTTTAGGGTTGAAATTGAAAATATGAAATGTTAAAGTTTAACTTGGGATGTTATTGATGTGGGTATTTTTTGGGATGTTAAAGTGAAATGTTAAAGGCGATGTGGCGGCGTGGGCGGTGTTCAGGATAACTCATGTTATTGATGGGAATGCTCTTAGCACCTTGTATATGAAAATAAGAAAATCTTAAAATATTGAAAATATAGTTTTAGTTTTAACAATATGTCAAAAAGTGAGTTAAGTGAAAACTAAATTATCCTCTATGGTTACAATTTTGCAAATTTCCCAACAACTATTGCTCATTAAGAAATATGGAAAATGATGGGAGACTTAAATATATGCCTAATTTTAAGCCTAAACTTATATGGCATGATTTTGTTGGTTTGTGAAAAAGTAGGTCATTTAAGCTGCAGACCAATAGAATTATGGCACATATGTTTAAGCATGAATTTAAACACATTGTTTAGGCCTCCCAATAATCTCTCAAGAAATATTTTACGTTTCAAGTTAATAGTGGAGACTAGGGGTGGCGTGATGCGGGTTGGTGCGGTTTTGGTAAAACCAACCCACATCCGCAATGCGGTTTTGAAAAAGAGAATCCACATCCGCGGTTTTGCGGTTTCGGTTTTGCGGTTTATGCGGTTTCTTGGGTTTTGCGGTTTTTGGTCAAAGTTTTTCTTTATTTATTTTTTTTAAAATTATAATTTTTTGTATATATTTATTATAGAATAAATATATTATAATGTTGCATGATATGGTGAAACATATATACAAAATGTTGTGTATTAGTATGAAATTATAAATCAATATAATAGTAAAAGTGAAATGAGATGAAGAATTTTTTAAACTTCGATGATGAAAAATAAAGTTATATTAACTAAAAACTAAGATGATAATTTACCATTAAAATGTGTTTGAAATAATTTATTATTAAAGTATAAACAAAAGTCATAAAAAGTTATAATTTTTAGTGTGTTATTCTAAAAAATAAAAAAATATATATGAATATAACATAGTGGTGCGGTGCGGTTATATTGGTGCGGTTTTTCGGTGAAAACCCAACCCGCACCGCAAAATGCGGTTTTTCTATTTTCAAGAACCGCACCGTCGGTTTTTGTTGTGGATTAGTTTTTGCGATGCGGATTTTGCGGTTTTTTTTCGGATTGCGGATTGCGGTGCGGTTTCTGCTCACCCCTAGAGAGACATCTCACCAACATCTCTCTTTTCGAAATCTATAGACTAGAAAAATAGCTGCTTTGGCTTCTACAAAGGTTGACCAAATTACTTTAGATGTTAATGGTCAAAATGACCTTTTCTTCATAAAGTCAATATATCTATACTACTTATAATGCACGAAAGCAACTCACTCTTAATTTTAAAACGTACAAGAAATTAAGCAACGCTTACAACACTTTAATGCACCCAATTTTTAGAATTACAACAAAGTAAGCATATTATACAACAAAATAAAGCGTGGTGTCATTTCAAGACCAAAATTCTATCAAACAACATTAATGCTATTAAAAACATCTCTTCACCAAAAATTACAACCATTTAAGCACAATGTACAATAGATGCAACCAATTTTCAGATTTACAACAAAATAAGCATAGTGTACAACAAAATAAGCATGATGTAATTTTCAGACTTACAACATTAATGCTATTAAAGTGGTCAATGTTATTAATGACTATAATGACTACTACTTACAAGAAAAGAAACATAGTGTACAACACTTTAATGCACATAATTTTCAGACGTACAAGACAAGAAGCATAGTGTACAACAAAACTGCACATTAATGCTATTTAATGTAGTCAATTATTTAACTGATCAATAAATACAATTAATACAGTTATTAAAACACCCCTTACATAAGAAATACAAATTATCAATCATATTGTACAACCAAATCAAATCCTCCCCGGCAGCGGCGCCAAAATTTTGATCTGTGCCGAACTAGTCAAGTCTAATCACACAAACTGGCCACTTGTGAATGACCAGCCGTAACAGGCTTAAAACAGTTTAGACACAAATGCAATGAAGATCAGAGAATATAGTGAATTCCCGGGTCGTTTAGTCCCACGGAGACTCAATGGTGTGTTAAGACAAACTCAGTGATCACTAATGATAGTAATCGGAAAGGATTTGATGAATAATTACACTCTTGAAAAAGTTTATAAAATAAAGCGACTTAAATACAAATTAAGAAAATTAAAAAGATAAAATATATTAAATAAACGCTATCACTATTTTTACAATGATGTTTTAGTGATTTTATAAAACAAAATATCTTAAATAAATTATATTAACTAAAACGTAATCCTAAATTACTTAAAAGCGTGACTTAAAATGAAAGCAGGCGTTATGTATAAAAATTACTGTTGGAGCGCAAGATAAAACGTAAAATTTATGAAATAAAAGGCCTACGAATGTGAAAACAATTTTTTACTTAATATATGACAAAGAAAATTTTAGAAAAAGAATTATATTTTTTGACTTTTATATTTTTATTATGAATTAATTAAGATTTTACACTAATTAAATGATAAAAATACTAAAACTATTTAGAAAAATCAAACTTTTTATAAAATACTTAATACTAATACAAATTTATGAAAGATATAAAAGTGGAAAAAGCTAGTTTAAATAAGCTTGAAATAAGCTAAATACACCTAATAAGCTAAACTGCACAATATGTATATAAGAGATTATTTTGTGCAAAGGATGACAGTCAAAGTCCCAAGGGCGCAATGGTTACAGGTACCCTTCTTGTCACTCTCACAAAGGGGGAGGTCTCAGGTTCGAGCCTGCCTACCCCCTTTTTGCAAAAACATTTTATTTTTGATTTTTTACTTTGCAACTTTATTAAACACAGAAAAATAAGCACTTTTTGAAACTACAACTTTTTATGAAAAGTACTAATAAGCTCTGAGATAAGCTAAAAATCTCAACAGTGAGCTTAGAAATGAAATAAGCTAAAGAGTTTAAACCAAAATGGCTTGTAAGCTCAAAAATAAGCAAAGTGCAAAATGGAAATAAGCTAAATAATGATAATAAGCTAATATGAAAACTGATTAAGCTTAAAGATTGACAAATAAGCTCTGAATAAGCTCAAATAAGCACTAGTATACCTGTTTGCACAGGACACTGTATAAATCACTATGCACCTTTAAGCTACTTTTTTAGCACTTAGATAAGCCACAAACTTTAAAAAAAAACTTGAATTAACTAGATGACCAGTTAAGCTATCCAAAGAGCTAAAATACAAAGTTTGGTTTACACTAATAAGCTTGTGAGAAGCTTATGAAGAACTTGAAAAACCCACTGAGTTAAAACTCAATGTATCTTTGAGAAAATGGACAAAATAGAAACCAATTGCGCCCTATCTAAAAGCTACAAACTTCAAAATTAAGCTTGGATCAATGAGATGGCTTGGTCGACTTTCTAAAACCAAATTTGACAAGCTAAGGTGCTTGGAGAGCTTTTACAAGCTCTTGAAAATGAGTGTAAACACTGCACAGTGGCACAATTTTGAAATGGTTTGAAAAATAAGCTAAACAAAAAGCTATTAAATAAGCTATGAATGGAAAATAGGAACTTGTAACCTTGAGGCAGTTAGGTTATCTACACAAAAACTAAAATACACAAGTTAATGATCACTAATAAGCTCTCTAAGAGCTTATGAACTAAACTACCAATTACGTGCACAGGCACTTTTGACTTTTGTTATTAAACTAAAGGTTTGACTTTTATGAACTTGTGATTGATTTTAAACACCGATATTGATGTATTAAGGTATATTAAGACTTGTTTGATGCATGGTAACAACTTTTTAACACAAAATCATGATCACAGAACCTAAAAATCCAACAGTTAATGCATAAAATGAGATTAAAAGGATTTTTGACTTTTGCTTGAATAAGAACTGATTTTGTTGGTTTCTATGAGCTAAAGAGACCTAATGAAACACAGAACAAGTAATAACAATGACTTGAGTTCTCTTGAACACTGTTAAACAAAGTAAACCAAACACACTGATCGGTGCTAAACAGTCAAGTTTAATCACTCAAGCTAACCACTTGTGAATGGCTAACCGTAACAAACTTAAAACTGCTCAAAAACCAATACAATTAAGATCAGAGGAATGTAGTGGATTCCTGGGTCGTTAAGTCCCACGGAGGATGAATTGGTGTTTAAACAACTTCAGATGATAGAATGATCACTAAGGATAGTGATCAGTAAGGTTTTGTATGGATAATTACCTAAAGAAAATATTAACAAATTACAGCGACTTAAATGCAAATTAAGAAAATTAAAAAGTTAAAATATATTAAATAAACGCTATCACTATATTTACAATGATGTTTTTATGATTTTATAAAATAAAATGACTTAAATAAACTATATTAACTAAAATGTAATCCTAAATTATCTAGAAACGTGGTTTAAAATGAAAGCAGCGTTACGTTTAAAAATTACGCTAGGCGCAAGCAAAAGCGTAAAATTTATGAAATAAAAGGCCTACGAATGTAAAACTAATTTTCTTACGCACTATATGACAAAGAAAATTTTAGAAAAAGATTTGTATTTTTAGACTTTTATATTTTTATTATGAATTAAATAAGATTTTACACTAATTAAATGTTAAAAATACTAAAACTATTTGGAAAAATCAAACTTTTTATAAAATACTTAATACTAATACAAATTTATAAAAATACAAAGCTGGAAAAACTACTTGAATAAGCTACAAATAAGCTAAGTAGACGTATAAGCTAAAATGGACAAAGTGTGGTTAAGTATTTGATTTTGCAAACCATGACAAGAAAGACCCAAGGCGCGATCTATCCGGTACACACACTAACATCCTCTTGAGGTGGGAGGTCTCGAGTTCGAGCACGCCTCCCACCTTTTGCAAAACATTTTATTTTTTATTTTTCTTTTGCAACTTATTAAGTATTATGTAAATAGCACTTTTCACTACTAAAACTTTTATAAAAGCGAACAATAAGCTTTGTATTGAGCTTATAATCTTAATGATGGACTAGATTAAGGAAATAAGCATAAGGATAAGCTAAACTAGCTAATAAGCTTGTAAATAAGCTAATGAAACCGACAAAGGCTAAGAAAGCATTTTTAAGCTATAATGAAAAGCGAAAAACAATTTTAACTAAAAATAAGCTCGCATAAGCCAAAATAAGCACAAATCACTTTGGTATGCACAGGACACTTAGTGATTCACTAGGCACTTATAAGCTACTTTTAAGCACTAAGATAAGCTAGGAATTAAAATTAAATACTTGGACTAACAAGTTAACCTAATAAGCTTTCCAAAAGCTAAGAAACTCATTGTGGTGTCCACTAGAGAGCTTATGAGAAGCTTATGAAAATTCAATAAACACCGATTGGTTTATATACTAAACAAAATGGACAAAATGAAAAGCCATAAGCGAGACCTAGTAAATAAGCTACTAATTGGAAAATTAGACTTGGGCCCTTGAGACAGCTAGGTAAGCTTCTCAAAAGCTAAATTACATAAGCTAACACTCACTAATGAGCTCTATAAGAGCTTGTGAAATGACTGTCACAAAAGCGTGCATGTGGGAGCTTTTCGATTAAGGGGTCAAAAGAAACTACAAAATAAGCTATTAATAAGCTAAGTTTAAGAAAGCTAGTATTTTTATAATTTTATTTAGCAGCTAAATTTTATTATTCCAAAAGGGCATAAGCTAAATCCTAATATCTAATCCTATATAAAATTATTCATTTTATTCAAAAACGACTTAATGGAAATTTGACTTTTTGATAACACATGCAGTTTGACTATTATGAACTTGTGATTGATTTTAATGACTGCATATGTTATATTAAGCTATATTAAGTTTATCTAAAGCTAGACCAACAACTTTTAAGCTTGTAAATGAAATTTTGCAACTCAAGTTCCAACGATGAACTGTTTAAGGAGTATACAAGCTATTTTGACTTTTTATTACTTGAGGACTGGATTTTATGCTATAATTGAGTTCTTAGGTACTAGTTTGACGATAAATAACAACAAACAAACAATATAAGCAACCTCTAATTCCAATAACACGAGAAATCCAAACAGGTCTTATTAGGCTTGTTTTGAAGCATTAAACACAAAAACAAGTTTTTAAACCAATAAATCTACTTATTAACTTGTAATATCTATATTTAAACATTATTAAACTGTATTTAACAGGAATTAAACATATATATTTGAAAATGCAAATTGCAAGAAAAGGCTTACAAGCTGAGATCATGCACAGGACAAGGAACCAGTGACTGAAATCACACCCTATGGCTTCCCAAGAAGCTCTAAACCAATAAGCAATCCAAAGTACACCTTGCTTCAGTCTCTGTCATCCTTTCCATGGGATTTTTATTTTTAACTAATTTCTTGGTAATTTTTGGAAATTTTTGGATTTTAACTCTAAAATAGATTATAAGATTTCTAATAGCTTACAGAAGCTTTATAGAGGGCTTATGAGAGCTTTTGAGTCCAATACAACACTTACAAACAACATTCGATCTTATTGAGATTTTTGAAATTAAAACTGCATAAACTGAATTCAATCAAGAACCTTGAAATTTCTTATTGAGATAAGTTTAACATACACTTGAAGTTGACAACAAAAGTACTTATAAGCTTAATATTACACTATAATTTGAAAATTTATTAAAACGACCTAAACTAAACTAAATTACACTACTTGCTCTTCTCTTTTGCTTCAAACTTGCTTTTAAATGACTTTTCATCATTATCGACATCTACGAATCTTTCCCACCATTTCTGACCATTGGATCCATACAAGTCATCAAAATTGCCATTTAGCAATTTTGGCGGAAAGAAGTCTTGAAGCGGTAGTGTGCATTAAATGAGCTTTGGTTGTTTGTGTAGGTGGAAAGGGTGATAGACAATTTGGGAGACAAGTTGGAAAGGTGTAAGTGAGCGGAGTAAGCAGTGGGGTGTAGGAGTGGAAAGCAGTGTTAGGGGAAGGAGGGTGAGCAGTGGATCGGGTGTTATCTGTTTTAAATTTTGGGCGGGTCAAGGTGTTGGGCGATGAGTGGATTGGATTTGGATTGTGTTTAGTTAATAGGATCCGTTTGGTTTAATGTTAACAACAAGGACCAAAAGTGTAAGTATGCCAAACTTCAAGGATGAAATTTCCAATCGCCATAGATCTCACAAGGACCAAACACGCTAAAAGTGATTAGCACAAGGACCATTGTTGATTATTTTCCATTTTTTAAATATCAAAGGACCTTTTATGTCATTTTCAAAACTAGAGGGACCAAAGTTGTAATTTTGATAATTTTGCATTTCAAGGGTTTGTTTTGACAACTTATGAATCCCTAAGGACCTTTTGTGATATTTTAAAAGTTTTGTAATGACCAGGGACTATTTTTGACACATTTTCAAACTTGGGGACTAAAACTGCCAATAATACAAACTTGATACATTTTTCACCAGATTTTGAAGTTTTTGCATTTAAAATACATAAAACACTTGTTTGTGATATTTTCATCATTTTGATGTGTTTCGAGTGTTTTCGGATGTTTTGCGATCTAGATGGTACAAAATGATGAGTATTTAGACACTCATCAATCCCCCACACTAAGATATTGCTAGTCCCTAGCAATGATTTGAGAAAATTTAATGGATTTTATCTCTTTACCAAAAGCCATTACTTCTGGATTAGCCAATTGTTTCAGTTCAAGTAAGAACCTTGGTACGACGATAACCAAATGATTTTGAGCAAATCATAAGCTGTGAACGGATTTGATTTGTCTTTACCAGAAGCCGTTTGCTTTGGACTAGCCAACTCTTAGATAAATTATCAATATTATCTTTGGTGAGTCGATTACCAATTATGGATTTCCAACTGCCTTTACCACAAGCCATAAACTTGCGGGCTAGCCAACTCTTCACTTTTTAGGATATGGTGAGTTGAATACCATACAATTTTGGGCAAATTGCAAGCCGTAAACGGATTTGAGATATCTTTACCAAGAGCCGTTTGCTCCTGGATTAGCCAATCCTTATGTGGGTTAGACATGGTGGATGATTACCATTTGTTGTGTTTAGTACATAGTACTTCCACTAAAATAAAAATTTTAAAATTTGGCCATTTTGGGGAAAAAGGGACTAAAGGGTACATTTATGATCAAATTCGCGAATTTCCCCCACACTTAGAAATGAATATTGTCCTCAATATTCAAAGTACCTACTGTTATGCGAAACTTAGAACGTAAAAGATAACATTGCTAGCTAAGTGTAGAAACACAACAATTATTCTCTTTTAAATACTTACAATTTTCATTCATTTTAGATCTATATACATCATGTGGAATCTCCCACACTAGGGTGGTACACGGGTGAAAACCCATGTTTAGCTCTTGTTTTTGATTACCGAGTCGCTAGCTTGACTCGACCCCGAATTAATTTGTTCATGGGGAAGTAAGTGGAAGAGATAATCTCCATCGGACTTTCATTCAAAATGTTTGTATAAACATTGAAGTACGTGAAAGTTCCACACCGATGAGATATAGATAGAACCGGCTCATAATTGATAAATGAAAATGCCGGGGTCAAAGATAATGTCTTCATTCCCAAAGGAGTGAAGAACAGGAGAAGCCACGGGATAGGTGAAGAAGAGAAAGAAAGTCATGATAATAATCTTGACTAACTCATCATCATCAGAAGGGGAATTCATGATAGCATGAATTTCATCTTTTAAGCTCAATTGGTCTAGACATATCCCGGTGTGTCTAGATCAAAGTAGAAGTTATCATACTCCGGTAGAGATATGATATGAGTGAGTTCACGGAGAACTCCTCAAAGGAGAATGATTCATATTCGAGATTGATTTGAATGAGTTCACTAGGGAACTCCTCAAAGTGAATGATTCATAATTGGGAGAGAATTATGAGAATGAGAAGTGGTAATACCACTAATCTTCTCTCCCATATGATCAAAATGGAACGTTTGCAATTCGGGAATAGAATCATTGAACAAAAGTTTACTATCCTCAAAGTGGATAGGATATGAAGTAGGCTTTTCATTAAAAGCCTCGATTCTAGAAATGAGAAGATTAACATTCAATCTTGTAAGACGAAGAGCTTCGTCTTGGATTATTCTTCATCATTCTCTTCTCCTAAGTGACAAGCTCGAAGGTAATTCCTCCATATAGCGATGTCTCCACAAGATAACGAATCATCATCATTAGAATCGGAGAACATCTCAACATGATCTTTTGGAAGACAAGAGGAGGAGGATATCACACACATGATCAAAAATTCCTGTGACTCTCTTGGGATTGGGACAAGGTCCTCAACACTAGACTTTATGAATTCGTCGATTCCTTTTCGAGAACAGTGTCAGAAGCTCATCCCCATGTTCGAGAGTGAGTGGGAGCTTGGTGTGATGGCGTTGCTTGAGAATGAATCTCAGCTGCTGGAATATCCACCGATGAATTTGATGAATCTTCAAGTGTGTCTTCATCATCACCGTCATCGTGAATAAATGAAATTGAGAGCTAGATCGTGCTTTTTCTTTTGCAATTAATTCCTAATAGATTTTTCAAAAGCAATTTGGGAATTTATCTTAGCAACCGCTCTTGACTAGCAATTCTTCCATGGATTTCTCATGTGAATTTTGAATGACGGGACATTGTGGGAGTGGAGATTTGTCAAACCGGAAGGTTGACATTGATAATCATCATGAGGACCCTCACAATATACACAAGAAAAACTTGGAACATTATGAAATGATGTCTTACTCAACTCCTCGGTTCTTTTCTTGACTCGAAGCTCTAGATAAGTGTCTTGTTGGGTTTCTTTGAGGAGTTTGAGTCATTTAACCTTGTGGATATTGGTCGTTATATGGATAGTCGTAATTGTTACAAGGAAATGGATTCTGTTTGACAATCGAGTGAAATGGGGACCTCCACAGTTCTCAATGAGAAAGCTGTTGAGCACGAATTGGTGAATCATATGGATATTGGTCATAACCAAAGTTACGAGTATCACCGGAAAGCTGTTCATAGACAAACGTATTTCGGATTGACACTCAAATCCTTGGTGAGGACCTCCACAAAATTCACAGCAGATTGTTGATTATATGAAGATAAGTCGGCTGTGGTGGGTAGTTAGAAAAATTTGAGGGTCGTTAAATGAGTTCGGATTAGGATCATAATCAAATGAATTCCTCGAACCACAAAACAAACAACTCCGTACGAATATCATTACCACACCGTACACACGTACACCGGTGACGGGGTGAACCAAAAGAGGCTCACCACAACCAACACAAGGAATAAACGATTCTATTTGAGAGTTATGAGAAGGAATCGGTTCATTCAAAGAATCAACAAAACCAACATGGTGATCGAATGACTATTAAGACTCAAAGAACATTTTGAAAAATCCGGAGGTGGGACAAGTGGTGTGCTCGAGCTAGCAATTTCCACCACTTCCGTTATGGTCTCCGGTTACGGTTCTTGAGAAGCGTGAAGATTAGGCAAGTCATTCTTGCTAGTCACCGGTCTAAATTTCGCATGTTTGCTTTTAACCGTAAATCGTGAAAGTGTAGGATCAATTTTAGGCGGCTTAGGAGCAATTGAGGATTAGATCTTTGGATAACCGTAGGTTGGACATATTTAGCACCTCCATTATCGGAGGAAGTACCGGTCCTTTGTCACCCGGTTTCTCGTTCTATTTCCCTACGCAGAATCAATGGATCATCATGAACCACACAATTCTTGACATTTATGATAAAATAGGAAGTTTTTCAACTTCGTTCCAGTTCGTCGTAGTCGAGAGATTCCATGAGAATAGAAGAAGTTTAGAATCAAATGGATGAGGTAAAGGAATAAATAATCAAAAGGGTAAGAGGGTAAAGATGAATATTTTGGATTTTTAAAAACATGCCATAAAAACAAAGAATGAAAATATTTTTGGTGTTGCTAACACTTTAGGAAAAGTGTTAATGAACTTTTGATTTTGAAAAATTGTTTACAAAAGGTGGTATATGTGCAAGCACAGGTGCGAAATGCTTAAAACACGCTTCTGACCTCCCGCGGCGCCAAAATTTGATCGGTGCTAAGCAGTCAAGTTTAATCACTCAAGCTAACCACTTGTGAATGGCTAACCGTAACAAACTTAAAGCGCTCGAAACCAATACAATTAAGATCGGAGGAATGTAGTGGATTCACGGGTCGTTAAGTCCCACGGAGGATGAATTGGTGTTTAAACAACTTTAGATGATAGAATGATCACTAAGGATAGTGATCGATGAAGGTTTTGTATGGATAATTACCTAAAGAAAATATTAACAAATTACAATGACTTAAATGCAAATTAAGAAAATTAAAAGTTAAAATATATTAAATAAACGCTATCACTATATTTACAATGATGGTTTTATGATTTTATAAAATAAAATGACTTAAATAAACTATATTAACTAAAACGTAATCCTAAATTATCTAGAAACGTGGTTTAAAATGAAAACGAGCGTTACGTTTAAAAATTACGCTAGAGCGCAAGCAAAAACGTAAAATTTATGAAATAAAAGGCCTACGAATGTAAAACTAATTTTCTTACGTACTATATGACAAAAGAAAATTTTAGAAAAAAGATTTGTATTTTTTAGACTTTTATATTTTTTATTATGAATTAAATAAGATTTTACACTAATTAAATGTTAAAAAATACTAAAACTATTTGGAAAAATCTGAAACTTTTTTATAAAATACTTAATACTAATACAAATTTATAAAAAATACAAAACTGGAAAAAACTACTTCGAATAAGCTACAAATAAGCTAAGTAGACGTATAAGCTAAAATGGACAAAGTGTGGTTAAGTATTTGATTTTGCAAACCATGACAAGAAAGACCCAAGGCGCATCTATCCAGTACACACACTAACATCCTCTTGAGGTGGGAGGTCTCGTGTTCGAGCACGCCTCCCACCTTTTGCAAAACATTTTATTTTTTATTTTCTTTTGCAACTTATTAAGTATTATGTAAATAGCACTTTTCACTACTAAAACTTTTATAAAAGCGAACAATAAGCTCAGTATTGAGCTTATAATCTTAACGATGGACTAGATTAAGGAAATAAGCATAAGGATAAGCTAAACTAGCTAATAAGCTTGTAAATAAGCTAATGAAAACCGACAAAGGCTAAGAAACTGCTTTTAAGCTATAATGGCGAAAAACAATTTTAACTAAAAAATAAGCTCTGCATAAGCCAAAATAAGCACAAATCACACTGGTATGCACAGGACACTTAGTGATTCACTAGGCACTTATAAGCTACTTTTTAAGCACTAAGATAAGCTAGGAATTAAAAATAAATACTTGGACTAACAAGTTAACCTAATAAGCTTTCCAAAAAGCTAAGAAACTCACTGTGGTGTCCACTAGAGAGCTTATGAGAAGCTTATGAAAAATTCAATAAACACTGACTGGTTTATATACTAAACAAAATGGACAAAATGAAAAGCCATAAGCAGACCTAGTAAATAAGCTACTAATTGGAAAATTAGACTTGGGCCCTTGAGACAGCTAGGTAAGCTTTCAAAAAGCTAAATTACATAAGCTAACACTCACTAATGAGCTCTATAAGAGCTTGTGAAATGACTTTGTCAAAAGCGTACGCATGTGGGAGCTTTTCGATTAAGGGGTCAAAAGAAACTACAAAATAAGCTATTAATAAGCTAAGTTTATGAAAGCTAGTATTTTATAATTTTATTTAGCAACTAAATTTTATTATTCCAAAAGGGCATAAGCTAAATCCTAATATCTAATCCTATATAAAATTATTCATTTTATTCAAAACGACTTAATGGAAATTTGACTTTTGATAACACATGCGGTTTGACTATTATGAACTTGTGATTGATTTTAATGATTTGCATATGTTATATTAAGCTATATTAAGTTTATCTAAAGCTAGACCAACAACTTTTAAGCTTGTAAAATGAAATTTTGCAACTCAAGTTCCAACATGAACTGTTTAAGGAGTATACAAGCTATTTTGACTTTTTATTACTTGAGGACTGGATTTTATGCTATAATTGAGTTCTTAGGTACTAGTTTGACAATAAATAACAACAAACAAACAATATAAGCAACCTCTAATTCCAATAACACAAGAATCCAAACAGGTCTTATTAGGCTTGTTTTGAAGCATTAAACACAAAAACAAGTTTTAAACCAATAAATCTACTTATTAACTTGTAATATCTATATTTAAACATTATTAAACTGTATTTAACAGAATTAAACATATATATTTGAAAATGCAAATTGCAAGAAAAGGCTTACAAGTCGAGATCATGCAGGACAAGGAACCAAATGATGAAATCACACCCTATGGCTTCCCAAGAAGCTCTAAACCAATAAGCAATCCAAAGTACACCTTGCTTGAGTCTCATCATCCTTTCCATGGGATTTTATTTTAACTAATTTCTTGGTAATTTTGGAAATTTTGGATTTTAACTCTAAAATGGATTATAAGATTTCTAATAGCTTACGAAGCTTTATAGAGGGCTTATGAGAGCTTTTGAGTCCAATACAACACTTACAAACAACATTCGATCTTATTGAGATTTTTGAAATTAAAGCGCATAAAGCGAATTCAATCAAGAACCTTGAAATTTCTTATTGAGATAAGTTTAACATACTTCAAGTTGACAACAAAAGTACTTAGAAGCTTAATATTACACTAGAATTTGAAAATTTATTAAAACGACCTAAACTAAACTAAATTACACTACTTGCTCTTCTCTTTTGCTTCAAACTTGCTTTTAAATGACTTTTTCATCACTGTCGACATCTCTGAATCTTTCCCACCATTTACAGCCATTGGATCCATACAAGTCATCAAAATTGCCATTTGGCAATTTTGGCGGGAAAGAAGTCTTGAAGCAGGTAGTGTGCATTAAATGAGCTTTGGTTGTTTGTGTAGGTGGAAAGGGTGATAGACAATGGGAGACAAGTTGGAAAGGTGTAAGTGAGCGAGTAAGCAGTGGGGTGTAGGAGTGGAAGCAGTGTTAGGGCGGAAGGAGGGTGAGCAGTGGAGCGGGTGTTATCTGTTTTAAATTTTTGGGCGGGTCAAGGTGTTGGGCGATGGAATGGATTGGATTTGGATTGTGTTTAGTTAATAGGATCCGTTTGGTTTAATGTTAACAACAAGGACCAAAAGTGTAAGTATGCCAAACTTCAAGGTGAAATTTCCAATCGCCATAGATCTCACAAGGACCAAACACGCCAAAAGTGATTAGCACAAGGACCATTGTTGATTATTTTCCATTTTTAAATATCAAAGGACCTTTTATGTCATTTTCAAAACTAGAGGGACCAAAGTTGTAATTTTGATAATTTTGCATTTCAAGGGTTTGTTTTGACAACTTATGAATCCCTAAGGACCTTTTGTGATATTTTAAAAGTTTTGTAATGACCAGGACTATTTTGACACATTTTCAAACTTGGGGACTAAAGCGCCAATAATGCAAACTTGATACATTTTCACCGATTTTAAAGTTTTGCATTTAAAACACATAAAACACTTGTTTGTGATATTTTCATCATTTTGATGTGTTTCGAGTGTTTTCAAATGTTTTTGCAGTCTAGATGGTACAAAAATGATGAGTATTTAGACACTCATCACACACCTTATTGAAACTGATTTGAAGATTTTCAAGGCTAATCACAAATTAAAACCATAAGACTGACTACAGACCTTATAACATCATTATATGAGATTAAATAAACATGAACCATCAGTTTTAACAATATGAAACACAAGAATTAAGATGATGCTAATTTAACTGTCCAAATGAGATTTTTACTAACTACTAATTTAAAAGAACAAACTACTGGTTTTAACGCTTAGATACACTTAATTATAACTAGTGATCAATAAGAAACAGATATTACAACTACTAGACAACTAAAACAAAGAAATGCAAAAATTATCAAAAAGCTTACAAATGGCTTCCAACTAAAAACTGAGAACCAAGGCATACAATCACACCCTATAGCTTCCCAAGCAGCACTAATCCCAAGGCCATCCAATATCAACCTTGCTCCAGCCTTCTTGTACCTTGCACCATGGCTTTTATTTTAAACTATTTATTGGTATTTTTGGTGATTTTTACATTTTTATACTAGACAAAGTTTTAGAGTTTCTAAAAGCTTTAATAAGCTTTCTTGGGAGCTTATGTGGGCTTATGAGTTCATAACAACAACTAACAACAATATTAGAATAACATGAGATTTTTGAACACAAGTAAGATTTTGCATAAACTGAATTGGTACCGAAAATGTAAATTGCTTATTGGAAAAGGATTAACATACACTGAAATTGATAACAAAAGTACTTGGAAGCTTGAAATTACACTAGAGTTTGAAAATTAATTAAAACGACCTAAACTAAACTAAGTTACACTCTTTGGTGAAATACATTGCATCCCTCTCTCTATATATTGACTTTTAGCACTCCTTGATGTCTTCTGAATCTTTCCCACCAAATCTAAGCCATTGGATTGGCTAGAACCATCATATCCGTCCACTTGTAGTTTTGGCGCCAAATATTTCTTTGAGCAGGTTTGAGGAATTAATGGGTTTGGTTTGAGATAATTAAAGGTTTTGGAGTTTAGAGGAGGTGGAGGGGACATAGTATGGAGAGGAGGGTGAAAAAGGTGGAAAACCATGCCTGGTTTTGGTGTTACAGGGGTGGTGTGGGAGATACACAGTGTTTGGGCGGTTTTTCTTTGGTTTGACTTTTGTTGACCGAAGGCTTAATAACACGGGGAGGTCAAAAGGGGTTTGGCTGGGTCTTTTTGGGTGTGGACTGGGGCTCAAAGGTCAGCCAAAGGGGTCAAGGGTCATATGGATTTGGGCTTGGATATGCATTTGGGCTTGGATAATTATATAAGATCCGTTTGGTTAAGTAGTAATAACAAGGGCCAAAAGTGTAACTTATCCAAACTCAAGGACTGAAAGTGAACTTTTTCCAATGCTTTCACAAGGACCAAACATGACATAAATGAATAGAACAAGGACCACTTTTGCATAAAATTCATTTTAAAAGGTCCAAGGACTAATTTTGCAATTTTCCAAAGTTTAGGGACCTTTCTTGCCAATTGACCAAAGAATCATTCAAGGATCATTTTTAACAACTTAAAAGATTTCAGGGACCTTGAATGATAAATTTCACATTTTTGAATTCGGGGACTAGATTTGACAACTTTTAAAACTTGGGGACTAAAGCGCCATTTTGCAAATTTGATGCGTTTTCATCGATTTTGATATTTTGCATTTAAAACACATAAAACACTTATTTGTGATATTTTGATCATTTTGATGTGTTTCTGAGTGTTTTCAGATGATTTTGCAGTTTAGATTATACAAAAATGATGAGTATTTAGACACTCATCAACTACAAATAATAAAGCACATTATACAAATATTCAAGCCCGAACGGGCAACGAGCCAAATGGCATTGAGCCCGAACGGGCTCGAGCCCGAGCAGACACGGCTAACGGGTTCGAGCCCGAGCGGCACGGCTATCTGAAATTCTTGATATTGATAAATTTATTGTTAAAAAGAACATAATAAACTAAAATACATTATTCATTGAAAATTTTTATTTCAGGGTCCTGCCGCTGCAACGCGCGGGTACCCTGCTAGTGTTGAATAATGCAATTACAAGAGACAACAAAGTAAGCTTTCAGACGGCTCGTCATGTATAAAATCAACATTCTGATTCCTACGACTAAGTGATTGTGTGACTTCATTAAGTTTTATAAGGGTAGTCCACTTTCAAATCCAAAAAACCCAAATTCTTTTAATATACCAGTTTGACTAATCAATTGTACGATTTGATAATCTTTCTCAAAAGGCGGTTTATTTTCTACCAAAAAAATCAAATTCTTTGAATAGACAAGTGCGACTGACCGATTGTGAAACTCCACTAACTTTTTAACATGTCTCCTCTTCTATAACAGAAATACAATGAGTTTTTTACTTCTTTTCGTAAAATAATTGTGTCTACTTAAAATGACAAATATACCTTAACCCGGGTTTTTTTATCTTAATTGAAAGTCTTGTACCCTATATTTGAACTACTTGTAACTTTTGTTTTACTATTTGTAACTTTATCTCTCATTTTTATCTCTTTTCTACATTTTCCTGTTCAATTTACTCGGTCGTCTGACAGATCAAACATTAAAAATCAATGGGGGAACGTGTTTGGTTTGTCTTGCATTGGGGAGGGGGAGGGAGATGCATCTCCTAAGAGGAGACTGGCCAGACCATTTGTTCTTGTTACGACTAGTGTTATGCAATAGATGTCCTTTTCTCACCATTAATAGGACTGGTTCATTCCTAACCGCTTTTCTAATTCTACACATCAAATTAATCTTTTATTTTCCATAAATATTTAGTCGTTATCATAAAGAATTAAAGAGATACAAATATTGTTCATTGTGGTGATTTGCCGTGGACATTTATTTCATGTTTATGTTTAGATTTGCTAACAGCAATTTTAGGTTGTTGTTAACAACTAATTTCATAAAAAGATGTAAATTGGTGGGGAACACCTTGACTTTGGGTGTCTTTTGGCACCGCTATTGTCCACCCAACAAGGAAGTGGCTTTGGCAACTCTCTTGGCCTAGTGGGGCACCAACTAGAGTGAGCACGAGCTAAGACTCGGACCCTTGAGCTCTTATTCCACAAAGTTCCTCCAATGTGCCCATAAGTTTTGCGGAAGTGGGTACCTATCTGAAGCAAATTCAAGGATGAGACTCAAACGTGAGTCTATTGACTCGTGCACGAGTACTCCAACTTACTAATGCTTTATCGAAATTTATATTTAAACATTACACAGTATAAAATTTTGCTAGAATATCTCAAATACAAATACAATACACTCTCCTTATTGTTTATGTTAGCGAAAAATTATGGAGCTTATTTTTTATAATATCTTAATATCAACATATTTTGTGAAGATTTGGTTGTTAACAACTTTAAAAGCTATTATTACATTTTTCTTATGTTTATATGATATAAAAATGTTTGATATATATTCAAACTTTTTTATAAAGAGGTGATTTGCATTTTATATTTGAATGAGACACTTCAAAACATGCATTAAACAATTATCTTGTAAATATAAATTGGTTTAATTGTTTGCACATTAAGTGTTCCAATCAAATTTACTAGTATATCAATCACTTCCTATTTTTCATATTTTAGGCATTTGATTTGGGTAACAAGGAATGTTACAATGTGTAAAGTAAACAAGATACTTCGTAGTAGGGACGATGAATAAAAGATAGAGTAATGATAGAGGACTTAATTCATAAAATTAAATTTATGCTAACCAATTAATCATGTGATGTGGAATCACATTTTCTCTTTCATGATACTCACCACTAATCTTGCCATGTGTCGTCATCTTAAAGTTAGCCATGTTTTTAGGCATGAATTTTAGTCATGCAAATCATTTTTCTAAAAGATAGTAATAGATTACAATAGTTAATATATGGTAATTGGAGTTGACATCAATATAGATCTCATATTTGCCATAAATCCAATAAATTAATCTTAGCCATCAATTTTTGATCAAAATTAATAAAAATATCATTTTCACCCTTTTTTAAAAAATAATATATCTTGCAAACGATAAATCTTCAAACTACAAAAAATACACCATCGCGACGAGAATTAATTTATCTTTCTATAAATACGCACTTCTCTATATTTTCGACAAAGTTTTTTTTTCAAAAATTCCGCACAGATAAATCATATGTGATTTGTAAAAATCATATATGATTTGTGAATCATATGTGATTCGATTTTCACAAATCATATATGATTTTTTTCAAATCATATATGTTTTTTATAAATCACATATGATTTGCAAAAATCATATATGATTTGTGAAAATCGAATCACATATGATTTTCACAAATCATATATGATTTTTACGTGCGGAATTTTGAAAAAAATCGTTAAAAATATATATAGTGCATATATATAGAAAGATAATTTAATTTCGTCGATGATATGTTTTTCGCGTAACGATTAACGGTTTGCGAGATAATTAATTTTGAGTAAATTACGGATGGTCCCTAAGGTTTGTCCAAAATTTCACTCATAGTCTACGAAGGTTTAAAGTTGCATGGATAGTCCTTATCTACGAAAAGAATAACACTCATGGTCCTTTATTTAACCGGCGTTAAGTGATTTCTGTTATAATTTACACATTTAGCCCTTTTGGTTAAAGATCGTTGCGTCGTCAGTCCTTTATCATAACGAACGTTTATAATTTAAAGATTTTCGACTTTAGGTACGTTTTTTTTACGTTTCATCCATTTTTAATACGTTTTCGCTCGTTTGCTTACATTTTTTTACATTTTGGTCTCTTTTTATACGTTTCGTTTGATTTTTACGTTTTCTCATATTTTTATTCGCTTTTAACCGCTTTAATACATTTCATCCGTTTTATACGTTTTCGTCCGTTTTATCGTTTTCGTCCGTTTTATTCGTTTCATCCGTTTTTATCGTTTTCATCCGTATTATACATTTTATCCGTTTCGTCCATTTTTATTCGTTTTTGTCTGTTTGTATACATTTTCGTTTGTTTTTATAAGTTTTCTTACGTTTCCATACGTTTTTATCTGTTTTAATACGTTTTCGTCCGTTTTTATACGTTTTCATCCGTTTTTCTTCCGTTTTTATACATTTTCATACGTTTTTATCCGTTTTCAAAAATTTTCATACCTTTTATATGTTTTTATCCATTTTCGTTCGTTTTCATATGTTTTCATCCATTTTTTTTACCTTTTTCTTACGTTTTCATCCGTTTTATCCGTTTCTTATGTTTTATCGTTTTCATCCGTTTCGTCCGTTTTTATACTTTTTTCGCGACGTTTAACACGTATTTATACATTTTCTTACGTTTTTATACGTTTTTATCCATTTTTATACGTAAGAAAAACAGACGAAAACGTATAAAAACGGACAAAAACATATGGAAATGGACGAAAACGGATAAAAACCTATAAAACGGATGAAAACATATGAAAACGGATAAAATCATATGAAAACATATAAAAACGAATAAAAACGGAATGAAAATAGTTAAAAACATATAAAAACGGATGATAATGTATTAAAATGGATAAAAACGTATAAAAACAAACGAAAATGTATAAAACAGGCGGCGAATAAAACGAACAACGGATAAAATGGATAAAACGAATAAACACGGATGAAAGCGAATAAAATGGATGAAAAGGATAAAACGTTTAAATACGGACAAAACGAATAAGAATGGACGAAACGTATAAAATGGATGAAACGATAAAGCAGACGAAACATATAAAAGCGTGAGAAAAACATATAAATTCGAGATTTAAAACGTATAAAAACGGACCAAAATGTAAAAAAATGTAAGCAAACGGGCGAAAACGTATACAAACGGATGAAATCGTATGGAAACATAAGAAAAACGGATGAAAACGTATAAAAACGGACGAAAACGAATAAAAACAAACGAAAACGTATAAAAACGGACGAAAACGGATAAAAACCTATAAATACGAACGAAAACATATAAAAACGGTTGAAAACGTATAAAAACGTACCTAAAGTCGAAAATCTTTACATTATAAACGTTCGTTATGATAAAGGACTGACGAGGCAACGATCTTTAACCAAAAGCGCTAAAAGTGTAAATTATAACGGAACTCACTTAACGCCGGTTAAATAAAGGACCGTAAGTGTTATTCTTTTCGAGATAGGGACTATCCATGCAACTTTAAACTTTCGAGGGACCTGTGAGTAAAATTTTGGACAAACCTTAGGGACCATCCGTAATTTACTCTAATTTTTAAAAAGGGTGAAAGTTTATTTTATTTTTTTTGATTAAAAAAATGAATGGCTATGATTGGTTCATTGGATCTATGGTAAATTTGAGATCTATATTGAACTTTTGCCATGGTAATTGATATTCACACCACAAAAATTAATGCACACACCACAATATCACATCAATAATGCATGAGGTGAGTTATCCACACCCTCTCCTAAGGAGCGTATCCAATCATTAGATGCATCATTGGCTTGTATGGTGTGCATCGCGAGTTGTACGGTTTGACCAAAACCTCTTGATGTGACAATATTTGGAGGGTTTGTATAACATAGCCCTGCATGAGGTGAGTTATATCACTCCTCTTAATCTATACTACATATAATGCACGAAGGCACCTCACTCTTAATTTTAAGATGTACAAGAAATTAAGCATGGTTTACAACACTTTAATGCACCCAATTTTCAAAATTACAACAAAGTAAGCATATTGTACAACAAAATAAAACATGATGTCATTTTAAGACCAAAATTCTATCAAATAACATTAATGTTATTAAAAACACCCTTTCACCAAAAATTAGAACCATTTAAGCATAATGTACAATAGCTGCAACCAATTTTCAGATTTACAACAAAATAAGAATAGTGTACAACAAAATAAGCATGATGTAATTTTCAGACTTATAACATTAATGTTATTAAAGTGGTCAATGTTATTAATGACTATAATGACTACTATTTATAAGAAAAGAAATATAGTGTACAACACTTTAATGCACATAATTTTCAGACGTACAAGACAAGAAGCATTGTGTACAACAAAACACCACATTAATGATATTTAATATAGTCAATTATTTAACTAGCCAATAAATACAATTAATACAGTTATTAAAACACCCCTTACATAAGAAATACAAATTATCAAGCATATTGTACAATCAAATTAAAAAACAATTCCTGCATTAAATTCACTACTATAAACAATAAAGCACATTATACAAATATTCAAGCCTGAACGGGCAACGGGCCAAATGGGCTTGAGCCCGAACGGGCGCGGACCAAACAGGCTCGAGCCCGAGCAAACACGGGCCAACGGGTTCGAGCCCGAACAAGCACGGGCTATACGAAATTCTTGATATCCGTAAATTTATTGCTAAAAAGAACATAATAAACTAAAATACATTATTTATCGAAAAAATTTATTTTAGAGTACCCGCTGCTGCAACGCGCGGGTACCCTACTAGTATAATGTAATGTATGCATCAATTTATCTGGTGTGAATCACTCCTCTTAATATATCGGTGATGTGTCATAACACTTTGTGGCGAAGCTGAAAGTGATCACTCATCTAATTTTCTAGCCACTAGTGGTTACACTGCCGCCACTTTTCAAATTAAATTCTTAAATTCTACTTACTAATGAATTAATTTCTTAAATTACAATTTTATTAAAAAATAAATAAATAAATAAAAAAAAATAAAAAAATTACACTAAAGATAAACTTAAAAAATAGAAAACTTAAACATGAAACTAGGAAACTTTAAAACCATAGACTAATTACCTAATCCATATTTTTCCTTATGTCTTTTCTTTACCTGCACGGTCTTTTTGCGATACACACCAGTGAAATGATATTGATGCATAAAAAAGAAGAGTCCGTCATTTGAATAAAAATAAATGCGTTTAAGAGTATTCATAAATAAGATAAATATAATGGTTAAAACTAAATAATCTATTTTCATATAATAATAACCAATTGGCCTTTTCGTAATTGTTCTCGAGATTACTAGCTCTCAAATAATAGCACCACGCATGGAGGACGATAGTTGGTAATGAGAGACGATGCATGGTCAGTCTTTTTCACGCATAGTATCAACTATTACTACGTATGGCTTGAGAGTCACTGAACACCGATAATCTAAATCAAATACAAATGTCTAAACCATTTATACCATAGCTTCCATTATAGCTTACTCCAGTTTGAGAGTCAATAAACTCAAATTTAGTTGGTTAGAGTGGTCGTAATGGCGACCCAACCAAAGATCAGTCTACCCTTAGAGCCTCGACCCTCGTCCCCGTCCCCTTCCTTGACGTATGTCTATGTTCAACGGGTCCCCTCCCCACCCTACACCACACTTATCCGCATAGATGACCCCTGAAACCTGAGTTGCAAGAGATTATCTCATGTTTGATTTGAACATGATTGATTATGTTAATTATATTTAAAAAAGAAATTTTATGATAAACAAAACACATTTCCCACAATAAAAACCTCGTATTATATTATCATGTCATAAAAATCTCAACATTCTTTATCACGTTCAAAATAAATATTGGAATACCCATACATGTCGTGTATCTCATTTTGTACACGAGATGCTACACTTTATTTGCAACATTGATTCATGTCGTGTATGTAGCTCATTTTGTACCCGAGATGCTACAAGTTTATTTGCAACAATGATTTGTGGCCATACTGCGTACATGTCGTGTATATAGCGAAAATATATACCGACATGTATGAGTATTTTGATATTAAGAAGAAAGATGGGTAAGTGGAGCCAGCTGTACTTTTGTTTTAGGCGATCAGTAATTTTCACTATCTTTAATTGTTAAGAATAAAATTTGATTGAAATGCTAGAAAGAGAATAATATCTTTGAATTGTATTTACCCTTGCAATAAGCATATGATACAGCTGGGGATTTTCTACAGAGATGTCACTTTCAAATAGGTATGGTACCCCTACATACAGGAGAGGTATATCTGGGGTTGAGTTATTCATACAGGTATATTTTTATATACCCCCAATGTTTTTTTGTTTTTTTTTTTTTTTTTTTTTTTTTTATTTTATAATTTTGTTTATATCAAAAGCCTATAAACGCGAAAACGCGAAGCAGTAAATATAAAGTTTAATAAAGCCAAACGCGTAAAAGCGCGTAAATACGAAAACAGAACCGACAAAAGCGTATTTGTCTTGGAAAAAAAAATGACAGGAATATTCGCAGCGGTATGGGTAGCCACCGTATGAATAGTGGGACCCATATACCAAGCGCAAAATGACATTTTACCTACTGTAGTCTGTATGTTATTCGATCATCAGTACAAGTACACAGTTCACTTTACCTTTTCAAACTCATGTACTTTTAATTAAAGCATGTTATCGGCAATACCAATAATACATTATTGTTATGTCGACAGTGTTATATCATACATCTCTTAATAACACTAAGATGGCACCAAGCAAAGCGGTTCGGGCGAATATTGTTTAACGATTTTATGATTTTACGTTTTTGCGAATATTATTTAACGATTTTCTATAAAGATAGTTTAAAAATTATGTGTTTATGTTGTGTGACTCGAATAATTAATATGACATATTATTATATATACAAATTCAAAAGTTATTAATTTTAACTCTAAAATATTAAATTCATTTATTAATTACTGTATATTTTATTTATTGTAATTTAATGTCATAATTTAATGTGCAATTAGTGTATTTTTAAAATTTTAATTTCAAAATTACTAATAATAGCAAGTGTGTAAGCTTAAAATTTTTAAGACTTCTAAAAGTAAAAGTCTTAAATGCTTTATACATCTCTTAATAACATACTACTAACTAAAACACTTTTCTCTCATAACAGATCAACAACATCACATGTAGGTAAAAAAAAAAAAAAACCAATGGCTTGAGCCACTTAATTAGCTATTTCCCATTCGGCATGTTATTGGCGAGTTGAGCAATATGAGTTTGGCATGCCATTCGTATTTTTTTTTCTTTAACACGTTAACAAAGCACCTCACCGTGTGCTGTTAGTCGATCAAAAACTCATGTATCATGTTTATGAAAATATCAAAATAATGATTTTGGTGCATAAATGAAGAATATTTGTAACATTGAAATGTTCATTGCAGTTTTGTTTTGAATGTTTGTTGTAATGTGTTGATGTTAATAATATATTCATCCTTTTACATCAAAAAAATATTTGTAACATTGTGATTTCTATGCGTGGTTCATATGCCCAGGTGATGTATAAATAATGAAAAGTACCGACACATTTTATTTTTTATTTTTACATTTCATTGTACAACTAGTTAAATAATATTATGAGAAATGATAGATGGATCTAAACTTAGACATAAACTTAGACATAAACTTAGACCTAAAACCAAGTATCACCATTATGATGGCTGCAGACAAGGACCCACTTATTTTACAACCCATCAAGATGATGCCAAGTGGTTTTAGGTTTAAGTTTAAACCTAAATTTAGGTCCATGTATCATTTCTCTAATGTTATATATAAAGTACAACTTTTAATGTGCATAATGAAATGGGGATGTCTTATTCCCACCCTTCCTACTTAGGGAGGTTTGTCTTTGATTCTTTTGTCCCTGTTGTTTCAAGACAACAGTTTTGTCGGTTTATGTTCAGTATTTGACAATTTTAAGCGTTTACTTATTAAACTTTATATTTCGTTCGCATTTCCGGGTTTATAGTTTTTATATAAACAAAATTAAAAAAATAAATAATAAAAAATATAAAACATACAAAAAATAGGAAGGGTGGGAATAAAAAAAATAGGTGGATAGGAATATCTTGTCCCTAATGAAATATGTCAATAAAAACATGAATATTTGTAACATTGTGATTTCTATGCGGGGTGTTTGGGGTTTCTCTCTCTCACCCAATCATTGGGTGCATGGTTTCCGTGCCAAAATATGGGTGGTGGGGATGCTGCTTGGGGTGTTTTGTGTATTTGTTTGTGTCACTTTGTTTTTTTTTACTTTTACAAGTTTTATTTTTTGTTATACAAGTTTTTATAACTTTTTACAAGTTTTTTTTTTTTTTTTTTGTGTTACAAGTTTTTTTTTTTTTTTTTTTTTGAATCGGTTTAAAACTTAAAAAAACGAGTCGGAAAATTTTTGAGGCTCGATTCGAAGGTTGCAAAATGAGATTTTATCTCACTTTGCCGTCGATTCGGTTTTCATCATCGCCTCGGAAAATTTTAAGGCTCAAAAATCATAGTCGCCTCGGAAAATTTTAGGCTCAAACCAGAAGGTTGCAAAGTGAGATTTGATCTCACTTTACCGTCCATCGGTTCGGTTATCATCATCGCCTCGGAAAATTTTAAGTCACAACTACACAAAGTCACTAGTTCACGTCTAAGCGCACAAAGCCACAAGTCTAAGCGCACAAAGCCACAAGTTTAACTCACAAGTGCGAAGCGCACAAAGTCTCACAAGTCTAACTGCACAAGCCACAAGTATTCGGACACAAGCCTCACAAGTCTAACTGCACAAGCCACAAGTATTGGGACACAAGCCTCACAAGTTCAACAATATTCACAAGCTACACGTTTCGGCATGAATGTGGTAAGTAGGATTCCAAAAACTGCAAAAGTTCACAAGAATGTACTAAGATTCTCAAAGGGGTTCTGCTATGCAGGCACCAAACAACTTATAATGCCACAAGAAAGCAACAACACCACAACATAATCCACTTCCAAATCAAGCAGAAAACAACAACCAACAACCAACAACCAACAGCACCAACAAGCAACAACACAACACCACCACAAACAACCATGTCTAGTTCACCATTTGACACACAAGAGGTAAGGCTCAGATTATTAGCTCATTATGAGATATAAACAATCATGTTGGTACGCAAATATGAATGTTCCAAAGTGAGATAAAGCGCTCACTTCACCATTCATATTTGCCATGCCAAAACTCTTAAGTTTTTTTATAAAAATCATCATTGCCTCTTTTTTAAAACCTATTTATTTCATTTAAAGTTGCAAAGTGAGATAAAGCGCACTTTACCATCCGATAATGAAGCGCATAGGCACCAAGCAGTTTTCACTTAAAGTTGCAAAGTGAGATAATGTCACACCCTCATGGGAAGGCGAAACACGAGTGTAACGGAGGAACATAAGCACAAGATAATAGAACATACCAACGTTAATATTTAAAAGAAAGAGTACACCATTACAATACCAGTTTAACCGTCATCGGCAAATATATTACAAAGTTTGGATTCCAAAATATTTCGTTCTATTACATAACGATTTGTATTGACAAGTGAAAACTTCATTATGCAAGACCTGGTAGAAAAAGCTTACTAACGATCACCTGAAATGCATGAGAGAAAAACGGGTCAACTATGAAAATAGTTGGTGAGTAAACATGTTTAGCAAAAATAAGAAAACTCGTAAGAAATATTCAAAGCTTTCGATCAACGAAAAATAGTCCACAAAGCAAAGGCATTGTAAATCCACTCAGTTCCAAGTTCCGCCCATACAAAACTTGCAACCTGTGTATTCACAACCCATTGCACAAAATATAGCGTATAAAGTAGTCAAGTATAAGCGGTCATAATAGTTCACAATATATTACCACGAATATAATAATTGGGGATGCTCTTGATGAAGCCAAATTGTGGGTGCCACTACCCAAAGTTAGGTTGGTGCCTCTTCCCAAAGATATAATGGGTGCCTCTTCCCAAAGATATACTGGGTGCCTCTTCCCAAAGATATAATGGGTGCCTCTTCCCAAAGATATACTCCGAACATAGGAGACTTTATAGTGATGCTCCGAACATAGGAGACTTTAGGTCAAGGTCATAATATGTACGGTTCAATAAGTTCAAGTAAGGCATTATTTTATAATTTAGTTCGAGGATTTGTTTCAAGTTCACAAGTTCTAGTCAAACTAGTTAATAAAAGTAGTAAACAATTTAGCTCAAGAACGGTTCATGCATTTCGCCCCAAAATATAGTAAAACGGTAAAAGGGGTGTGATTACTCACTTGATGAATAGATGCGATGACAAAGTGGTTACACGAAATGTAGCGTGAATCCAAACCGACCTATTATGAATGATATGATATGCAATAAGTCATGATGTAATGTTATGCACGCAATTCGGATGATATTTATACCATTTGTGAGTTTTGAAAATAATACTTATCGTCGAAAAATACTCTTTTGACGTCTTGACCATTCTTAAATTACTTTACAAGTATTTACGTCAAAATGTCATCCTATAATAGTTTCTTAGTGATTTATTGTGAAATTATCACTTTTCCGTAAAATAATGTCGTTGGAAATTTCATGAAAGTGACAAAATGGCTTCGAAAAGCTAGTCGTAAAATGGTGTACGTCGATCGTTAGGAAACGAACTCGACGGTTTTGGAAAGTTTGTATCAAAATCTAGAAGTTTCAGTTCATGAGTTTTCGACATAAAGGTCTCGAACATAAAGATAATAAGGGTTAAAGATGGTGATTTTGTCTAAGATGTGGTTTAAAAATGAGTTTCGCAAAGTTTAAGCATCCGTAAATAATTTATTACAACTCCGCTATACAAACGGTTGGTCGTTTTGAAAAATATGCTTGGTGATCTTAATTTCATTAGAAGACATCTCGTTACAAAAAGTTCCACATCATTGATAAAAACAGCCTCCAACATGGTCGTTTTAGTTACCGTAACACTTATCTCGTAAAAATAATATAGTTTTTCTAAAAATAATAGTTACGGCAATTTTGTGAAAACGTGTATATCTTTGTCGTTTCAAATCCGTTTTCTACGTATTATATGTCCTTAGCTTCGTATCAAAGTATACTAATATATTTTTGACAAGTCGAAATAATTTATGAAGCTTAAGGCTCGTTTTTGACTCGTACAAAACAAAAACTCTTTCTTTGAAATTCGGAAAAATAATATATTTAAATCGTCAAACTTTAAAAATTCATAACTTCTTCGTTATAACTCCGTTTTAATCCGTTAGCGACCACGGATTCGTTTTAAAGTATATTTTCTAAATATCAAGGCCAAAATTTCGTGCCTCTTGTCGGATTTTCCGAAAAACAAAATAAGGACGAGAACACTATATATATTTGTCGAAAATAGTTTTTCTCGTACTAAACCTATTCCAATCCCTTCAAATCAACTCCAAAGCTATACTAATCCTACCATACACCTTCTTAGGGTGTCATGGGTTCCTAAACATCATCAAGACCAAAATATAACAAGGAGATAATTATAGGATGACCTTATATATATATATATACTCTAAAAATCAATGTAAAATGGTATAAACAACACAAGTCTTGCATGCTTACTATGAAAATGATAAAATACTCATGAAATGAAAAGGAAAGATGTAAAATGAAGTGATATGCTTACAAGTTAATATGATGAGGTGATTAGAACAAAGGTTTAACCTAAACACCCTAGGTTTTTATTTCAAAACCTTAATAAGAGTGTAATTCTAGATTGTTTATACTTGAGCTTGAGAAAATTTGTGATGATCCCTTGTAATACCTTGAAGAACCGGTTTTAGAGATGAAATAAAGAGAAAACTTTATTTGACTTGTGAAATATTTGTGAAGAATGAATGAGGTAGGAATTTGAGGTGAAGTGTAAGTCTTAACAAGTAAAGATTTTTTCTACCAACATTTAAGATACATCCCCCAATGGCGGATATGGGGATTGTGTCTTCAATATATATATTTTTTTCTTTCTTTCTTTATTGTATAAGTACTTGTGTAATTATTGTGAGAAAATGTAAGTAAGTGTATGTAGTTAATAATACTTGTAAGGTAAATGGTAACTTTTAGGCAAAAGAAATTTTTAATAGATCAAAGTAGAGTATAATGATATTATAAAAATTGTAAAAATACATTCCTTGTGAAATTTGAGTGATATAATAATTATAGTGTAGCTTTTAAGAAAAGTGTCGTAATAATATAAATTTAACGATTTATATACAAAATAAATTTAAAACACTAGGTAAACTAAAAATATAGTTTTATAAACTAAATGTAAGTACAAAAATATATCGGGATCATTTTTAGAAGTATCGGATTAAATATTCAAAATAATAACTCACGCGATAACGTTTATTTAATATAAAATTATATGGTTAATGTGAAATGCAAAACCATGCATAACTAATATGATGAATATTGAGTTTAAGAAATGACTGAAATTTGAGAATTGTGACAGATAAAACTGCACTTTACAAACCAGTAATGAAACTGCATATCACCTGCAAAACATCACCAAAAAAAATAGTCAACGAAACCAAACAACTTCTCACAGAAACATCACCACATCTTTATGATTTTTTAGATCTAACAAGCTTTTAGTTTTAAAAAAAATAATCAGTCTTTACCATATCAAAAAAGTTTTCAAGATCTAAAAAATTTACCAGATCAAAAAGGTTTTCAAGATCTAAAAAAATCAGAAAATCAGTATTTACCTTAAACTAAAATCTTGTTAGATCTAAAAAATAGTCAACGAAACCAAACAACCGTCACAGAAACATCACCACATCTTTATGATTTTTTAGATCTAACAAGCTTTTAGTTTTAAAAAAATAATCAGTCTTTACCATATCAAAAAAGCTTTCAAGATCTAAAAAATTTACCAGATCAAAAAAGTTTTCAAGATCTAAAAAAATCAGAAAATCAGTCTTTACCTTAAACTAAAACCTTGTTAGATCTAAAAAATAGTCAACGAAACCAAACAACTGTCACAGAAACATCACCACATCTTTATGATTTTTTAGCTCTAACAAGCTTTTAGTTTTAAAAAAATAATCAGTTTTTACCATATCAAAAAAGATTTCAAGATCTAAAAAATTTACCAGATCAAAAAAGTTTTCAAGATCTAAAAAAATCAGAAAACCAGTTTTTACCTTAAACTAAAACCTTGTTAGATCTAAATAATAGTCAACGAAACCAAACAACTGTCACAGAAACATCAGCACACCTTTATAAATTTTTAGATCTAACAAGTTTTTAGGTTTAAAAAAATAATCAGTCTTTACCTTAAACTAAAACCTTGTTAGATCTAAAAAATAGTCAACGAAACCAAACAACTGTCACAGAAACATCACCACACCTTTATAAATTTTTAGATCTAACAAGTTTTTAGTTTTAAAAAAATAATCAGTCTTTACCATATCAAAAAAGATTTCAAGATCTAATAAATTTTCCAGATCAAAAATGTTTTCAAGATCTAAAAAAAATCAGAAAATCAGTCTTTACCTTAAACTAAAACCTTGTTAGATCTAAAAAATAGTCAACGAAACCAAACAACTTCTCACAGAAACATCACCACACCTTTATGTTTTTTTAGATCTAACAAGTTTTTAGTTTAAAAAGAAAAATCAGTATTTACCATATCAAAAAAGTTTTCAAGATCTAAAAAGTTTACCAGATCAAAACCTTGTTAGATCTAAAAAATAGTCAACGAAACCAAACAACTTCTCACAGAAAGATCACCACAATAGCAACATCACCACAATAGCAACATCACGATCTAAAAAGTTTTTAGATCTAGATCTAAAAACTTTTTGATATCTATCAACTCATAGAGAGAGAGAGATATAGTGAGAGAGAGAAACAGAGATAACGTGAGTGAGGATAGTGAGAGAGAGAGAAGGACGGATATCAACTCAAAGGCAGAAAACGCGTGCACACCACAAGAATGGAACGCGTACACACCACAAGAATGGAACACGTATACTACTCTTTTATATATAAAAGTTAACTCTTTTATTTATAAAAGAGTATTATAAATAAAGTTTATAAAATTTGTATAAAAATTATTAGTATAGTTTGTAAAAGAGTATTATAAAAAGTATTAGTATTAGTAGAATTTGTATTTTATAAAAAGTATTATAAATAAAATTTTGTATTAGTTTTTTAAAATAAAAGTTGTATTACTTTTTTAAAAGTATTATAACAAAAGTTGTATTCTTAAAAGTATTATAACAAAAGTTATATTTTTACAAATGTTGTTAAAAATGTACAAAGTTGTATTTTTACAAATGTTGTTAACAAATGTTGTTAAAAATGTACAAAGTTGTATTTTTTATAAAAGTTTGTAAGAAAAACTAATATAAGTAACAAAAGTTTGTATTCTTTATTTTTTAGGTGTTCCGTGATGAAGTTGCTTTAACTGATTGGGTGCAATCTACTGCTCAATCGATAGGTTTCTGATTGTTAAAGGAAGAACTAAAACAGATAGGGGCTATAAGTACTCTATCGAATTTTTGTGTTCTAGACATGGGACGTCTGCACGTGAAGGTTTAGAAGATGAACTTGAATGGCAGACTAGTACCGCTAAAATTAATTGCCCATTCAGATTACTGGCGAAATTTGTAAAAGGTCGAACTGGTAACACTAAAACTAGTGGTTGGATCTTGAGGGTCAAGTGTCCGAGGCATAATCATGAATTTGTAGACTCATTCCATGGTTTTTCACAGGCCATGCGATTAAAAGAAATTGAGTTAGTTTTGGTGAAGCAGTTGACAAAACATCAATAGCACCACGAATTATACTTTCTTCACTAAAAGAGAGCGATCCGAATAACATGTCTAGCATTAAAACGGTATATAATGCACAAGACAAGATACGTCGCGCCAGTCGTGGTGATTTGACTCCGATACAACTCCTTTTAGTACATTTGAGGCATCAAGGTTATACATATTACCCCAGGGTAAATGACCACACCAATGAGTTGGATGAAATATTTTTTGTTCACCCGACGTCATATGCCATGTGGACAACATATCCGGAAATCATGCTGATGGACTCCACATACAACACCACGATGTTTAAACTGCCATTCTTTACAATTGTTGGGGTTACTCAAACAAACAGAACATTCTCGATGGCGTTTAGCTTTTTGGACTGTGAAAAAGAGCAAAATTTCAAATGGGTGTTGGAATGTGTTAAGTTGGTGATACAAGAACAATATTACCCGCGGGTTATCATCACCGACAGAGATTTAGCGTTGCTTGGGGCATGCAGAGAAGAATTCCCAAACGCTAGCAGATTACTCTGTCGATGGCATATCAATCAAAATGTGCTCAAGCATTGCAGACACAAATTCGATATGGTAAAGGAGTATGAGTCCGTTAGATGGACATGGGATTTGATGGTTACAGCTCCGACCGAAGATGTGTTCACGCACTATTATCAGCACCTACAAGATTTATTGATCCAAAAACAGGGTACTTACCCATTAATACATTTTTTTATTATTATTTAATAAATAACTACTCGAATTGTTTTCTCACTTTATTAATTCTTTGTTTTATCAGATGTTTTGCGGTATTTTTGTAACTGGCTGCGACATTACGACCGCATGTTTGTGTCGTACATTACCGATCAATATCGCGCCGGCCGACAACAACATGTAGAGTTGAGGGTCAACACGCGTTGTTGAAGTTATACTTGGGCTCCACGGTCCAACTTAGACACGTTGTTGTGTTCGATCGACAAGATTATAGTGCAAGAAAGCTGCGATCTGAGCCTCTTTGAATACAAGCAAAATCAAGAAACTGCATGCGTGTAAGGGCACACTATTTAACGAATTTCGGTATAATGTTTCAAGAGATGCTTTACTACTCATACTCGCAGAAAGTAAACGGGATGTGGACCCACATGAATGTGGTCATCAGTTGCGGTTAGTTTATGGTTTACCATGCTATCACGAACTGTATTACCTTCAGGCTCATGGTATGTATTTTAATTTTATGCTTATCAAGTTATTCTCCCTGTCAATACCGATAATTTTAACTAGTTCCTTTTTTCAAATACAGGATCGCCTATTCCGCTTGATTTTGTTGATAATTTTGGAGAACAATAAGCGTTCCACGGCTGTTGTCGAAATACTCAAGAGCACGAAGAGCCTCGAGGGCTCGAAGAGCACGAATATTTTTCTTGTCAAGATGACGTAGAAAAATTCCAAAATGTTTTACCAAAGCATCGTCGTTTGTCAAAAAAAATATGTTAAACAGGGCTCGGTATATACGCTCGAATCTGTGTCAACCCAACAACTCGCCGTTAAAGAAAGTAATCGTGGACGTCCAGAGTGCAAGGACAACAAATCCATGGCTAAACAAAATATCCGATTTGAACAAAGAACCCCCAGTGGCACCATGAAGCTATACAAAACCTAAAAAAGTACGAGACTTAAATGAAGAAGCTGCGAGACATAGTTCATACGTGGGAGAGCCTTCTAACGTCCCAACGAAGAACTTAGCGAGGGCGATTTAAGACACGACTTGTACATTCCAGATGACAGTAGCGAATATTTGATGGCTCGAATTCCACCTCTTTTGTTACAGGAATCGGATGACATTCAGTGGAGGGACATTCATTGTGTCAACAACACACCCGCTCGTGTTGAGAGTCCAAATTATGTGTCTTCTTCTCCATCTTATGTGCCTCCCTCTCCAGCTATATCTCCAGCTGCAGATGAGGAGAATTTTATACACGTCCTCCGGTTCTTCCTCATCTTTTATTCTGACCGTCTCGCGTTGGCGAGCACGAGCGAGATTGCCGAATTGAGGAGCGCGATTTGAGTTAGAGTTTCGTGTGGGATGATGGCAAGCATCATTTGAACGACTACGCACGGGGCATGATTGATCTTAGTTTCTAGTTATATTGTGATTTTGTGAACCATGTATCAACTATTAATCTATAACAAGATTGGTTATTTATGTATTGAAGCTTCTAATTTTGTGAACCATGATATTCTTGATTTATGTTGTGAATAATTATACAAATTCTTTTGGCGGATGCAACAAGAAAATCCTTTCTTGTGTCGTTGTCGACTTGGATTTATAATTGAAAGAACATCCCAATGACCAAAACTTGTGGTGCAGTATTATGCATGTCCTTTGTCAAAGGTAAATAATTAAACATTTGCTTATTTACGTAAATATATCAATAACTTGTTTGTTTAGAATACATTTCTTATAATTGTTTCATCATGTATGACGTGGGGTGAAGACTATGGGTGTCGATACTTCATGTGGAAGGAAATATTTCAACAAAAGTACTTTGGTCAAGCCTCTTCTTCAACGCAGTGCTCAAACTGCGAAACTAAAGATAAAACGATCAACATGCTATTGGCTCAAAACAATTTGTTGAAGGCAAGAATAAAGACGTTGGAGGCATCACTGGAATTGGCAAGAAATCCAGTTGATCACGCATGTCTGTCGAGTGGAATACTTTATGAGCTTATAGATGACATTACTAATCTTCATGTGGAGTAGATTTCGTTGTAATATTAGTAACATTTGTTGTTGTACTTGTTTAATGTTTTAATATCTAATGTTTTAACGTAAAAACACTACACAAATAAATATACTCTACATATAAAAACACTGCACAAATAAATACACTCTTACATTTAAAACACTACACAAATAAATACACACTATATATATTAAGAGAAAGGATTAAGAGACCTAAAAGTTATGCCTAATTTTGTGCCTAAACATGTGTGGCAACAATTCATTAGTTGTATTAACCGGACCCACTCTTTCATAATCCAATCAAGTAATGACACATAAGTTAGGCACAAAATTAGTCATGACTTTTAGGTCTCCCAATCTTTTTTCATATATTAAAACACTACACTACACAAATAAATATTAAAACCTTACACAAAAAACCTTACAAAAAAAAAAAAAAAAAAAAAAAGCCAATGATTGGGGCCTATCATTGGGCGTGGGCCCCACCCTATGAGGTGTTGGGGAAGGAGATCATGGGGTGTCGGGGTAGATTAACCCATATTTAAACCAATTCCCATCCCACCTTTTTATCCCTCTTGGTCTACCTTTTACCCTTCTCGTCTCACCTTTTATTTCCTCTATTAAGATATAAGAAATTTTTTATCAGTTTATGTTTCGAATATTTTATTTCGTATTTCTTGTCAAACTTTATAATTTTTGTTCGTATTTTCAGTTTCGTAATTTTTGTTCCTAACCCAATACTTAACTGTATGTGATTGCTAACAAGATAAAATTCTTGACAATATTCATAACTTTAAGTTTTGATTTAAGATCATTTGAGAACAAAAGATTCTTTACATATCAAGGGATCAATCTCCATCATATATTTTTATTTAATCTAATGGATGAGATTAATCCAACAATTTAAAAAACCCACTTTCATCATTTTTTTTTCAAATATTAATATCTTTCAAACAGCTAATCGTTAAACGAAAAAAATATATCATTGCGACGAGTATTTAATTATCTTCTATAGATAGGCACTTTGATATACTTTCGACAAAAAAAAAATCGTATTTTTCACGTTTTTTTTTAAGTTTTTTCGTTTTTTACGTTACTGAAATTTGCATTAAAAAATCATATATGATTAAACACTAATTTGAATATCACATGTGATATTAGTGTTAAATCATATATAATATGTAATATCACATGTGATTTTAGTGTAAAATCACATATGATATACATATCATATCACATGTGATATTAAATATCATATATGATCTAACACTAATATCACATGTGGTATTCAATTTAGTGTTTAATCATATTTTTTTCATGCAAATTTCAGTAAAGTAAAAAAAGACGAGAAAACGTGAAAAAAAACGGTTTTTTTTCTTTTTTCGAAAGTATATCAAAGTGCCCGTCTATAGAAAGATAATTAAATGCTCGTCGCGACAGTGTAAATATTTTCGCTTAACGAATTAACGGTTTAAGATATATTTAAATTATAAAAAATATGTGAAATAACAAAATGCATTTAATCTCAGTCATTGATTTCTTTTTAGATGGATGGTGGAGATGAGTCCCTTGGTATGTGAGAAAAGTTTGGTATGTAAAATAACTTTTCTCTTAAGAGCATCTACAATGCATCAAGTCTTTAAGACTTGATGCATTTAATGCATATGACACTTAGAGCATCTCTAATACAAAAACTAACAATAGCTTTTTACTATTTAAAAAACTTTATTAGAGAGGTTTTTAGCATTGCATTCAAAGCTTTTTACAAAAGCTTGATAAACTTCAAGTCATTCTTCCAAATTCTTCCAATTCTTAGTTATTAATTGTAGTATGCATTTAATTCATTGTGGATGCTCTTAGTTATTAATTGTAGTATGCATTTAATGCATTAAATGCATCAAGTCTTTAAAGACTTGATGCATTGTGGATGCTATTAATAGGCAAAGATTGGATGAAAGACTTGATATATACCAAGTCTTTAAACAAAGTCTTTTCAAAAAGCTTTCATTGCAATGCAAAAAACCCCTTAAAAGGACTTTTTAGATGGTAAAAAGCTTTTAACCATTTGATGCATTGCGGATGCTCAAGTTTTATCATGAAAAATAGCATATCTTTTCCATATTAGAAAACCTATATCAAATATAAAGTTAGGAAACAAGTTTTGGATAAATTATAACTACTCTGGGAGCATCTACAATGCACAACTTTTGCAAAAGAGTGTTGATATGTACACCACATTTTTTTATTCTTTCATCACTAAATTATACCGGTAATGCACACAATACGATACCGTTATGCATGATTGGTGGTCTTCACATCACTTTTAATGGTGTACGTATCAACCCCCTATGCAAAAACTTGGCACTATTTGATATAATCATTTCAAGACTTTTTGTATTGCAAGAGTGAGCTTTTATAAAAGTTTTTCGGAAAGACTTGTAGTTTTACAAGTGATTGATAGAAAAAAGCAAGAATCTAATCTCATTAAACGCAAATGGAAAAACTCAAATATATATATATATATATATATATATATATATATATATATATATATATATATATATATATATATATATATATATATATATATATATATATATATATATATATATATATATATATATATATATATATATAGATATAGAATCTAGATCAAATAAGATCAAACTTAAAGTTGTTAAAATGAGATCGAACTAAAATTTGACAAGAGATACTCTCCTTACAATAAAAATAATTTTTTATTTACAACAACTAAAATTGGTAAATTTTGATAGATTTCTTTTAAAATTTACGAAACCTAGGTGATACACTTTGATTAGAAGTTTAATGTGTATCGGGTTTTGTATGTGTATCACGTTTGGAATATTTATTAGTGTAATGTGTATCGGTGTATCACTAATCCAAACTCATGTATCATTTGGTTATTAGTTGCTAAAATGTTAATTTGTATTAAAATAATATTTTTTTGTGTATGATTGCTAAAATTGTTATTTATAAATGTTTTAGTGGTTTTTAGATTTGATCTTATTTTTACAACTTTAAGTTTGATCTCATTAACCCTCCATATATATATATATATATATATATATATATATATATATATATATATATATATATATATATATATATATATATAGGTGGGGTTAAAATGAAAAGATATTTAAAATGAAAAGAATGGGAAGCCATCTCAACCATTGGATTGGATTTCAATATTAAAAAACGCGGAGTGGCATATTTGTAAATTTTGGAAACTTCAGGGGCGAATGTAAACAAATGAAAAAACGCGGGTAGCTTTTGTGTATCGTTAATCAAACTGACGCTATCAAACCCTAGATCTCATCTCATTCACAGTACACTACATCAAATCACAGAAAAATTGACGCAATCAAAATTACGATCGATGAAAACGAATATGAAAAAGTTTATACCTCCTCGTAAGTTACTGAAATCCTTTTTTAATTTTACATAATCCACGCATCATAGTGATTTTAATTTCTTGAAATCGTTTCTTAATTTTTGATTTAGCTACTAGAAAAAATGGTAGATTAATTCTCTTTGGTGGATCTGTAAGAAAAATCAAACATCTCCGGAAAAACTATTACTATCTCGGATGATAAGTACTTTGAATAATTAATGCGGTAATACTTAAGAAGAGATGCATTAGTTTATATTTTGTAAAGTATAATGTATGATTTAGACTAGCATAGTTAGTTTTAGTTGTGAATAGGTGCGTGAATGTGTTTTGAATGATTAATGCGGTAGTACTTAAGAAGAGATGCAGTAGCTTATCTTTTGCAAAGTATATTTAAGTTTTAGACTAGCATAATAAGTTTTAGTTGTGGAAATGTGCGTGTATGTGTTTTTGAAAGATTAATGCAGTAGAAGTAAAGAAGAGAATTAGCTTATATTTTGTAAAGTATAATGTATGATTTAGACTAGCATAATGAGTTTTAGTTGTGAATATATGCGTGTATGTGTTTTTGAATGATTAATGCAGTAGTATTAAAGAAGTGATGCACTAGCTTATGTTTTGCAAAGTATATGTAAGTTTTAGACAAGCATAATGAGTTTTAGTTGTGTAAATGTGCGTGTATGTGTTTTTGAAAGATTAATGCAGTAGAAGTAAAGAAGAGATGCATTAGCTTATGTTTTGTATACTATAATGTACATGAGTTAGGTTATATAGAGACTATGTTTTGTGGCGTATGAACATGAGTTAGTTTAGACATAGTCTCCGTCATGTGCGAAATTGATTTTGAATTTTGGATTATTTATCTGATGCACTAGCAGTTGAACTGAGATGCAATATCTTTTAAATTGCGGCGTATGAACATGAGTTAGTTTAGACATAGTCTCGGTCATGTGCGAAATTGATTTTGTATTTGGGATTAATTATCTGATGCACTAGCAGTTGAACTGAGATGCAATATCTTTTAATTTGCGGCGTATGAACATGAGTTAGTTTAGACATAGTCTCTGTCATGTGCGAAATTGATTTTGTATTTGGGATTAATTATCTGATGCACTAGCAGTTGAACTGAGATGCAATAGCTTTTAATTTGCGGCGTATGAACATGAGTTAGTTTAGACATAGTCTCTGTCATGAGCTAGAATAAGTTTTTATGTTTGATTGTTTATCTGATGCACTAGCAGTTTAATTGAGATGCAATAGCTTTTAATTTGTGGCGTATGAGTATGAGTTAGGTTAGACGTAGTCTCTGTAATGTGCTAGAATGACTGATGTGCCCGGTTGGTGCAAGTTTTAAAAATTTATAAACACGATTTAACCGTCTAACCTATTAACACATACGAGCAAGTATACTCGTCCATAATAGCAAAGTTTGGTAAGTCGAGATCATCCCAAGGATTTTGTGTATGAAAGATATTTGTTTAAAAGATTCCAACAAGAAAGCTTGTCAAGGCTTTCCCAAATAATTATGTTATAGCGAAATTCAATAAGAAATATATATATACTTGTGTGTAGTCTATAATCAATCATAAATAGTATTCATGAAGGTTTGGTGTATACTCTTTATATGATGCACAAATCATAAGCAAATGATTCCTCAACCATGGTATGTGTTTGTAAAATCATTCTAAGAACAAAACATTTAGGTAATCCTTTGGTCCTTATCCCAATGATTATCCTATAGAAATTTCATTTGTTTGCAACATGTTCTTATTAAAGTTGTTCTTACGAATCTTTCGACCCTTCGTGATGAAAATATTCCTAGTCTTGTTTTAATAAGCAAACATGGTGGTTGTCAATCACCATATCCCCATACTAGTTTGTCACTTCACTTTTTGGAATAAAACACAAGAGAAATCCTTTCGGTCCTTTTTCATAAAACATGTTTTATCAACAAATCAAACCAAGACTAGTATTTTTCCAACAAACTCATTTAAACAAGATCATATGTACATGCATCACATTTTGAGAACACTAATACGATTAACTACATCCCAACACACAAGTATATCCCAAAATTACTCCATGATAATAATAATAATAACTAAACACAAATAGTAACAAAGTAATTCCAACAATTCAAGAGAATAGAATTCCATAACAAAGTTCATATAATACCTAAACTTTTGTGATTACAAGAATTAGAATTAGTGGATTGTAGCAACCACGCCTCAATCACCTAGGTTCACGCGCAACTCAAACTACCAAAACAATGGATGAGAATGGTTCCTCCTTGCTCTGGACGTTTTGATAAATACTAAGCTTTTGGGCTAAATAAAATGGTTGGTATTAGTTTAGATGTAAACTAATACAATTTTGGTTAATGTCACTCCTAGTATACTAGTACTAGGTTCATTATATAGCCAAAGGTGCTTGCCTAAGCGTCCAAAAACGTCCTCAACAAGTAAATATCAAGAAATGATCGGACTCCAATGATTATGGGAGTTAAGGCAACAATAAATGCGACTTTGTGTAAGCTGCGACGAGAAACCGGATCGGTTTCATCTCCGATCGAATCGGTTTTGTCTTGACCATTTGCCCGGCCGGATCCGGTTACGGGTTGTGACCGATCGGTCGGGTTTGTCTTATTTTGACTTTTGTTGACTTTTCTCCTATTCGCTTCATTCTTTGCTCTCGCTGATGATTTTCAAGGCAAAACTTGATCTTTCCTTGCCGTAGATACTTAGAAATCATTGCGTTTCTTAATCATTGAATCCAAAAGCTTCCTAGCTCGACTTCCTTCCTCGAGAATCTTCCAAAATGTGCATAAAACTTCATTTCTTCATTATTCGTGATACGGCTACATATACATACACAATCGCATCTTTGCATACGCATGCTTATGAGTAAATATAGCCGATTATCATGCACAAAACTAACAATAACGCTACTAAAAGCGTGTTCATTTTAGGCGTTATCAAATTCCCCACACTTAAGCTCTACTAGCCTCGAGTAGGTCTAACATTGCAAAATTGATTTCAATGGTCTTTGACACCATGGTTCTAAAAAATATAACAATTACCCCAAAAGATAATCATTGGTTTGCTTATAATATGTGAAAATTTTAAAATGAACCAAAATACTTTAGATAACATAACTAGAACACCTCACGAATGATGTAGAAAATCACTCAACTCTCATATATTGGTGGGTATATGTAAATCACTCATTGCCTAGTCATGATCAATGCTTTTTACCATAAGCTTGTACAAGTATCAAAACAAAGAAAATAAATTCATCAAAGAGGGATTTTATTCGGGTTATAACGTTAAGGCTAAGGGTTCATAAAAGGTATGGATAAGGCATGGGATAGTTTATGAAATTGGTGTTAAAATAAAAATAAAATCAAGTCTAAACCTCCATGTTGCTAGCCATCATACAAACCACAATCCCGAAAATGATTATTTCTGCTCTTCACATATCGATCTCCGCAAATATGTATATCACGTCTTAGCACATTGGCTAATCAATATCTCCAACATACTTCATCTGAATATAGCACATTGGCTATAACCATTTTTTTTTAGTTCCCCCACACTTAGTGTAAGCATACACCAAAAAAAAATAATCGAGAAAGACGTCTCTTTCATCCAAGATGGATAATGGTACATACTATAAACAAAGTGTAGCTTCTTCATAATCATCAAAAACAATCCAATCATTCCAAACAACTAGCAACAAACCAATAGACTTGATAAGGGTTGGCTAAAGCTTGAAAGTGTAAAATATTTTTGTATTTTTCTGAGTTTATCAAAACGAAAAGATTGGCTCGGAAGGGTGTACTAAGGGTATCTAGTGCTAAAGATAAGCACTAACAAATGGGTCCATATGGGTGATTAACTAACCAATGTGGTTAGCTAATATATCTTTAAATGTAAATGGAAGGCCATTTGGGTTAAATCCTAAGGTGCCTCTTATCATTTGAACATATTTAAATCACTCGAAAGTGATTTTAACCGTAATGCATAACTAGTACAAGTTCTAGAATCGACATAATCACCGGCACACTCATAGCAAATATAAAAAAAAATGTGTTTTATACAAAAAGAAACCTCACAAAAGTGTGGAAAAAGGCTATTATGCATGCTAGAAAATGCTATCGAATCCAAATTGAATTACTTAGTAATTTGGTTCAAATCCAAAAATTTCAAAACTCTCATTTTACCATTGAAATCCCAAGTTATAAATATCAATTATGCGTGAAAACAACTAGACCAACAAGGCTAATTTCTTCTAATCACTTGCATCCAAAAGTTATAAAATGCACATCATTTTCCTATTTTCTTCCCTCCCCATACTTAAGTTTTGCCTTGTCCTCAATGTAATGAAAATGAACTTCAAAGTAAAGAAAATGGAAAAAAATAGTTAAAAGATACCACGGATAGAATATGCAATATGCATATTGGGTCATAAGAAAGCATGTGAGTTATCCAACTCCAAATATTTGACCATCAATAAGCTTGACACATCCATCCCGCAAACAAAGCGCAACACACAATACACAAAACAAACAAACAAATGCAACTAAAAACTAGATAAAATCAAGCAAAACATGCTAATCAATCTAAAAAGATAGAAATAATATTGTTTAACACATCATAACCCATTGTCTTTGAAACCATAATTCACGAATGATCCACAATCACTCTTCATCTTCGCTCATGTCATCTCCTTCTTCATCATCATACTCATCATCATCACTTTCGGTTCGTAGTTTTAGTCCAAAATCTCGACGAACTCTCTCTTCTTCTTCTTTCCTCCAACTCGATGATGATCCTCCAACATCGTGGCTTGCTCCACCAACTTGGTGTCGACCATATGGGGTCTTGGATCGGAAATGGTGCGTACCAGGATATGGATCGGATAGGGTCCGGATAAGAGTGTAAGGAAAGGATATGGTGGAACATTGGGTGGATTGTAGGGTGGCAACTCATAATTGGCTTCACGAGCCATGTTTTGAAAAATAGGCATGGAATAATCATTGATGTAGTTGTTTCTCAACATCATCGAGTCTCTCCATACATCCCTACATTGAATCTCATCTAAATTTTGTTCCACTCTCCCAACCTGAATCAAAACTCTGGGCGTACCCATTTGCACGTTCTCCATTCGTATACTCCATTCTTTGTTGTGGTGGTTCTTTGTTGTTGTCTTGGTTCAATCCATAACCCCAAGGTTTTCAATCTCCTATTCAAAGCATTACCAAAACCTTGCGCACTCCACGTATCACTATACTTTGGCTCTCCACACTTAGCCAATTCCTCATCAACATAATACCCAAGATTCTTCGCCAATTTTGTCACAAAATGTCCTCCACAAATGTTATTGTTGCTCTTGATTCCCGGGGCTCTCCTAGACAAATATTTGGCTATCTGCCAAATGGCATTACAAATCCTTAGTTTCTTCCATCAACTTCATAACCCATAAGTCGGTTTCGACATTTGTCCTGCTTCCAAATCTATTAAATGGCCGGTCACTATCAACTTGTGAAGTATCCTTATCAACGGATTCACGATGGTTGAAGCATTCCTCCTAGCGCAAGTAGGATCTCCCACTTGATTCCAATAAGCGGAATACTAGGATAGTCTTTTCAAACCTCAAGTCTAGAAAAGTGAGTTTCAAATAATCGATGATTAACCTCATGTGGCTCATACAAACCAAGAGCCACGCCAAAGGCAACAGCGTGTAAGCATGATCCCTTCCACAAAGCCTAAACCAAACACAAATCTCCGTCATCAAGTTCCGAACATCCACCTTTCTTTCAAAATACATGGTTGAAAAGAACTCCATACACCATTCTCGATAGACCTCTTCATTGACGCTAAATGCTCTTTCCCATGACAAATCATTGAACGAATCTCCATATCCTGGATATACATAAGACGTTCGCATCATTCCTCTTAAGTCATCTTCACAATCACATTCCTCAAATAAATCCCAATCAATCACCCTCGGAACCAAACATGTCCTATGTTGTAACTTCGACAACCTTTCCCGAAAAGCATGTTTCTCCCCGTCAGTGAGATTTTTGAACTTTAAATTAGTATTTGCCTCCGTCTTCACACTATACTTAACCTTCTTCTTCTCGTTCCTTTCATAAAACTTCTTAACAAGCGGGTTCATTGGAATTTCCTCCTCACTCGAGCTCCCTACAATAATTCTCTGTAGAAATCACAAATATAAGACCATATGAGAGTGTTAGAACAAACAAGAAGGTTTAAGGAACCCTCTAAGATTCATTTCAAAATTTCAAAAATTTTAATACAGAAACCACAACCGGATTCGGTTGGATCACCAACGAATCGGTTTCCAAATGGTCAAACACCAACCGTTCGGTTGCAATGCATAACCGAATCGGTTATCTTGACTACATAAGGCTTTTTCCTCCTAATCCTCTTAAACTCGAATTTTCTAATGCCCAAACCACTCTTAGATCGCATTTTATCATCCACAATGATTTCCACATCCTTGAATTATTCTTAACTCGCTTCTCAAAACATCAAACATCATCAATCATCATCTTAGAATTCAATTTGATAAACCTATATCCTTCATTCATTAGTTCTAATAATGTGGCATCCATCACTCAAAAAAAAACGCATCATCTATCATTAGGAATCACTTATTTCAACTTATCTTGATTCAAAAGCACAACCCAAATAAAATCCGAAAATTCAATCATTTATTATTCATCCTATGTTGAATCAATCAATCCAATCCTTCTTGCAATGCACTCCTATATCAATTACCCACTCAATCTTAAAATATTACAACAATTGAATTATAACAAAACCCCAAATTGGTGACCTAATATCCAATTCGAATCAAATGCTCTAATAAAACCTTAATTGAGTTAATTGATTGTAGATGCTTACTTGTTTAGGTGCCATGATGTTTTCTACAACTTAAACAACCTTCAATCGCTTCTCTTGGATGAATTTTGCAAAACCCTTTGGAGAATTAGTGTGTGTGTGTTTTTTCGGAAAAGTGAATTTTGGTTTTATACTCAATTGCAACCGGTTCGATCAAGGACACAACCGTTTGGTATGCATTTCGCCAAATTTTTTATTTTACATGTTACTCGGGCATTTACCTTCCAAGCAACAATTTTACTCAAAAATTCTACTAAAGATTCACACAACATTCACCCACCATATGAAATTTTGAACAATCATCCAATCTAAAAAAAACTCAATCTCAACTCATCATACTAATGAACTAAACCAAATTTATCTCAAAACTCAAAGTTATAATGCATTAACCAAATCACTCAAAAAATAAAATAAAATAAAATTGAAAAATTAAATAAGAAACAAAAATCCTAAATGCATCAAATCAAAAAGAAATAGTTCATGAAATTCAAGCAATAATTGCTTGTTTATTACGGCCTCTTGTCTTCTCCTCAAAATTCCTCAAAATACTCTTGTCTTAGAATATCCTCGCTTTGAAATTTTCCGGTCAACTCACGGAACGTTTCAAAAGTTTTGAATTTTCTCATGAATCTTCGTCCGTCCGGACATAGTATATCAAACTTAACATGCCATGCTCCATCTCGGTTTGTCTCTTGTAAGTCCCCGACCCTTGGTCTCCACTCAAATTCTTAAGTTGCACGGTAAAGAACCTAAAAAGTCGGTCAACTTTTGTAAACTAGTATGTTTTTGAATGGGTTATAGAAAGCTTCTACCGCTAATGCACGTTCCATTTAGTCCTCTATATCAAAATAAAGGCGGAGCTAACGGTCCGTACATTGGGTTACCTTGGACATCACGTCCTACTTCAAAACATGTTAAATCATCTCCTGCTTCCATCCATTCCAAATCCTCCATAAATTCCAAAGTTGTCCCTCTTGGTTTTGGGTAGTATGTTTGCATCGAAATCCCATCATCAATAGTCAAAGTGCCTCTTCCCATGTCTATAATCGCACCACAAGTTCGTAAGAATGGTCTCCCCAATAGGAATGGTAAACTCTTGTCCACCGTAATATCTAGGACAAGGAAATATGCCAAATACGGTTGATATCCAATTTGCACTCTCACATTCTTCACCTCTCCCATTGCCTTCGCTTGAGAGTTATCCGCCATAGTAAGCTTAGAATGATTAGGTTTGTTAGGTCACTAGTTTTACAACACAAGCTTATAAGAGAAGAGATGAAGGCGGATGAACAAGTATCAAACACACACACACACAATATAGTATACGGTTAGGCGTAGAGAGCATGTGAAAGAAATAACTTGAACAACCAACCTTCAAATGAAGGTTATTACAATGTATATATAGGCAAGGAGCTAGGGCAACACTCCTCTCCTTCCTATTCCTTATTGGGCTTGGGCCTCGACATGGGCCTTCTACATAATTTGGACCTTAAACAAACATAAAGGCGAATAAAGCTACCTATTACATATGAAATATAAATACTTGAAATCTTGTTTAGGAGTGATTCCAACAATCTCCCCTCAGTATATATGAATATAAGCGGTGAAAGCGTTGATGTAATAGTAGCGGTGGCGTCTTCGACATTCTTCTTTCTTGTGAGAGGAATTGTCTTGATTTGAACAATCTCCCGGTGTAGAGATCGTTAACTTTGAGCAGTTACGCTTTGGCGTCATCATTGACTTTGTTCTTTGATCATTGTTCTTTGTGGTGAAAGTGATAGTATGTTGTTATGCGCATCGATGCGCCTCAGTGCCTTGTTTGCTCGGTGTCTCCGTCATTCTTCAACATGCTCACACGCTCTTTGCGGTGGAAATCAATCTTGATGAAGTTCTTTAAGTCTTTAACTTTGTAGATTCTTTGGTTGATGAAGAATCATTACGGCGTTGTGTTGCTTTTGAATAGAACTTCCATTAGTGATGATGTTGGCGTGAGCATGAGAAGAATCGACACGATCATCCGCTCGGAGCTTCCATAAGAAGAAAACATTGCAAGCGGTTAGTAATAAGCGGTTTCCGGCACTTACAAGTTTGAACTTGAGAGTGTTAACGACATAGTGTGAAAACACAACTCTAATTCTTACAAAGGCCGTTCTGAGCTGAGTCCCACAAGTGAGATAACACGATGTGCGAAGTACATCTGATTCGAGATAGTCATTGAGGTACGAAGCATCACCTCTGTTGTAGACCGTTTGAGACACACTCCGCGTAATCACGGGGAGTTACGAAAGCGACTTCTTTGTCGGGGCATTTGATGTTGACCTGGCGGGAGTTTCCATTTAATCCGAGGATCACGGTGTGAACCTCTCATAAATGTTCTCGACAGTTGCTAAGATCATGAAGGACTCGATATGAACCTTTGAATCTTGAAGATCTTATTTGTTGATCAACAAGTGATTAAATGTCAAGTGTTCTAAGAGATCTTTTGATGAATCTCGTGGCTCTAGACTCAATAGTGCGTTTTGGTTTTCTGGCGGAGACTAGGGAGAGGTCTCCTTCTTCAATACCGGTGATCTCTAAGAAAGCCAATAGTTTATGTAGGGTTCCTGTGAGAATGAAACAAGCTTACATTGAGAGAAACTTGAGTGGCTAAGAAGGTTTAGTGCATGCGTCCTTTGGGTCCATGGCGACTTTTATTCTTCAATACCGGTGTCACTAAGTGACAACCCGTGTATATGAATTGAACGATTATGCGCCTAAGTTGAATAATCGGAGGCTATTTCTTTTCACCCTTTACTTTACATTTCTTTTGATTCTTCAACTCCTTCTTTCTCGATTCTCATTTCTCCTTTTATAATCATTCCTAAGGACTTCTAACACTAACTAATGGTAGTGTCCTTGGGTGATCCCTCGACTCTGGCGGATCATAGGACAGTTATTCCTAACCTTAGTCACCTTATAACTCCATGACTAACCTATGTTTGCCATTATAAACCTTTGTAAGTAAACAATATCTCTCAAAGGGTTTGTAAATGAAAACATGTTTGAACCACGGTGAGAGATAAGTTTTGCATAAATACTCCCCTCACATGTGCTTAATAGTTTTATGGTTAAATGCGGTGAGGAAAAAGCGCACTTTATGAATTGATCCACTAAAGATAGACAATCTCCATGAGACACGGTTCGTTGAATAGTTAAAGAGTTACATTGTCGGTTTTAGGTGACAACTAGCTCTAATAACTACCTTGAAGGTGTAGACAAACCTCGAAAGGTTGTCATACCGTCGAGTTCATGTCTATCAAGAGCTTCTCGAATGGTACCTTCTACTAAGACAAGTCCTTTGCGAGACACGTTTACATTACTAGCGAACTAGCTTGAAATTATTACCCGTCGGGACAAGTCTTTTCGAGTTACAAGCAGTTTAGTACCGTCGATTCGTTGGTTAAGTCGAGGTACTGCATTCATTTGCATTGACACAACATATTTCTTATCACATAATTTTCTCCCCTCAAAAATGGCATATAGGATGTTATTTTTGAAACATTTTGAGAATAAATATGGCCATTTTGAGTGTTGTGGGAAGAGTGACCACTTGTGAACAATTTGTGAACAAAGTTTTAATTCAAATACTCCCCTCGACTAGTGATATAAGCGGTTGAGGTTTTGAAATCATATGGGAAGTACTTGTCTTTTGAGCAAAACCTTGAAAAATGAAAGGTTTGATAGGTTTTACTCAAAAATAAAAGCTTTCGCTCCTTTTATAAGGATTGTGTGAGGCGTACCACGGGGTCCTTTCTTGACACTTACGGGTTGTACCTTTGTTATGTGTGCACAAGCCATTCACATATATAATCATACATCCAAAATTATATGAAGGAAACCAATTAAGGGGTACCGGGAAGTGCGGTGATATTCCGAGTGCTTGCGGGCGTTGAAAGCCGATGATGTTTCTCTGAGTCGACCACCAACATAGCTCTCGATCGTGCAGGCGGTCCCTTACGAACAACCGTTCATCAATCAAGGTGATGATCGTCTCACATCCCTCCTTTCACGAGAATTCCAGCGCTTAGGATTCCCAATTTTATTGCGTATATCCTTCAATCGTATGCCAATCCATCCTAACCATCTTCAAGGTATGATCCCGAATTTGTGGAGCTCACTACGCCATTAAGCAGTTCTGCGAAGTTCACTGCGGTAAACAATGCGAAAGGTTTCTTGATGGCGTAAGTTGTTTGGTGGTTGATGTCGGGAAGGTCAGGTGTGGTGGAGTGAAGTTTACGTTTACGATATGATTCAACGACCATCGGATATCTTGACCGTTCTTTGATCACAATCGTCTAATGAAGATGAGCCGACTTGATAAATTCACGTTGAACTTGATCGAAGCTGTCTCATCGACCACATGCTTTGGCAAGATACATGTCTTGATGTCGTTGAGGACAAGTTCTCAAAGTCGACTTCGGAGAATCCATAGTCTGTTCATCTTGTCGTTTGACTATGATATTCTTTAAGAATGTGTAGTCCCTTAGACTTGAGATCAATGTGTTTGATGGCCACGATGTCCTTGAGCTAAACAACGCATGTTGAGACTTTTGAACCGGCGACTTGGTAGTAGATTCTTGACGTTCGGGCCAATGATGAATCCCATACAATGCATCTTGGTCATATGCTTGCGTTGTCGAGAAAACAAGTGGGTTGCACGTTCCTCGATAGCTATGCGATTAGAGTAAATGGCTGCGGGGAATGGAAGAGTCAATGATGTAGTGTATTTTCTCGAACCATCGCCACCATGGAGAAGAAATTCGGTCTTTGTTGAAGAAATATCGGAAGGAATCCTTGGTTCGTCTGCTTGGCCAATGGTTGGTAGAGGTTTAGTCAATCGGTGTAGTATGGAGGTTGTCCCTTTGTGTGAAGTCAATGTTTGCTTCGGATTGAGCCAATCCATGTTGTTAGACATAGCTCGGCGATGTTCTCAAGATGATATTCGACCTCGAGGCACTTTCGGGCTGTCTTTCCATAGTTGAAATGCTTCATTCTTGATTCGCTTCAATTGATTTCGTCATTTTCTTCACATGGAACTTTTCTTGCAGATTTTGCATGCTCAATGTTGAACCATCTACCAATTCTTGACCTTCATCGGGGTAGGGAGTTTGATTGACAAGTGTGGAGAACCATTCAAACTCTTGGTTTTATCGTCATCTAGCCATGATCGACTCAAATTTGAGTCGTCTGTTTCTTCTTTTGGAAGGCTTTGATGATGGTGGTTTACGCACTTGTTTGGGTGAGGTGGGTTGTTGTTGGGGCTCGAGGACCTCTTCATCGTCACCACCCGTGTACTCAAAGTAGTCACTGTTTTATGAGTCGGGGTGGTAACTCGGAATCGTCCGAGGTTTTCGGTTGAAGAGCAGTAGGAGACCTTTGTTGAGTAGGGGTCCGTTGGGGAGGAGGAGGCATCGAAGAAGATTCACGGGCCCCCCGGCGTTTAGGTGCGAGTCTTTATCCTTATCCTTATCTTCATCGTCTACGGGGGACGTTTGACTTTCGCTTCAAATCTACAAGCTTCTTGAAGTTGGTAGTCTAGCAATGCTTGATCTGATTTTGCTTCTTGATATTGAGCATTGCGGATCGTGGCGACATTTGTGTCACAAGCTTGGCTACCAATTCATTATTCGAGAACACGACCGAATCGGTCGGATTGATTAATGACGGTTAAGGCGTTGATCGAATAGTTTGTTTGGCGATCGCATCGATTTGGATAAAGTTGTCTAGTGAATAACTCCTTTGTGACTTTAGGGCGTATTCGAAGGTACTTTTAGTGTAGCCTTGATCATTTCGTTCGATTCCTCGGCGGTGTTGTTTCATGAATTCTGAACAAACTTCCTTTCCTTTTGCATCTTTTCATTCTCGTCATCGGATCTTGTATGTGATCGACAAAGAAATTGACTTCTTGTTGAGCACGTCTTTCTTTCGACTTGTTTGTGACTTTGGTAATCCGTTCATGAGCTTGAAATCCAAGATTTAGGTGGTTTCTTCAACGATTTGGATGATGATCGGTTGACTTTGTTGATGGTGGTGGTGATGAATGAGATGAAGAGTCGATGATGAGGAGACATGAGGAGACTTCATGTCCTTAGGAGTTCGAGGTTTTCTCCTTTGAATGTGTTGGGTGTCTAGAAGAAACTTTGAGTAATCATCCTCGTCATCCTTAGACTTTTCTTTCTCGGTTTCGGTTTCTCAAAATCATACTCAATAGTGTCTTCAACGAGGCTTTTGTTGTTGCACAAGAGGGTGCACCGACTCCCTTATCGGGTTGATTAACGCATCGGAGATGGTTTAGAGTGGCGACACCACTTGAGCCTCGGGGCCACCCATTTGATCTTTAGCAAATTCGGTGACCTTTTGAGTGTGTCGGACATTGTGAAACTTTTTCTGTATGATTTATCAATTGCTCTTCTTCATCTTGAGCTTTCATCACGAGGTACAAGTGCGATAGTCTTCTCTTTTCCTTTAATAGTTTGAGGACTTGGAGGTTTTAGTCTTGAGGATCTTCATCCTTCTTGGTTTGAGAGAATGTGATCTCTTCATACGTGTCGGTATCCTCGAATCCTCGTCCACGAGTTGTCTTTGTGGTTCAAGTGAAAGGATCGGAGTGGCTTCAGAGAAGGAACTTTCTTCTTAGGAGTGGGTTTCCTCTTTGGAATGGGTTTCTTCTTAGGAACATTCCTTTGACTATCTGTACTTGTGACACTTCTGCACTTCCTTTTACGGTTCTCCTTACGGTGTACGGAAGATTTTTCATCGAGTGACCAACTTTGCCTTGTTTGTTGCTTCGGATATCTCTTATGCGTTTGAGCTTTCGACATCTTGATTAGAAGAAATCAGCGACCTGACACCTTGTTTCTTTGTAGGCGTTTCCTTGATTCTTACGGATAGAATAGGTTCCGTCAACATGTCGTGATTGTTGGGGTCATTGAGCCTCTTGGGGATGTCGGGATGAAGTCCAAGTGCTCTTTGGATCAACAATTTGGTATATCGATGTAGGGAATCTTTGAGCCAAGTTTGTTGAGAAATGACATCATGTCATCCCAAATCGAGCTTGATAGCGATGTGTTTCTGTTGACGAAGGCCCAAAATATTTGCGGTTCTATGAGCTTAGGATGCTCATGGCATTATCACGACCGAAGCAGACTTGGTGATGATCATGTAGAGTGTTCTCCATGGTTGAGGAATACTCTTAAGCTCTACTAGAGAGTGCTTGTTGATTACTCCTGTAGCCTCGTCATAACCGATATCGATTAAGAATTGGAGAGTGAGCTCTTGATGGGTGAGGCATATAGTTTGGTTGGATCGACTTGAGAATTAAGAGAAACGACCCTTAAGTCTGCGGTGTAATGATGACTTGTTTGTGATTGAGTCACCTTCGCGGTTTGTCCTTTGACCCTTTCCATAGTGTTCGAGGCTGTTGGATGTAGATCTCGGGGGCGGTTGCGAGTTAGTAAGCATGTTACGATATGGATGAGTCCTCGAATATCAATAGCAATGAGACATGAAGATTCGAGCAAGTGAGGGTGTCAAAGTCAACACGGAGGTTATTCTTTCCTATCTTCATTGGATAGCCATGAGGATAGATATCGACAATGGAGAGAACTTGGTGCATCCACATTCATTTGTTCGACCATGTCGTGATGCGAAATAACATTAGCCAAAAGAACCAACATATCGAAAGACATAATGTTAGTCAACGAAGGTCTTATTGTCTAGTTATTGAATGTACGGTGTCAATGATTATTCTGAGTCCTAAGTCACTTGTATGTTCAATAGTTCAATGATATCGTGAAATGTTTAGTGAGTTAGTTAACTTTAAGTTTTAAAGTTTATGTTATCACTTATTGTTCACAATATATCAGACGATTTAAGTTTATTAGTGACATTTTGGATTCGTGATGATATGATTAGTTTATTTACAAGTTTGTACACGTAACAATTCATCATGAAGGTCAATCCGAGGATAAGCGTAGTTTTGGCAAAGTTATGCGTGAGCGGGAATGATATATGCTTAGGCGTAAACTTACGCGTAGAATCCTATCTTCTGGCGTAAGAAATGTTCAGCGTGGAAATGGAGTCCTTATGCGTGGAGCTTATGCGTAGGCATATATTTATCCTTACAGCGTAAGGCTACTCGTGAAGTTGACCTTAAGCGTGGGGTCCTTGTTTACGCATATCCTTCACGGGATCGCGTGGTCCATTGTAGAACCTTAGCGTAGAAGCTACGCGTAAGACAAGTCTTCGCATAACAATCTCGCGTAAGGTAATCCTTATCGTAGATAATCAAATGACCTTGATTACGAATTATAAGTGTAGCAATCACGAAATAAATCCATCAAATCATCAATATTAACACATACATTCGGTTTATCAATAGAACATGGCACTAACATATGTTACGGTTATCGTAGAATTGCATCGCGTAGACTAAACCCTAGATCTCTGGCGTATGGAATCTAACCATGGATTATGCACCAAACTTTTACGGTAGCTCTAAGATGTTGTATGAGCATATATACCAGGTTATAACATCTAACTCATGGTGAATCAAAAATACCCAATCTTATGAACCTTAAACCCTAATTTCAAAATCGAATTAATCGGTGTTTACGGGTAGTTATAGAGCAAGGATATGATTAATTCAACATTATATGAACATAACCTTGACAATATTTAGACCAAAAACACTTCACATTTAGAAGAACCCAAATCACGCATAAACCCTAAGTTTCAAAATCAATCAATTTATGTTTACGTGTAAGATTTGAGGATAAAGATATCATCATTGATGCTAAAGGCGCGTTTGAAACAATCTTTTAACCAAAAACACACACACAATGATTATGTGATCATACGCTTATCGTAGATCACAAAATCACGCGTAACACACATTTTAGCCGTTGGATTTGCGTGATATTAAAACCCTTAGCTTAAAACTATGTTTGGATCATTAAAACACTTACAATTTGATGATCGAACAACGGTTTCTTGAATGAATCTTAGGCGTAGATGAGATTAGGTTTAGTAATAAATGTGAGTGAAAGAGTTAGGTGGAGAGGTGTTTTATTAAAGTTAACTTTAAACTTTTGGCGGTTTAGTCCCTCCACCTTTGCCTTTTTCAAACCAAGCCTTTTAACTTCCATTTAGGTTACCAAACAAAGATTTTGAGAAAGAATCATGCGACACTCCCCTCGACTTGAGAAAATAGTGAAAGGTTTTTAATTAAAGTCAGGGTGTCTTTGAACAGAAATTTACCACCATTTGTAAAGAATCAACGAGATGTGATAACATGCAAGTACTGAGATGTTTTGAAGCAGTTAATGGATTATTTTCTCCCCTCGACACTTGATCGGAAAAATCTTGAATTTTGAAAGATTAAAGTGTTGTGGAAAAATATACTTGCCATGTTGATAGAAAGATAGATTAGGAGAATATTTTTGTTGTTTTATAGGATTTTATATTTTTGTATTTTGTTTTGAAAAGTTTATTTACAAAAGATGTTTTGGTGTTGACGGGTTTTAAAATTGTTTTAAGAGGTCATCAGTTCCTCTTGAGTCAAACACCTCATACCAATTCGGTGGACCAACTCATTAAACCTAGCGGGAGGCAAGGCTTTGGTGGCGGATCGCCAATTGGTATTGATACCATAAAGTATAATTCAGCGGTACCTGTTTCACATGATCCTTGATGAAATGATAGCGTGATCGATGTGCTTTGATTTGAGTCTTTGAGCGGGTTGCGAGATTGCAATGGCACTCCGATTGTCATGATACATCGGGATTACATCAAATACATAACCATAGTCTTTGAGTTGTGTTCGCATCCAAATGACTTGAGCACAACACGCGGACATGGCTACATATTACTGCTTGATTGATGGCGGTGATGTACAATCTGCTTCTTTGATTGCCAAGACACGGTTTATCAGAAATTGTAGTGCTCTGAAGTACTTTTCCTTGAGTCTAAGCATCCTGCGTGATCGGCGTCTGAAAAAGCTATTAGTTCAAAACGAGAATCCCCGGATACGGATCCCAATTAATGGTTCCCTTTATGTATCGGAGGATTCTTTTAGCCTCGAGAGGTGGGTTTCGGTTAGTCGACGATAGCGGGAGCATAGATAAGCGGCAAAGACAATATCAGGTCGCTGGTTGTTAGATACATGAGGACCCAATAATACTTGGTATTTGGTAGGGTCCACCAATTTCCATGTAAATCGACATCTAATTTCTTGGTATGAGCCATTGGTGTGGCATAAGTATCACGGTATTCATTCCAAATTTGTTTAACAATTCAAGGGCATATTTGGGTGACTCGAGAAAATACCACGGGGTGATTGATGAACTTGCGGTCCTAGAAAGAGCGTAAGTTCACCCATCATGGACATTTCAAAATTTTTCTTCATGAGTTTTGCAAAGCGATTGAAAACTTTTATGTGTTGACCCAAAATGATGTCATCACGTAAATTTGAACAATTAAGATGTGTGCCCGTGATATTGTATGAAAAGAGTTGGGTCAACCGAGCCTTTGGTGAAATTATTGGCAATGAGGAAAGATGATAGCTTATCGTACCATGCAGGGGCTTGTTTGAGACCATAAAGAGCTTTGTTCGGTTTGTAGACATGGTTGGGAACTCGGGATCAATGAATCCATCGGTTGGTGACATAGACCGTTTCTTTAAGTTGCCCATTTAGAAGCGCCGTTTGACATCCATCGATGAACCGTCATGTTCATATGAGCATGACGCAAGAAATATCGAGCGACCTCAAGGCGAACAGCGGAGCAAAAGATTCTTCAAAGTCTATCCCTTCTTCACGGCGATAACCCTTAGCAACTAGGCGTGACTTGTTTGGATGGCGTTCCTTGACATCAATTTGTTTTCCAAATCCATTTGAGACCAATGGCGTAGACCCTGTTGGTCTTTCAACGTTCCATACTTCAAGGCGTTTGAATTGGTTGAGTTCTTCTGCATGGATTCAATCCGGTTGTCTTTTGTCATTGCGTCTTTAATGTTTTAGGCTCAGTTAGCGGGCGGTGAGTGCATAAATGCAATGTTCACCGTCGAGTGAAGGCGTTGTCTCGTAACGGTTGGTTGATTCGGGTTGCCAATAATGTTAGCTAGAGGATGGTCTTTTGTCCATCTATGTGTAGAGGTTGATGTTGATATACATTGTGCGGATTACGAGGATTCAAATGGTTTGTTGAAGATTCCGCAACATCAGTGCGGCGATCTCATTAGCAAGCGGGTTGAAGAAGCATTTGGATCAAAATCTGCGGTGGGGTACTTCATTGAGAATATCATCAATTTGGTTCATCATTGTTGGGCGGTGTGTTCAAGCTGTTGTGTTGGAGTCAATTGGTGTAGGTGCATCTTCAGCGATGGTTGTTGTAGCAGTGTATCGGTATAGGAATATTATCGGGTTGTGCGGTGAGCACATCGGATACACGAGGCACGTTCATCAATATCATCACGAGCGGAGGAGCAAATAACCTTTCCATTTGTTGTGAGTTAGGTGAGGGCTTTCTTGGTGATGATGGGGTTGAGGAAGTTTAAGCGGTTGTGTCGGGTTCTAATTTGTTATACTCGAAGCCATTTCCGTGAGTTCATCGAAATGAGCATGAATCGTTTCCATTACCTCCTTGGTTCGGCGATTCAGTTCGGAAACCTTTAGAATTGTCACGGTATCAATAAAGACTCAATATCGACTTTTGCTTTGAGCTTTCCAAAGTCATCACGATCATTATTCGGATAGCAAAGGGATCCAAATACATGAAAGTGTTTGAGGTTCGGTTTATAGTTGTGGACAAGCTCAAAGGTGTTTTGTTGTGGCGTTTGTGATCATAGAGCGGTTTGAGTATAGCATGCGATGAATCGACACGCCCATAAGTGTCTGGAAGTTTAGCATTGATTAACATTGTTCTTGCGACTTCCACTAACGTTCGGTTTCGTCTTTCAACAACTCCGTTTTGTTCGGTGTCCGTGCAATAGATGTTTGATCTTTGAATTCCCACTTTCTCATAAAATTCACGAAGGGTTTTGTTAACAAATTCGGTTCCTTTATGCGTCCGAATAATTACGGCGGTGTTGCGGGTGAACACATATCTTTGTGAGAAAGGTGATGATCATTTGTGGAGCTTGGTCTTTGCTACGAAGAAAATAGACCCAAGTCCATCGTGAGTAGTCATCAACAATTACTAAGATGTAGCGTTTGCCGTTGATCGTTTGCACGCGCATCGGGCCACACAAATCCATGTGAAGAAGATGAAGCACATCTTTGAGGTGTGTTCCACCTTTGAAGGAAAATGAGCACGAGTGCTTTTCCCTTGTTCACATCTTGAGCAAAGGTGATCTTTTGAATCTAGGAATCGTGGGAGTCCTTGACTAGTTTGTGTCGAGCAAGGTTGGTGATGGTTTGAAAGTTTAGATGTGAGAGGCAGCGGTGCCATAGCCAAGATTTTGTAGATGTTGCCTTTGAAAGTAGCGGATGGGAGAGGAAGCAACCATGTCTTGCATAGAGATAGTGTAGAGACGGAATTACGCGAGCGGACATAAGATCGTTTCCTTGTAGATCACGAATGAAACAAGTTTTCTCACTGAAAGCAACCTCAAATCTCCATCACAAAATTGACCTCTTGAAAGCAGTTGTGACCGAGGGCCTTCCACATAGTAAACCTGCTGATTTCGATGTTCCCATTAACATAATCTCCGTAGCCCATGATGGGCTGCAGTGATCGTTCGAATCGGCGGTGCCAATGAACTTTGCAATAAAGTTTGATAACAGTTTAAGGTTGCTGTCATGTGTCGGGAACATCCGCTATCAACAATCAGAGAATGATCATATCACTGCATTACACAGGCGACACGGATGGAATAGAAGTAGATGTGGAACCCGAAATGTGAGAGGGTTCCAAGCGGATATATTGAGACATACACACATTTATAATTTTAGGCATCCATTTAAATCCTAGTGTGTTATATATCCATTTACGCCATCTATAACTACTCTTTGCTTTAGTCTTAGTGAAATCACTGGGTGGTACTACATTCTTAGGAGGTGTGAGCGGGAGCTCTTGTGATAGCAATGGTTGCCTTAGAATCTAAAGATGGTGGTTTACCAAGCACGGACTTAGAATGATTAGTTGGCCTAGAGGTATTCCGATTCTTAGGATTCCGTAATCTAGAGATTATAGCTTTAGCAACACATTTGTCATGACAATCGAATTCATACTCTTTTGACAAATATCACAAGGTGCATCGGTGAATATCAAAGGTACTCAGCGGTTTAGCATTCGTTACATCACTATTTCTATTACATTTGCGGACATGACATCTATAGTGGAAGTAACTTGAGTTTTATTGATTCCTAGGGTGTTCTTCTACTTTAGCATTCCTTATTGATCTTTTCTTAGGTGCAACTTCCTATTCTTCGTTTGAGTGCTCTAGGGTGTGAAGTGCGGACGTTTGGAAAAGATGCAACTATTCTGTTTGATGGGGAAACACATTAGCAACTTGTGATTTGGCGGTGGGAATTCTAGGTTCACGATTCTTGAGTGTGTTGGTGCTAATCTCTTAATCACGATGGCGGGAGTTGTTCATACTTTCCTAACATTTCCGTAACTTAGAGATGGTGTGAATCGGATCTTGATTTTGAGCGAATATTACCGGCAAAATTCATGACATCTCTAGTGTGAGCAAGATAGTGATCAAGTTCATTAGATGCTTCATCTCGAGTCTTTTGAGTAAATCAAATATGACACCATATTCTGTTTAACTTTTAAAGTTCTTGTTCATATTTTGAGATTTGACTTTTCAAAGACACGTTTTGATCATCCAGTTGAACAATTTTAGGATCGGAAGATTTTGCACTCAATTGAGCGATTTTCTTTTGAAAACTAAGTTGATGGTTGTGAATATCTTTTCACACCAATGAAAACGACGTTTTGCATTGTTAATTTCCGTGTGTGTCGTTTATTTTCGACTTTTAAAGACTCGATCTGAAGCACATTATCGGTGTTCTCCATGATTACAACAGTTTCAACAATATCGGCGAGAGATATGATCGGATGCATATGGCAGCGAATAGAATAGCACAACATTATGGATATCGTACGAGATAACATCTTCCAAGAGTCGATCAACATCTTTTCTCAACGGTTTCTTTTGCGTTTTGTGTTAGTAATAGATGTTTACATTTTCTCAGCGTTTTCATTACCCCAAGTTCCTTATGAAAATCCTTTTCCCGAGCAATTGCACAACTTTTCAAGTTTTAACATTAGGTAAAGATTTTTACGAAAAATGTCTCTTTGTTCTCGCGCGATGGCGATTGAAAATGTTCAACTTTTATTTCGGATCGATATTCTATCTCATGTTGTAAAATTTTGAGGTCGACCATGAAAATGTCAAAATATCGAAGAATTTTTCGATTTTCGGGTTGTGAGTTTACTTCGCTAATGGAAGGTAAAGGACCGTAAGTTTGTGCAAAAGGCATTTTGGGATTAACAATAGAGGACTCGGGTGTTTTGATGATAACCCTTGGTGTGTTAGAAGAATCCGTTGGTGTGTGAAAGTGACCGCGTTTTATAATTAAAGGTTTGTTGTAAACAACATTTTTAATTTTGATCGACTCTCGTCTTACGCATCTAGTTCCTCTTGTGATGGTATTCAACAACACTCATGTGATATTATCAATTTTGTATTGTGCCTTTGGAAACTTGAGGAGTTGGTTTGAATGTTTTTAGTGAAAGCTTAGGTTTATGTCAGCTAGATTTTTCCATATCCATTTGGATTGGGTTTTAAGGTAAACTTTTCAATAAGCATTCTTGATTCACCATGTTTGTAAACAACCGTTTTAAACTCTTTAATTTTGTTTTGCAAACCGAAATTTACGCAAGAAGGTCATCTACCGATTCGTTGAATGCTTTTTGTATCACGGGGCTGTTTTGACAATTTAACAACTCGACCTTAGCTTTTGATGTTCCAAGGTGAGGCGTTAAGTTGCTTTTTATGTTCATGTTTGATTGTTCTATTTGGACAACAAAGCATTCTTCGGCGGCTAGATCACGCATCTGTCTCTCTAAATATTTTTCGTTTTGATGAGATTTTGCAAAGCGGCTTCAAAACCTTTTCACTGTTTTCTTGAGTTTTGAAAAGTTGAGTTGCATTTGTAAACATTGAAATCCTTTGTTATGATGCATTTTACTTTTGGGGTGATTTAATGCATAACATTCCTCCATTTTGATTTTATGGTCTTGAATTAACGAGCAAAATCCGGATGAGGCAGCAGATCATCTTGTTCAGCGTGAGTCTCAACATGATCATTACGAAGATCCTCGAAATGCGACCACGAGTCAATTTGATTATCAAGGAAACCATGAGGTCATCTTGATCGTCAAATGTAACTCTGAGGTTAACGAAAATCGTCGAGAGGAAGATGTAGAAGACTCATTTTGAGCGATCGATCCGTGCGGATTCGAGATATTGGCGGAGATATTAGTTCGAGATATGATGATGGTTTGTTCGGTGCACGAGACAAGCCATCGATGTCATCTCTTGGGCTGAATCACTCATATGCGGCTCATGCATATTAGCCATCAACATAACTTGTTGCATTAGCTTGCAAGTCCTCCATATCATCATCGAGTGCGCATACGCCATAAAGCTCTGTTCTTTATGCGTAAGAGATCCACGACTTCATCCTTAAGAGCGAGTAAGGCCTCTTTGAAATAAGCCTTGCCCTAGTCCTTGGCTTTGGGCATGCATTAGCCAGTGTCCCTTTTCATTGCGGTTGTAGCATCTAAGACCATTTAACCGATTACGAGCATTTCCTGTTCCACCACTTGAGCTCTGTTGTTATTCCTACCCGACATTAAACCCTTGACCACCGCTCATCGGCGACCATAATCACGATTACGAACTTCAACCGTCCATTGTTCACATGACTTGAGTCCGTGTGTTAGATGAGGAGCGAATCGATTGTTGGATTTGTTGGTGTAACGACCAAAAGCATTAGCAATCATCACAAATCCTTGTTGCAATGCTTGAATGGATCGATTTCCTCGGTAGCTTCAACGACATATGCTTGAGCATTGTTCTTTGTATGGGACCAATTGATTTTGTTGAGGTTGAGGTTGTTCTTTGTGAAGGTGTGTTGGAAGCGGTGGTTGAGTTCTTTGGTTGAGAGGATAATTACATTGAGCATACAAGGCAAGTTGTTGATTGTCCGGTTGTATTTGTTTAGCAATTTGAGCACGGAGAATCCTTTCGATCAACTTCCTTTTCATGAGGCTTCAAGTAATCGTACAACAATCCATAAGTAGAATGATGCATGTTCTTCGGCAGCGGAGAAAAATGACATACTTCTCCCATTCGGGACCAAGACTACTCGGGAACTTAGTATTCTTTGCAATTCTTGGCATGATGATGTTGTGTTTATCCAAATCATTGATGATATCGAAAATCGATGATGATAGGATTCTAGTGTCTCTCGGGTTCAATCATGAAGTGTTCATAAGCCAAGTAAATTTTGGATTCCAAATCCTCGATTGAGTCTGAGATCCTTCCATAAGAAGGCGAATATGATCCGCATTTTTGTGCGGTCTTTTGAGCATCAACACTACGAAGAATTGGGTTTGGTAATCCTAAAGGATGTATTCCATTGCAAGTTCATCGACTTCATAGTGTAGAAGTTACGTAGGATTTAAATGCACTGTGATAGCAATGTTGGTTTGTTCATCTCTTGGTGGAGCAGTTGGATCTCGGGTATAGTGACGATGGGCATCTCAAATGGACCTTCAAGATAACCTTCTTTAAGAACTTTCCATGTGGCTTCTTGGATCACAGAACCTAAAGAACCTTATCACCCATTGATCGTAGTTTCTGGAGTGAGCATTGGAGGTCTATCAGTGATCGACTTCATGAATTGATTGTTGGTGCTTAAAGCTTCACACATCTTAGCAAACCAAGTGGGTTCCTTCATAGTGGTCCGTGATGGATGTTGATTGAAATCGGTTGTGTAGGGTTGAACTTGAATGCTTGGTTGTGGTTGAACCATTTGTGGTTGTGGAATTGCACCAAGTTGTGGAGTATGTTGCTGATTAAATTGTTGTTGATAAATGGCTTGTTGTTGATTCCATTGTTGATGTTGTGGAGTTAATTGTTGTTGTTGTTGATGATTATAAGTGTGAGGGAAATAGTTAGAGTATGGTGGTTGAGACATGATTATAAACTTGTGTAGTAAGAATGGATCTTTGTAGTCGAATGAACCTTTGTTGATGAAGTATCCTTAGGCGTAGAAATGACAAGAACCAAGTAGCACTTATGCGTAAAAACACCAAAAGTTACGCGTAACAAGAATAGTTCTGGCGTGGGATTTAGCTTCTGCGTGGCGGGAAAAAGACTAAAGTTCTGCGTAAGCGATAAGTTAGGCGTGAAAGTTAGGCGTGGGATTACCTTATCGTGGGACTAAGTCTCTGGCGTAAGATGAATCTTAAGCGTAAGATTTTCTCTGGCGTAAGCTTTATCTTAAGCGTAAGATTAGGGTTTTATCCCAAGTGATCTTTACACTTCACGGTGCAAAAGATATCCAAAGTCGACGTATTTTCGGACTTATCCAAGTAAGAAAACACGGAATAAACCGAAAATTGAAGATCAAACCAAGGATAAAGTTATCGTAGAATTAGGGTTTTGAAAGCGTAGTTCTACTCGTAACTGATTCTATCAAATGTGTTTCTAAACCGGTTTTGTGTGTTGAAATAGCTTCAATAACACCAAAATAACACAAAAGTGTGAAATTTGATGATCAAAGCACTTAAAGCAGTTCTGCGTGGGATAACACTTGCGTGCAAAAACAAGCTTAAAACAAGGAAAAACACGTAAAGTTCCAAACTTTTGCCAAAAACCAATAGTTTAACACCTAATAACGTTGAAAGTACAAGAATCTTGGATAAAAAGTGTAAAAATCGGTTTTAAGCGAACCAAAGATGATGTTATCTTCTGGCGTAAGACCCAAACCAAAACTTCAAAAACAAGCGAGTACACCCAACTATTTGGCGATTGATACCTTTGTTAGGTCACTAGTTTTACAACACAAGCTTATAAGAGAAGAGATAAGGCGGATGAACAAGTATCAAACACACACACACAATATAGTATACGGTTAGGCGTAGAGAGCATGTGAAAGAAATAACTTGAACAACCAACCTTCAAATGAAGGTTATTACAATGTATATATAGGCAAGGAGCTAGGGCAACACTCCTCTCCTTCCTATTCCTTATTGGGCTTGGGCCTCGACATGGGCCTTCTACATAATTTGGACCTTAAACAAACATAAAGGCGAATAAAGCTACCTATTACATATGAAATATAAATACTTGAAATCTTGTTTAGGAGTGATTCCAACAACCGAATCGGTTAGTTTGTAACAAAACTTTTTTTTATAAATACTTCCAATACTATCAATTTCTGAAAATCAAAGAAAATTAAAGTCGATCCCAGTGGCGCCTAAAACTTGATGTGCCGGTTGGTGCAAGTTTTAAAATTTATAAACACGATTTAACCGTCTAACCTATTAACACATACGAGCAAGTATACTAGTCCATAATAGCAAAGTTTGGTAAGTCGAGATCGTCCCAAGGGATTTTGTGTATGAAAGATATTTGTTTAAAAGATTCCAACAAGAAAGCTTGTCAAGGCTTTCCCCAAATAATTATGTTATAGCGAAATTCAATAAAAATATATATATACTTGTGTAGTCTATAATCAATCATAAATAGTATTCATGAAGGTTTTGTGTATACTCTTTATATGATGCACAAATCATAAGCAAATGATTCCTCAACCATGGTATGTGTTTGTAAAAATCATTCTAAGAACAAAACATTTAGGTAATCCTTTGGTCCTTATCCATTGATTATCCTATAGAAATTTCATTTGTTTGCAACATGTTCTTATTAAAGTTGTTCTTACGAATCTTTCGACCCTTCGTGATGAAAATATTCCTAGTCTTGTTTTAATAAGCAAACATGGTGGTTGTCAATCACCATATCCCATACTAGTTTGTCACTTCACTTTTGGAATAAAACACAGAGAAATCCTTTCGGTCCTTTTCTTAAAACATGTTTTATCAACAAATCAAACCAAGACTAGTATTTTTCCAACAAACTCATTTAAACAAGATCATATGTACATGCATCACATTTTGAGAACACTAATCGATTAACTACATCCCAACACACAAGTATATCCCAAAATTACTCCATGATAATAATAATAATAACTAAACACAAATAGTAACAAAGTAATTCCAACAATTCAAGAGAATAGAATTCCATAACAAAGTTCATAGAATACCTAAACTTTTGTGATTACAAGAATTAGAATTAGTGGATTGTAGCAACCACGCCTCAATCACCTAGGTTCACCGCAACTCAAACTACCAAAATAATGGATGAGAATGGTTCCTCCTTGCTCTCTGGGCGTTTTGATAAATACTAAGCTTTTGGGCTAAATTAAAAGGTTGGTATTATTTTAGATGTAAACTAATACAATTTTGGTTGTGTCACTCCTAGTATACTTGAACTAGGTTCATTATATAGCCAAAGGTGCTTGCCTAACTGTCCAAAAACGTCCTCAACAAGTAAATATCAAGAAATGATCGGACTCCAATGATTATGGGGAGTTAAGGCAACAATAAATGCGACTTTGTGTAACTGCAGTACGAGAAACCGGATCGGTTTCATCTCCGACCGAATCGGTTTTGTCTTGACCATTTGCCCGGCGGATCCGGTTCTGGGTTGTGACCGATCGGTGGGTTTATCTTATTTGACTTTTGTTGACTTTTCTCCTATTCGCTTCATTCTTTGCTCTGTTGATGATTTTCAAGGCAAAACTTGATCTTTCCTTGCCGTAGATACTTAGAAATCATTGCGTTTCTTAATCATTGAATCCAAAAGCTTCCTAGCTCGACTTCCTTCCTCGAGAATCTTCAAAATGTGCATAAAACTTCATTTCTTCATTATTCGTGATACAGCTACATATACATACACAATCGCATCTTTGCATACATGCGATTATGAGTAAATATAGCCGATTATCATGCACAAAACTAACAATAACGCTACTAAAAACGTGTTCATTTTAGGCGTTATCAATTGTTTATCTGATGCTCTAGCAGTTGAAATGAGATGCAATACCTTTTAATTTGTATGCATGATTGTTGATATCATGTACTAGTTTTTTAATTCAGATGCAGTAACTTTTAATTTGCAACATATGAGCATGAGTTATGTTAAATGTAGTCTACGTCATGTGCGAAAATGAATTTGAAATGTATATGTTTGATTAAAAATAAGAGATTAAGTAGTTTATGATTTAAAGTGAATGATGTTATTTTGAGATTAGTTAATGAAGGGGTTGTACATGATCTGAGCTGGAATTCGTGGGCGTAATAAGAGAAAACAAACTAAAAAGTACACGAAAAGAAGCGTCTTGGGGTAGATGCGGAAGGGATGTGTTTTAACTTCACTTGTTGGGGAATGTGATCTAGTCATGAAGATAGCGTAGCTTTTTGATGTGTGTCTGATGCAATGCAATGCAATGCAATCTGAACTCAGATGTAGTAGTTGTTTAGTTGCTTCATATGAGAATGAAATAGGCTAAAAATAGTAAATGTATATATAGTAGAGATTAAGATGAAAATTGATGATGGTTTGTTATTGATGCAATTGGAAAAGTCTTTTTTGTGCTATTAATGAAATTGGTTTAATGCAATTGGAATTTTAATGTGGGGTATGAGTTTAGTTTAAGTTATTCGCATTCAATTTTAAATATAGAAAAACTGTTTTAATGCAATTATTGTAATTATAATGATAAAGTGATGCAGTAGGATTAGTAAAGTGATGCAGTAGCTCTAATGAAGTTATTGAATGAAGTTATTTTTATTTTAAATATGTTTGCATGATTTGATGCAGTAGTTTTAATTTCTGGGTAGAACTAATGAAGATCAAACAAATGAACAAGGTGAAGTTAGTAGTAAAATCCAAGGTAAAAGAACAAGAGAGGAAATTAAGGAAATGTACGAAATGGAAGAGGAATCAAAGAGGCGAAAAAGAAGAATAAAAGAAAAGTTGTTGAATCTGTTCCTGATAAAAGCATTGTATCTTTTGATAAAAGAATAAAAGCATTGTAGTCATTGATAAAAAGTGTAAAAGCATTGTAGTGTTGATAAAAAGAATCAAGAAAAACGTACTCAAAAAGAAGACCAATGTTAAAATACTGCTTTGAAAAAGCGTAAAAATGTGAATTGGAAATTGAAGAATCGAAAGAGAAGAAGATGGTAAAAGTATGAACACGCAAATACGCAAATAAGAGGGTCTCCAAAGTTTTGCGAGAATGTTATTGGAAGTTGTACAAGCTGTCGGTTCTGACTTTAGAAGAGATGGGGTTTGGACATTATTGTGGAGAATTCAAATTTGATCAAACCAAGAGTATTAGCAATGTGGTTATGTAAGAATTTTGATTGAGAAAGTTGTTGTTTGGTTTTGAGTGATGAAAGAAAGATTAAGGTCACGAGGATCTAATTCATGAAATTCTTGGAATTCCAATGGGAATATAAAGGTTGATGCTCTTCACGAAACAACAACAATGAGATGCAACAACGGTAAAATGGAGGCAAACACTACCTTTAGAAGTATATGATCTGATGGACCTTCACATAAAAAGAAAATTCCAATAAGCGGGTTAGAAGCATATATTTGTGAAATCGAGATGATGGTTGGGCATTCAAAGTAGCTTTCTTGGTAATTTTCTTCACTATATTTGGACATGGTAACAAAGATGGATCGATAAATCAAAGGTTTCTACCATCCGTTGAAGGCGTTGATAATATTAGAAATTTGGATTGGTGCACTTCTTGTCTTGAATATCGCATGATTCATTAAAGAATTTTAAACCGAGATTATTTTTCTCAAGACCAATTCTTCTTTTGTGATGAAGTTATAAAAAATTCCTTTCTTGCATCTCCTTTAATATTCTTGTATAATAATGTGATGCGATGAAAAATAATGTGATGCGATATAATAACTCTTGCATCACGGTTTTCTTCTTGCAATATATCTTTTCTAATTCTAATATTTGTTTTTTCCTTTTATTTTGAAGCTTATCTCACGTCAATCAAGCATTTCGAGACTACAAGGGTGGATAGAAACGTTACCGAGCTTCCTAGCTTGGGTTCAAAGTTGTTGAAACAAAGGAGAGAGAAGAAGTTGCAGGAGGTTTGGTCAACTTCCAATTGTTGAAGGAATGCAATTTATTGAAACTCCCAAGAAAAACAAAGAAGAATATGAAAAAAAGAAAAACAAGATAATTGAAACAGGTATAAATTATAAAATATAAATTTGTAAATATTATTGTTATATCAGGTGCATTAAAACATAAAATAATATAGTACTAATTATTGTTTATTCTTTTTTTCAAATAATAGCAGAGGAGAATGATAGAAAAATGAACCGAGATGCGGAGCTTGAAGATTTCAAGTCAAAATCAATAAAGGTAATTTGAATATATGATGATGCAATACATTTAAAACAAATTGATGCAGTAGATTGAATTAAAAACATTGTGATTGAATACATTTGATAAAGTAATGCAATACATTATTGTGTTAGATTTTTCTCACGACCAATACATGTTATAAAGTAATGCAGTACATGTTTAATAGAAATGCATGTATCATTGTGATGCATTATATTTATAAGTAATGATGCAGAAAATTTATATATTGTGATGCAGTAAACTAAAAAAAAATTAACATGCAGGAAATGACAGACTGCTTACAAGATTTTTGGGCAGAGAGCAAAGATTTGATGATGCGTACCAATGATAAGCTGATGTTAGCATTGAAAAAATATCCAGATGATGAGAAGATCAACAAAATTCTTGAGGAGAGAAATACACTTATCAACAAGTATCTTGATGAGTCATTTATAATGATTCCAGAAGATAATGATGGAGGTAAGAATGGATACGATGATGAAATTGATGATGTTCAAGATGATACAGAAGATAATGATGAAGAAGAAAAGGTTACTGGAGATGCTGAAAATCTTGATCAATCTGAGAATGTTATCGATGGAGGTAAGAATGGATACGATGATGAAACTCCTAATGTACCAAATGATACGGAAGTTATTGAGGAAGCAGAAAATCTTACAGGTGATCCTGAAAATCTTAATCAAGTTGAGATTGTTATCGATGGAGTTAAGAATGGATACGATGTTGAAGCGGTAATCTTCAAAATGATACGGAGTTAATGATGCGACAAAAAGGTTACGGTGATCTTTGAAAAACTTGATCAAGTTGAGAATGTTATCCTAGGTATCTTATTGCATGTCTACTTGTATTATAATAAAATTAACATATGTCTACTTACTTGTATAATACATAACTTTTGGCACATATATAGATGCAGGAAATGATAAAGCAATTGAAGATAAAAGTCAAACAGAATGAGACAAATAGAAGGTAGATGACAATCAAACAGAAGGAGACAAACAAACAAGAGTCGAACAAAAAGAAGTGCAAGAGTATAAGGAATCTGACAAAAATCTCGCTATTGTGATGTTTGATACATCTATTCTGGATTCATCTCAGACATCACAAGAGAGCAGTCAAGCATTGATCGGGTCAGATGAAAGTCATGAAAAGTTTGGGTATGATGAAGTTCAAGCATTACTTGGGTCAGATGAAAGTGAAGCAAAGATCGGGTGTGATGAAAGTCAAGAAAACAAGGGGTCTGATGAAGGTGGGATCATAGATAAAAGTATTGAAATCCAAACCCAAGAAGTGAAATAATTTCACTTCATCAAAGACAATTATAAAATATGTAGTAATGTGTAATAACTTAACTAATTCTTATTTAACTATTTGAATTCTGGAAAAAAATCCAGAATTCTAATTTTGGATATGTGTAATAACTTAACTAATTTTAATTTAACTATTTGAATTCTGGAAAAAAAACCAAGAATTCTAATTTTGGATATATGAATTATGTTTAAAGTTTTAGGATAAAATAAACTGTTAGGCTTTAAACTTTAAATGTGATGCAGTGAATTTTAGATATGATGCAGTACTATTATAATATTTTTTGAATCATGGTTATTTATTTACTGCATCACAGTAAAAAAATAAAAGAAGTGCATCAAAATTAAATTAGTATTGAATAAAATTTTATGAAAATTTAAACTTTTACAACATCATTTGTTAATTGTTGATTTAAAAACTATTTATTGCATTACATATTCTTGGTTACTACATCAAACCTATTTATTTGTCATATACTTGGTTACTGCATCACATTTACTTGGTTACTGCATCAAATGTACTTGGTTATTGCATACTATTTATCATAATCTTTGTTGCATCACATTTACTTTATTCTATTTATTTATCATAATCTTTGATACAACACATATACTGCATCACATATACTTTTTTACTGCATCTTACCTATTTGTTGCATACTATTTATTGCATCAAAACTATACTTAGTCAACCACATTGTCATGGAATATACTATTTATTGCATGAAAACCTACTGTTAACATTGATTCTTTTGAAACAGATGATGGATTTGTAGAAGATTGCGAGTATGATATAGTTTCAAATAACATTGATGGAATTTTGAATGAAATCCTTACTGAAGAAGCTTCAATGGAAATTCCAAAAATGAAAAATCCTTCAATGAAAAGATTTAGAATGGATCTAGTAGATTCTCTTATGACTACCACCACTGTGTACCCATGAAAATCTGCAAAAAGATGGTCCATTTATGTGTACCCAGGAAAATCTGCAAACACAAGGATTAGTCGGTGAGATGCGAAAATTTATTGAAAAACAAAAACAAGGAATCACAAAATCTTTTCATAGTATAAAGTTGAAGTTGGACAGAAACAGATCTAGAGTGTGTGAAGAACATACTATCAAATCAGCCGCACCTATTCAAAAAGAGAGACAAGAAGATTTACCAAGTGAGATTCTGATATCTACTGAAATACAGAAAGAAGGCACTACAGAAACATCTAATGGTACCAAATTAAGGTTAGTGAAAAACAATGAAGGAATCTTTGAAAGCGTGAAGCTAAAGTTTTCTAAAGACAAAACTGATGAAGCACAAGGTAGATCGTCAACTAATAAAAGCGAAGAGGTTAAAAAGCCACAGGCTAAAAAAAGAGAAGCTAAAAAGAAACAAGAATAAAAGTCAAAGGAAGAAAGACCAAAAGCTAAAAAGCCACGGGCCGAAAAGAAACAAGTTGAAAAGTCAAATGTGGAAAAGGCGAGGAGCTAAAAGGCGGAAGCCAAAAGAAACAAGTTGAAAGAAACAAGCTAAGAAGCCAAAAGTAGAAAAGATAAAAGTAAAATGTGCAAAAAGCAACGGTGAAAAATTCAAAATTGAAGGAAGGAATTCAAATCGACCAAAGTTAAAAACCTCTTGCACTGAAGCGGAAAAACACGAAGTTATTGAGAATGAAGATTTTGTTGATGCATCTCAATAAGATCCGTTCCTCCTGCACTTGGAATTCAAAGGTAAAATGTGAAGTTAACCCTTACGGTGCTTTAGTTTCTCCATTTTATGAAAGGAAAGTTATCTTGTACAAACCAAAGCCGAAGAAGAAAGAGAGTACTTGAATAGTCATATAGACGAATGACTTACAAGGAAAATACAAAATCCAATATGTCTAAAATAAAATGAAATCTCCAACAATAGCCCAACAAAATAAATCCAAATAATAAGGTATCTAGGGTTGGTCCACTCAAATAATCCAACTCACCCATCAAAGCCCATCTTCAAACCTAACACCGCCGCAGAAAAGAAATGCTGGTGAGCTTAAAAGCCCAAAGAACAGATATAACAAAACGAAGCTAAATAAAATCGAAATGCGAAATGAAACAAAGGAAACGGATAACAAAGTCGCAATGAAATGAGAGTAATGAGTCAATGAGGATCCCGTAACACAATTATACAAATATCCAAAACGAAGCAGATAACAAGAAGAACAAAGCAAAGCAAAGTATCGGTAACATATAAACAAGCACATACAAACCAAACATACAAGAACTGAAGCATAAGCAGACATGGCAGGTGTCGCATCCATACCACATATATGTCATACAATCAATTCAGGAAAATCAGGAGACATACAAGCCCAACAGATGTCTACAGGAAAGCGGAAGCAATTAATTAATCAGTGAGCATGGCAATTCACACAGGTCAAACTCTTAGTCGAAAACATAACCAGATCACAACAAAGAATAAAACATGGCAATACACGTAACGAGTGGGAATACAAGATGGACACTCTAATTAAATGCATTACGAGACATACAGAGCAACTAAACGAATTAACAATCCGGACGTCACAAATTGAACCATTCACCCAATCAAAACGTAGCATAAAGTAAATGCAAACATAGCGGTGGCAAGAACAAGCGAGATGAGGAAACCACGATAGTCATAGTCTACTAGATTAATCGAACGAGTTATAAAAGGTAAACCGATCAACAATCGATTTCACACAAGCACGGTTACGGATAAATCAAAGGATCACATAACAAGAAGATAGCATATCATCGATGACAACAGTAAATCTTATATCGCATACATACATATCACATGAGTAATCGTAGTCATATAAAGCACGAATATCATAATCAAATCCAATAAACATATAATAACCCGAGACGTGAATGGAACGATAATCGAATTAACGGAATAAGAGTGTGCAGATCAAGCAATGGAATATATATCTTTGGTAGTAGGGCGTCATATAAGGGTACATGTAATATGGTGCATTGGGAATGTAGAAGGTACAATATAGGTATATCAAAAGTGTAAGGTTATCGTAAATCTACCCAGCCAACAAAACAAACCATATCAATAGTGGCAATAAACCAAGTAACCAATAGTAGCCATTGTATTCGGAGGGTGACCTCGAATACCAAACCAATAGGAGGGAGACCCAAGAACCAATGGAGTAGCTAGCTCCCAAAATGTGAGGGGTGTATTGCACACCAACCACATCACCAAACCAATATGTCGATATCAATACAATACAATACAAATCTAGGATGCATCCATACGCCCGCAAAACAATAGTGGCCATACAATATATCCAAGCGCATAATCAATACAAAATGGGACGTGTGGAACATCACCATCCACACCGAGTCATGCCATTGGTGCATCAATGACACGGACATGGAACCCCATGCCTAGTTAATGGCTCCGGTATCAATCAAGGGTCAATCAAAGGTTCAAAGTGTAGCAATATGTAAGTCTTCACAATTAAAGGTTCAATATCAATTGTTCACAATTCGGGGTTCATAGCAATTGTTCAATATCAAGGTCCAATATCAAAAGTTCAATATCAAAGGTTCATTGTCAAAGATTCGATCAAAGTTCATATCATAAGTTCATATAAGAGGTTCATATCAAAGGTTCATAATCAAACAGTTCACATAGGAGAATCAATCAAAGGAGCATAGCAAAGTTATAGGAAGCCCTAATAAGAAGGCTCGAGCAAAGTATAACGGTTCAAAGCTAATATCGAAAGATGTAAACGAATCATGAGAAACCCAAGAGGTAAGGTCGAATATTTGTACCTTATACCGCAAACGAAACACAACAAAATACCAAGGTCGGAAGCAAACTCCATCTCCATGAATCTACACGAATTCATGACTGGTTTTATTAAAACTTATTTAATTCAGATTACTTATTTTAGTCGGCTTTCCAGCTTTTAGTAACTTTCCATATTTAGCGTGTTTCCGAATTAACAAGTCTTTAATGTTACAAATTAGGTTAAGTCTTTATATCGAGTTATTTTGGAATTTAAGTACATTTTATCAAGTTACAAAAGTCCGGGGTTTATTATGACAAGTTCATAGTTTAGGGTTCAAATTGTAATTTCATTAATTTCAAAGGTATAGCATGAAAATATTTCAAGTTACTAATCTAATACACATATTATTCAGAATGACATCATAATCCCTTTAGTTTCAAAATTTTACAGTTTATACCCCTCTAGTTACAATATTTACAAAACAAACCTTATATTTACATAATTCATGATTTAATCCTTCTAATATCCATATTTACCAAACAAGCATATTATTTTACAAATTTTCAGAATGTAACCTCAGAATATTCATATTTTATCATTCAGCCCCTCGGTTTTCATAATTTACACATTTAGCCCCTTAAGTTTACAAAACTTATATATTAAATCATAATTCCATAATAATTACACAATAGACCCATAAATACTCAAAGTTACCCAAAACACTCTTAATATCATTATTTACTCAAAATGATTTCAAGTTTCCAGAATTTACATTTTTAGTCCTCTACTTTAATTATTTTAAATCGGTTTCATAATTATACAAAATTACTGTTTAAACCTTTTAAATACAAAATTTACACATAAGGCCTTCACTTTATATTTTTACCTGATTAGTCCCAGATTATGACACATTACAAAAATACTCATGAGTTTTAATAATTTCAAAACAAGCCCTTTACCTTAATTTATACAAATCGGTTTTATACAAAACAACTAAACCCTAGCTCATTATCCAATCATTGCACTAATCATTACACAACCTTAAAACATAAATAATGACCAGATTTGTATAATTAAACCCTAACCCTAGTCGATCCTTAGGATTTCCTTATTTTATTTTCCCTTTTTATAGATAGCGATTAGGATAAATTCATATAACATGATCAAAGCTTCAAATATTCGAACCACCATTTTCAGAGTTAATAAACATTATATAGAGTCCAAGAAAATAGTCTTCATGCACAGAAAATTCGTTTCTAATTATTTAGGGTTTTAACACGTTTTTAGGTTTAATTCTCCAATAATTCGTATACCATGTATGGTTCATTTTATTATTTTATTTGGAACTTATAGGATGAATATAAGATAAGAAAAATACCATATAAATTTTAGAACGTTTAGAACATGCTTGATGAAATCATTCCTCTCGGTTAGGATAAACGACTCCAAAATTCCAAAGAGCAGAAACGAGACTCAAACACCTTGTAACCAATTTTCACAGATCATATATGATGTAAGGAACTCATGAAAATGGAAAATGAATTTATGGAGGGTTGTATGAATTATGATGAATTTTACCTGCGTATGAACTAAATTCGACAATAATTAGATCATGCCTTCAAAATTGAATTGGCAATTTTCTTGGCTTCCTAGGAGTGTAGAGATCACAGGAAAAATACTCTTGTGCCGTCATTTTAGATCTAGGGTTTTCTTTGTGTTTTGAATGAAAAGGAAATGTAAATATGGTTTAATGAAATTGATATAGTGATTAAGGGAAGCCCAAAAATCCGGCCATCAAGGGGGGACCAATTATTTGACTTTCCAATCTTATCTTTTCATTATGTATGTAGTCTCCTTTGTAGTCTGTGAATTGTATACATGTTGTAGAGTTATTTGGTACTTAGGACTTATTTATTTGTGTACATTTAATTCATAACATAAAGTTAATTATTTTCATAATGTGTGTATATTATTGATGATATAACTTGTTAAACGATGTTGACGTGTTTTCCGAGTTTGCAAAATTTTTTAGTTTGAGGGCAAAATTGCCATTTCACGCGTTTGAGATTTTAGGGTTTTACATAAAAAGAAACAAGAATAAAAGTCAAAGGAAGAAAGACCAAAAGCTAAAAAGCCACGGGCCGAAAAGAAACAAGTTGAAAAGTCAAATGTGGAAAAGGCAGGAGCTAAAAAGGCAGAAGCCAAAAAGAAACAAGTTGAAAAGAAACAAGCTAAGAAGCCAAAAGTAGAAAAGATAAAAGTAAAATGTGCAAAAAAAGCAACTTCAGTGAAAAATTCAAAATTGAAGGAAGGGAATTCTAAATCAGCCAAAGTTAAAAAACCTACTGCACAGAAACGGAAAAACACAGAAGTTATTGAGAATGAAGATTTTGTTGATGCATCTCCAATAAGATCCGTTCCTCCCGCACTTGGAATTCAAAGGTAAAATGTGAGTTAACCCTTCGGTGCTTTAGTTTCTCCATTTTATGAAAGGAAAGTTATCTTGTACAAACCATTTTCTGAAGAAGAAAAGAGAGTACTTGAATACCTATGGAGCACAAGTAATGATGGAAGGTATAAAAAATTTCACAACTCGTACTGCATCACAGTTTATTTACTACTGCATCACTTTATAGTTATTACTGCATACTATTAATAATGTTCTGCATCTCAATTTGTTGAATGCTGAATAACTTTATTTTTTACTTGAATCACAGTGAAATTGTTTTTAAGAAAAAAGACACGATAATGTCAAAGTTTCTCAAGAGATGTTCAAAACAATGAATGAACGTGTATTAAAGATGTTAGATTATTAAGTAATTTTGATAAAATACTATTGGATGTTTTAAATTCTTGATTGTAATAGTTTGGATCACTAAATTTTAAATATCAATTATAATACTTCTTAATGAAGAAAGTCCTTCTTTGATATTTATTAATTTTAAATAATGTTGTTTAATGCTTATATCAAGTGAAGCACGGTTTAAATAAGTGATGCATCACAATGAAATTTGTGTTATTATAAAGATTGCCTATCTGCAAAAAAGATAATTATGAATACTAGTGAATTTTGTAAAATATTGAAAACTTGAGGGGCAAAGATGCAGTATCTTAAAACATCAAAAGGCACTAATAAGAAAACTCGTTCATTCCTATTTCACACAAACACACCAACCACTTTTTTTTTTCTCTCTCTCCCTATCTCTCTCGTACTCTCAAAACTCAAAACCCTAAAAATATTATCAAAATTATTGCATTTTCAATGGGGAAAAGAAAGCAACAGATAATTCACCACCAAGTAAGTGTATTTTAATCGATAATCATGATTTTCTTCATCAAAAATGTTGTTTAAATTTCTAAAATAGTTTATTTTTATAAATTTAGAAAATAAAAGAGCGAAAGATGATATTCTTTGTTGAAAAAGAAAAAGATAAAAAACAAGTTGAAGCAGAAAAAGCAAAAAAATCAATTACGGAAACATCAAGTAAGTTTTAAATTTATGATATATAGTTTTTATGATGTATAAGGATGAATAAGGTTGAAGGTAGTTTGCCTTATGTGTGTTAAATGTGTTTTTATACTTGTTTGTTTGTATAATGCACTTGTATTTGAACTGAGATGCAATATGTTTTAAGTTGTAACGTATGAGCATGTCTTATGTTAAATGTAGTGAAACTTTGATGTTATGTATCAAAAAACGTGTTTGTTTGCATTGTTGTATGAACGATGCATTGGGTTTTGAACTGTAATGCAGTAGGATTAATAAATTAATGAATTATAACAAGTTGGTTTAAATAATCTAATGCAATAGGAGTTTTTATGTGTCTAGGAATTGAAATATGAGCATAATTTTGGTTAAATGTACCTTATGTGATGCACTAGGAATTGAAATGTGATGCAATAGATTTTAATCTGCTATAACTTTTAATTTTGGTTAAATGTAGTTAGACTGATGCAGTAGCTTTTAATTTTGAAGAATGTCTGCGTAATATTCGATAAATGAAGCATATGTTAAGTGCGAAAGAAATTTTGAATGCTTGACTGTATTTGTAATGTACTAGTGTTTGTACTGTGATGTTCTAGTGATTGAAGTGAGATGCAATAGGGTTTAATTAACGGCGTGTGTGTGTGTAAGATATAATAAATGTAGCCTATGTGATGAACGAAAGAGATTTTGTATGCTTGACAATTTATGTGATGTACTAGTGTTTGAATTGAGATGCAGTAGCTATAATTTGCAGCTTGTGTGATGTGATGTACGAAAGAGATTTTGTATGCTTGATGGTTTCTGTGATGTACTACTAGTTGAACTGAGTTACGATTGATCATATTGAAACAGATGAGCCAGAAACAGATGAAGAAGACACCACATTAATTAATCCCGCTTTAAAAAAGGTTGTTGCAGCAAAATGGAAGGAAATATTACACAATCTTGTTTTAGAATATCAGGGGAAGAAAACTAAAGGTGCTGCATTTAAAGGGAAAAGATCCGCAGTAAATCAAAGACAAGTAGAAAGAAGTTTAAGGGTAAAAGATCCGCAGCAGATATGGATTCAGATTCTGATACAACCCCACCTAAAAAGAAAAAGAAGGTTAAAAAGGAGGATGAAGATATAAACGAAGTGGTTAGAAAGAACGAACCAATATCTATCAAGAACAGAATGTCACCTAGAAATCTACAAAAAGTTCTTGAGACATTGAGGACTCCTCAGGTGAAGGAATTAGAAAATCTGGGGTTTGGCGATTTTTATAATAATTTCCATTTTGATTCAATACCGTCACAATTAGGAATGTGGGTTGTTAGAAATTTCGATACAGAAACTTGCTCGATAAAAATGAAAAATGGAAGAAAGATCAAAATTACTCGAGAACTGATCAAGGATATGCTTGGAATTCCAATGGGGGAGATAAAAGTTGAAGCACTTGAAGAGAAAAATCTATTAGAAGAGACTACTGCAAAATGGAGAGAAATGTTGGATAGTATTGTTGTGAAAAACAAAATTTATATACAAAGGTTGGAGGAACATTTGAGTGATATAAAAGAAGTTGATTGGGAATGTCAAGTTTGTTTCCTTGTCCTCTTCTTCTCTATTTTTGGCCAAGGAAACAAAGATGGGTAGGTAAATGAGAGAATTATACCAAATTTCTCTAACATTGATAATGTTTCAAAGATGGATTGGTGCTCATATGTTTTAGAGTGTATGGTGAAGGAGTGTACCGGGTTTAAACCTACTTCATATTACAGTGGACCATTACTTTTGCTGGCTGTAAGTTTTTTATCTTTAATTGCACTAGTAATAAAAAAGTATTATGCACTGATTATGACACTAGGATGCAGTAAAAAATAAAACTCTGATTGACTGATTTTGACACTATGATGCAGTAGAAATAAAACATTAATGCACTATATTTGAGACTATCATGCACTAAATGTTAATCTGTGATGCAATACATATTAAACAAAAAAAATACACTTTCTATTATATTTTTATTACTCATTTATTTTTTGCAGATCATATACGTTAATTCAACAACATCTGAGACCATAAAAGTTGAGAAAATTGTTCCAGCTTTCAAAGCATGGAGTTCAAGACTGTTGTATAAAAGACAAAAAGAGGAGCTTAAACTGGGTTTTGGTTGTCTACCAATTGCAGAAGGTGTGGAGGTGATTGAACCAAAGATAGAAAAGGCTCCAAAAAAGAAGAAATTGATTAAAAAACAGAAGAAGAGTGAAACAGGTATATTAAAAAAAAAATTAATTTTGTAATAGTTGTTTATTTCTAATTGAATTCTATGTTGATTTATTAACAGGACTATATGGAACAATTGATATAGATGAAGCAAATAGAGAATTCCAAGCAAAATCTTTTGAGGTATTATTAATTAAAAAGCATTGTACCCTGTGATGCACTAGATTTTGAACACAGATGTAATTCATTTAAACTTTAAGAAATATGATGCAGTAATTTCTGAACTTTGATGCACTAGTAATAAATTAACATGCAGTACATTAATACACTTTGGTGCACTATAATTAAATTAAAAAAACTATAATGCATTTAGCTAACTTTGTTTCTTTTAAAATATTTAGGAAATGAAGCAAGATATAAGAGACAGTTTTCTATTGTGTAATCAGTTGATGTTGCATACTGATTACAAGTTGAGGATAGCTTAGAGATTAAACCCTAAGGACGAGGAGATGAAGAAAATGATTCAAATAAGAGAGGATTTGTTTGCTAATTCATATAAAGAAGATAGCTTTGATAAAGAAATTGTTGATGAGGGACATTGTGATAAAGATAAGGAGGATGGGGATAATGTTGATGAAGGTGGTAAAAAAAATGAGGATGATAAAGCTGAGAACGATAATGTTGATGAAGGTGATAAAGATGAGGAAGATGCGGATAAAGATGGAGAAAAAAATTATGATAAAAATGTTGATGAGGAAATTATTGATGAGGGACATTGTGATAAAGATAAGGAGGATGGGGATAAAGATGGTGATAATGTTGATGAAGGTGGTAAAAAAAATATGGACGATAATGTTGATGAAGGTGATAAAGATGAGAAAGATGCGGATAAAGATGGAGAAAAAAATTATGATAAAAATGATGAGAACGATCGGGATAAAGGTGGTGATAATGGAGAAGATAAGAAAGATGACAATGGTGAGGATAATGATAAAGCTGGTGATAAAAGTCAAGAGTTGATTGGATTAGATAAAAGTCAAGAAAAGATCGGGTCTGATGAAGGTGGGATCAAAGATCAAAGTAACGAAATTCAAACCCAAGAAGTGAAATAACTTAACAAATGCTTATCTAACTATTTGAATATGTGTAATAACTTAAATAATTCTAGTTTAACTATTTGAATTCTGGAATAAAAACCAGAATTCTAATTTTGGATATATGAATTGTTTAAACTTTTAGGATAAATAAACTGTTGGCTTTAAACTTTAAGCGTGATGCGATGAATTTTAAATATGATGCGATGCTATTTATTGCATCATTTGTTTATTGTTAATTTCAAAACTATTTATTGCATCACATATTCTTGGTTAATGCATCAATTCTATTTATTTATCATATACTTGGTTCTCGCATCACATAAACTTTGTTCTTGCATCACATATACTTTATTCAATTTATTTATCATAATCTTTGATGCAACGAGATATCTTGGTCTTGTTTATCATAATAATTCTTGCATCACATATATTGTTCTCGCATCAAACTTATTTATTGCATGAAAACCTTCATTAATGTTGATTCTTTTGAAACAGATGATGGATTTCTAGAAGATTGCAGTATGATTTAGATTCAAATAACATTGATGGAATTTTGAGCGAATCGAGATGATTAACCAAGTGATGAAAGCGCCATTATTGTGTACTACCGATACCATAAATGCAAAGAAATGAATCAACTGATAATGTGATTGATGCGGTTCCTGTGAGATCTATTGCGCCAATAAATTACATTCCCATTCAGAAAAATCGAAAGGAAAAAACTGTTGCTGCAGCAAAATCAAAGACAAGGAAATGTGATACATCAGATGCTGCAACAAAATCAAAAGAAGTGGGTAACAACGCAGAAACAAACAAAGAACAGGCAATAAAGGCAATGGGAAAAGTTAGAAAGGCTCCAACGAAAAAGCCAGAGCCTAAATCAGTGAAACTGGATTCAGAAAAACCTAAAAGAGGCAAAAAAAAAAGAGGCGCAAAAGCTATGGAAGAAGCTAAAGAGGTTGAAATAATTAATGAAAAGCGTATAGGAAAGCCCTCTAGTGCTATGGTATCACCATTCTATGATAGAAAAGTCGTGATTTACAAAAAATGGTTTGAAGCAAATATGAAGCTTGTTGAATACATATGGACTGACAACTGTCCTGACTGGTAAATTTAATTATACAGATATTTGATAATTATCGCATATATATTCATGTGTTCTTGCATCATTGTTTATATTATTTATTGCATCAAAACCTATATTTTCTCGCATCAATGTATATATGTTACTTCATCACTTGTTTACATTATCTGCATCAATAATTATATGTTCTTGCATTAAATACTAAAATGTTCTTGAATCATAAGCGCAAAGTGATATTGTTTTCCATGGAAAAGGATTAGAATTAAACGCGTGCGTTTTTCTTGAGCCTTTATCCCGAAATTAGAGTTGCTTCAAGTATAATTGATGTATGGAGCATTATACTAAGCGATGAAGAGCAATTCAGAGACAAACTTTCTGGAAACATAAATGTTTATTGTAGTACAATGATCTTTGGTGAGAAATTTATCTAAATAATATAGCTAAATTTAATTGACACTTTTTAATGCTTATAAAACATTTCATGTTTATGAAAACAGCCTCATCATATGGTTGAAGATGGAAAGGATGTGGAGAAAAGAAATAAAGTTTTTGATGAAAATGTTAAAAGTGTTTTAGAATCTGCAAGAATGAAAGATTTCAATGATGTTAATTTGGTAAGAAAAAAAATATATTTATTATTGCAAGTTTCAGTGATTTGATTCTTAACATGAATTTCAATGATGTTAATGCATTAAAATGACAACAGGTTTTCTTTCCTTGTATAAACATGATTGAAAATGGATCAAATCATTACTATCTCATCTACTTTAATCTGAAGAATGGTGATATAGACATCCTTGACAACATCGACAACGGTATAGAAAATATCTCAGATAGATATGGAGATTATGCAAATGCTGTGGTAAGTATAACTAAAAATACAAAGAATGTTTTCCTACTGCATCAAAGTGTTTTAAACTACTAAATTTCAAAATTTTTACTGCATCATAGTTATATATATTGAGCATTTAAGAAACTAAAATTAATTTAACTGTATCGTATTATTTTCACAGATTGATTCATTTATCAATTACCTAGAAAGGAAAAACCACCCAAAAATCGAAGAGATTTTATTGGCGGACCGAAGGTTAGTGCATATAAAATGGAAGACAATCTACAATAGTGTCGACTGTGGTATCTTTGTCATGAGGCATATGGAAACCTATATTGGTCAAGAAGTATTTTTGGATGTACTAAATAGGGAAGTTGAAGTTCAAAGAGGACAACTGAAAATGCTTCGCGCAAAGTACTTGGCAAAGATATTACTCAAAGATCTAAATCTCAAAAAGAAGGAAGTAATGAAAGCAGCTGAAGCATTTGCAAAGAAGCAAGGAAAAGATTTAAGATCTTAAGTCATATTGATGTCATAATGGATCAAAATTTGATGAAAAAGTTTAAAGAAACTCTGGAAAAGACAATTGAAGGCTGATGTGAAATTTCTGTTGAGATTACTCAAAAACTGAAATCTTTTTTATGTGTTTTAATGAATGATCAGTAATTGTATGGTACTTTAAAATTTAGATAATGTTTCTATGGTACTTATAATGATCGGTCTTTGTTATTGATTTTATCTATGGTTTGAATTTGATTACATTTATTAAGCAACTGTGATGCAATAAAAATAATTATGTGATGCTGTAGAATAACATAGTGATGCAGTTACTTATACTTGTAATTATATTTAATACTTACTGCATCAATTTTTATATTTTACTGCATCACAGTTCATATTCTACTGTTATTCTGCTATTGCACCAGCTTTGAATATCTACTTGAAATGTTTCCCCAGAAATGGAAGATGGACACTAACAGTTGCTTTTTGAAACTCATGAATCAATTTAAACAAAAACATCAGCAAACAAAGTGCATATTAAACATGAATTATCTACTTGTTGGTGATGTTTGTAAGTGTAAAATGATTGAAGAGATTCATAAGCAAATCTAAAAGTATCCACCTTCAATTCCTGAGGAAGCATTCCAAGGTATGAAGATGAATGAGAAACTGCAATTGTAATAAACTAGAATAAAGTTTATAAAAAAGTTATAAGAGTGTATGTGATGAATGAAAAATTGGAATGGTTGTATGAGAATTTAAAGGTGAGAAAAAGATAAGAAAGTGAGGTTTATGGATTTAAAGATAAGAAAAAGATAAGATTCTCTGATGTGCATTGAAAATTGAAATATATGACAGTATTTGAAGATAAGAAAGAAATAAAAAAGATATAAAAATTATGTGTATAAAAGACATTAGAAAAATCGCATTAGCATCATAATGTAAAACCTATTGCATCATAGTGTTAAATCTATTGCATCACAGAGTAAAATTTACTGCAAAAATGATAAACACCAAAAAAATACTGTAACTAATATAATCTTCCATTAAAACTGTATACTATACCTATCTTTCTTTACAATTCATCAAGTGCTTTATTTAAAAAAAAAAGAAAATAAAAACGAAGCACTGGTTTTGGTTTTATGTAAACAACGAAAATTAATAAGTGTTATTTTGTAATAGGGACATGTTTAAAGGTAGTTGGCACATGTTGCTTCTAAAAAGGTACTCCCTCCGTCCCAAAATTATTGTCCACTGACAAAAAACACATAGTTTAAGAAAAATATCATCATTACAGCTGTCTCTCTCATACTTTTTGCACAATGACAATTTTACCCTAAACTAATTAATTTATACGTAGTAACTTTTTTAAAGTTTGTAATAATAAATTCAAGTGAGGGTAATATGGTAAACTTGATTTATATTCATTACTCATTTATGCATGGGAAATGTAAGCTAACTGGTTACTACTGTCGATGTTTAATTGTATGGTTACTGGTCACCACTGTAGCAGTTTAGTTCAAGGATTAGGGTTTTGTGAGTATTTATAAATAGCAGCTTAGGTTTTCTAGGTTTTACATCTACCATTAGCCGCTCATTTCACATATTACCACCTGGCGATAAGCCATGGCCCATACTCCAAACTTGAATGAGCTCAAGCGGTCCGGATCGATGAGATCTAAAATGTTTCAAGTTTTTTCACGCAACAAATGACTGAAGAAGAAGGCTTTATTCAAAAGCTTGAACAGGAGTGCAACGATTTGCGTATGAAGATCGAGAAGGAAGAGGAATATGTGTTGGACCTTGAAACTTTTGGTGCATCTCACAATCTTGCTAATGAGATCATTGATTGCATCAATGAAACTCTCGAAAGGGAGCGCGAGAGGCTTGACAACTTGGTCAATGTGTTGGCGGAGGCTAGGGAGGGTATGGAAGAGAAGCAGATGCACATCACTTTCATGGATTTCAGTGATGATGTCAGTGATTAGATGTCGAATGGGTTTTTATGCTTTTAGGTTTGGAAAAAGCTGGGCATGTTGATGTAGTTGTTTGTCTTAGTTGGTTATCTAGAATAAAGTCTGTGTTTTGTAGGTTTGCTGGTGTAGGTTGTGGATCAAGTATGTAATTGTAGTTGTTGGATGTTAGTGTTTATGTACTTTCAGTCTTTGTACGTGTAGTATGTTAATATAAGTGCTGGTTTTTATGTATGCTTAAATTGTTGTTGTGGTTATTTGTTTTGTTTGAATCTTGTGTGTTAGACATGATGGGGACTGATTTGTGTTGAGTATTACACATGGTTTGTCACCACGTTTGGCGGTTTAAGGTTGGCTTATGATCGCGGCACCATTACTTGTTCGTATATTAGGCGAATGTGTATTCACATGACATTTATAATTGCGAAAATTTTGTCATTGGTTTTGGACTTGTTGCTGATAAAAGTAATTTTGTCATATCGTAATTTCGGCACAATAGATAGTAATGTTCTGGAACTAAATGTTGTGCTTGTAAATAACAGCAGCCTGTATGTATCTGTAATTGTGTCCATGAAATGGGCCAACAATGCACATGTCATATAGAATGTACATAACAGTTTGAGATCATGAAACATATTTCTAGAACTAATGTGATTACACGGAATGTACATTAGTTTACATCCTACATTAGTATAATTGCACTGGACGGTGACAGTGCTATTGGTTGTTTCTTACACATAAAAAGGATGACTATAGCGATTTGTGGCCGACGGTAGCCTATACAGGTTTGTTAGCCGTAGGAAAACAGTTGCTGGTACTACTAAGCTGTAACAGTCAACAATACAGTGGTAACATCAAGTGCATTATAATATGTATGCATAGTGCATCACAATGTAAAACCTATTGCATCATTGTGTTAAATCTATTGCATCACGAGTAAAATTCTTGCAAAATGATAAACAACAAAAAATCATAACTAATATAATCTTCCATTAAAAGCGTATGCTATACCTATCTTTCTTTACAATTCATCAAGTGCTTTATTTAAAAAAAGGAAAGAAAAAGAATACGCATGTTTTACGTGTGCTTTCAATATAGAAAAGGATAATCAATTTTGCGTTTAGATTGTCTCAAACCTTCTTCTTGGTTGTTCTTGTATCTTTTTTTCTTTGATGGGGTAGTTTCTACCATTTGCCTTGTACAAGTCCTAGAATTATGGCCTTCCTTTTGTCCGCATACCCCACGCGTCCTTCTCTTTGATAGTTCTTGAGATACTTGACTATAGGCTTAAACCTTGAAAACAACCAGTTCCTTTAGTTTTACTCTTGCCGGATTGTTCATTGTCTTTTTCGTGTTCTTTCACACCTAGCATAGAACTCATCACGACTTTCCCATCACACTTTGGGCTGTTGGAATATCAATTCTGACTTGATTGAATAACTCTTGCAACTTGTCTTTGTATATATGCATCATACTCAAATCATGTACCAAACGATCAACAGTAGATTCAAAAATCTCGTACATATCTAGAACTTCATTCCGTACTAAATCTGATGCACCAATTATTCTTGGAATAGCAGATCTTGAAGGCTTGGTATTCTTTAACCACCTCTTTTTTAAGTAATTTCGAGGAAACTCCTTGACATTGTTCATCCTTAGAACATAGAATGCATGACGACATAAAAGCCCATACGACTCATACCGATTACAAGAACATTGAACAATCATCTCAGACTTACAAAAATCAACCTACAAAAAAATAAATGAAAACAAATAAAGAAATATTTAAAATATGATACAATAAATTAAGATAATGATCTTTGTGATAATGCAATAGTACATAATGCACTAGATATGATGTTGTGATGCACTAGTAGATAAATGTATATAAAAATACTAGTGCATTAAAATGTATAAAAACAGTGCATCACAATGTTAATTAATAGTGCACTACAGTATATAATATTACTGTTTCTAGTGCATCACAATGTTAATTTTAGTGCATCACAGTTATCTTTTACATACCTGATAAACAGCAAAATCATTGTCACCACTCTTTCTATTCCGAAACTCAGTATCACGGATTGCATATCTCTCCATATTCTCAGCTTGAACAACACTCAATCCAATACAATACTTATAAGAACCAAGAATCTCATCATGCACGTCAAAGAATAGTGTCCTAGTATATAGCTTACATGCTTCTTTCTCCATAGGATGTTTTGTTTTGAATTTTGGAGTTTTATATCTTGAATCATGGTCATTCTTACGCTCAATGTACCTTTGATACTCAATAGCAGTATCGTAATGACTTAAGAATTCAACTAGAGTAAGGTGAGGGCTGGTCCATTTACCAAAAAAATGGTTCTCACTTTCTGATCTTGAAGTAGTACGCATAAGTCCTGCCATATGCACATCACGTAAATACGCAGGTATCCATCTTTCCCTCATATTAAACATATCACCTAACCATTTGTTATCAGATAGTTCAAAATCATTAATCATCCTATCCCACTCTGTCTCAAATTCTTCCGGAAATATTTGGTCTGTCCACACAATATCACAAATTCGTTGTTTAAAATATGTCCTATTACAAAGTGCAGTACCAACCTATAAAAAAGAAAAATGTTAATACGAAATTCCACTGCATCAGTTTAAAAAAATAGTGCATCTTAAGCTAAATTGGAATGGAATATAAAAAAATTAACTGCATTAGAATTTTAAATCAACTGCATCATAAAAATGGATATAAAAAAAATATCTTTGTAGTCAATTTTTGCATTATATGCCACATACACAAACGATGCCTCGTATTTGGGAAGCACTCTTCAATAGAAATTTTCATTGATGGATCTTGATCAGTAATAACAACTTCTGGTTCTTTCCCAAAAGCTTCTTTGAATTGTTCAAGTAACCATATGTAAGCACCAGCACTCTCATCAGCAAGCAAACCCGAGGCAAATGTAAGGCAACGGTTATGATGGTTGATACCAGTAAAAAGAACAAATAACATCTCATACCTATAAAAAAATTATACTTACTTAATCAGAATCTCTTTAAAATAGAAATATATTTAAACCATTTTTTATCATAAGTAAAAGATTATACTTGTTTGATCGAAATGTCGCATCAAAAGAAACTATATCACCAAAAGAAGCATAGTCTTTAATAGCTTCTTCATCAGCCCAAAAAAGCCCAACCAACTTATCATCATCACCTAAAACAAAAAAAAATAAACCTATAATAAATGTGAACTTTAATAATGTGATGCACCATATATTGACAATACAATGCACCAATAATTATAAAAGTGATGCACCTACAATATAACTATGATGCAACAGATATTAAAAATTTAATAAATTTAATAATGTGATGCACCAAATATTGACACTATGATGCACCTAAAAAAATAACTATGATGCAAACATATATTAAAAATTTAATGAACTAAAGAATATATATGCATCACCTTTATAATAATTGACATAGAAACCAGGAGAATGAAGTTTTCGACTCAACAACTTCTCAACAGCCATTTGAGCATCTCGATCCCCAATAAAAACACTAATTTACTTCTTCTGATTCTTACAATCAATAACTGTTGTACCAACTCTGTCAAAGCCACCGTAGACTTGTTTCATCAATCTAAACCCAACAGCAGGACCAAAATTTTCATTTGAAACTTGGTAAAGAAAATGCTGCTTTGTATAACCCATCTTCCTTGAATTCTTCCAAAAAATCATATCTTTTTCAGCTACTAGCGGGTGGTTATGTCCATCTTCAAACTTCTTAACTTCATAAATGTTTCCTATTTTCTTAATTGTGAGTGATGCTGAACAACCACACCTAAATGAAGTCCTCTTCTGGTTTGCTTTTCTTAACATCACCAAACCTATGGAATCATCAACGATTTCACTTTGTCCACTTATATCATTATCGAGAATGAGAATCACCGATTTACCATTAGAATCTTCATTTAACCCTTGTCTAGAACAATAGAAATACTTCAACGTTGCATCCGAAAAACCTTTTGCCTTGTCTCGCCACCTCTTCTACGATCAAAACCGCCCTTTTACCATCGCCACATAAAAATTATAGGCTGATCTATTGAAATAAACCGACATCCTTCTATAGGTTTTCAAGGCAATCGGGATACCAAGTTCTAGTTCCATCTTTCCACAAACATAAAACCAACATGATCTCTAATTGAGCAGTTTCAACATACGCACTGTATGTTTAACAAAAGAATGTGAAAAAAAATATTGCATCAAAGACTTAAAAAATAGTGCATCACATATATAAAATAGTGCATCGCTAGCGATACTATTATTTAAATTAAAAACTGACACTATCGTTTTCAGTTAGCATTAGCAATCAAATAAATTTCTATTAGCTTCACTAGTTACAAACTTATGTCTCACTACACTTTTAACTGATTTCAGTCCAATCTACTCAGTCCCTAAACACTTTAACGAATATCAATTCAAACACACAAGTTCACAGAATCTAAACATTGCCATTTAAATGTCTGAACATCCAAATTATAAATCACAAGTTCCTAAAAAAAACTTGTTTAAAATGTTTAAAAAATACTCAAGACATGTTCTTATTAATAATTATATCAACTGTAGCACATTGTAAAGATAAGATAAGATTCTTTACACAGTGTAAAAGATAAGTATTGGTACTGGTTATACAATTTACTTTTTGACAGTATACTTTGAGACAGTATTTTATTCTCACTCAAGTACAACACAATGTAAAAGATAAGATTCTTGTTACTGCTTATATAATGTACTCTCTACTCCATATCCTACTACATAAAATTTTCCTATTTTCTGCTCTCTTATTATCACAACACTCACTTTATTCTCTCTTATTCTCACTCAAGAACAATGGCAGCACCAAATGGAATATTTCAAAATGATGAAGAAGAGTATGAGTTTGTCTTAAACAACTATTTGCTTTTGACGCAGATGTTAGATGCTTTTGGGAAGAACCAATGTCGAATATGGTTAATATAGGCAAGTGAGTGTGTGGATGAGGACAAATATCCTTACTTGGCTGCGTCGCCAAGACTTCTCTTGGGAAGAGATTTATGGACTTGATGGGAAGAGGAGGAAGAAGATGAAGATGAGGAAGATCTAGAGAATGAGGAGGAGGTCGAAAGTGAGGTGGTGCGACAAGGTGAAATGGTGCGACAAGATCGAGATAGTCTGACAAAATGAGGTAGAGGAAGAGTTTCAAAGTGAAGTGATGCGACAAAGTGAGGTGGTGCAACAAAGCGAGGAAGATGATAAAACGAATTGGAGCAACAAGTGAATAATCCTACATTATTTGAAAATATTTATAATTTGGAAAATAGGATTAGTAGCCTTAAAATCTTGTTTCAACGACTCAAAGCAAATAAGAAAATCAAGGAGAGAGCTCGGAACTAAAAAGTAGATTATGATGATGGTCATTTATGTTTTAGTATCATATTAGTTTTTAGTTGTCGGCTGTTTTAATGTGTGTTTATGTGCTATCTATGCAAATGTATTAATGTATTAACGCAGAGAGACTTCTTTGTGGCATATGAGTTTAAGTTAAGTTATGTGTAAAACTAATGCATCATAGTATTAAAATCTACTGCAAAAAATTACTAAATCATAATTATATAGTAATCAAAAATACTTACTCTTATATGTAATGCATCAAACATTTTGAGTTAATGATTCATATAGACATGAATCTACTGCAACAATCTACTAAAAGTCTAATAATCATACTCATATTTATACTAGACATCAAACACTATTGAAGCATACATATATAAAAACTAAGAATACTCCTAAAACACTAGTAATCCTACTCATATAAATATACTGCAGCGTACTAATCAATTGCATCATAATCTAATATGTACTGCATCATAATATAATATGTACTGCATCAAAAACTTATAACTAATCTTAAAACTACTACTGCATATTCTTAAACTTCTCGCATCATAATATAATATTTTCTTGCATCATAATATAATATGCGGTTTGTAAATATGTTTTGTTATTATTTTCCAATTTTACATCTTTGGAGTAAATGCGGTTGTCATTGTTTAAAGTCATCAATATTTGCAGATTTCCCATTTCCTTTATCTGAAATACTATTTGAGAATCTATAATATTTGAAGTCATTGATTAAGCGGTCATTGACTTTATGTAGATTTACATTGATTAGGCGATCATTGCCTTTATGCGATCAAATACATAGTTGAGAATCTAGGCGTTAACATAGGTGAGCATCTAAACTATTTGAGAATCTCAAGCTGTTATTGAGACTTGTTATAAAACCAAATGAACCATGACCATATCCCACACATCTTCTTCTCATATATGTTTATCTAAACATAATTTTCAAAAAATGAGTTCAAGCAAGAGGAAAGTTTCCAGCCATACACCAGGTATATAAAAACTTATTAATAACCATTTCCAGAATAATAACATACAACAGGTATCTAACTACTTTATGCATGTTTTACTTTATACAGTCACTGACATTGTTTTTCATTTTCAGAAATAAAAACCATTTCCAGCACCACAGAAGACACTGCTGAACAAGATTGTTCTGAAGAAATATAATGGGGAAGTTATTTTCCACCATTGCAGCACATTGAAGAGCCACTAACCTCAAAGCAGCTTGCCAAGCTAGCTTTTGATGCTAGGCCCAAAGTTCTAGGATTGCCAAACAAGGCAACTTGTGTTGAGATGGGCATCAAAGACTTTGTTGCCAAGCCTATCAAAAATGAAGCTGAGACTAAGGGGAAGGGGAAGGGTATGAGGACAAGGTCTATGAAATGAATGGTTTGGAACCACTACAAGTTAGCAATGGTAGTGGAAGCAGTTTAACTGGTTTTATGGCTTTAGTAATGTTAGTGGTTGCAGTCCCCTAGAATAATCCTATGTAATCTTATGGCTTTAGTAATCCCTTTTATGTAATCCTATGGTTGCAGTCCCCTAGAATAATCCAATGGCTTTAGTAAGCCCTTTTATGTAATCCTATGGTTGCAGTCCCCTAGACTTATCCTATATAATACTATGACTATCATATATGTGTGCATACCATACTAAACCAATTCAAATGTGCAATGACTAGTAGTGTTTTGTTACTAGTAGCCATTGTGAATCCTTCCTCATTCCTACTTCCATCTACATTAGCATCAATAACCATCTCTGCATCTTTAACCTTAGCAGAATCACCCCTCAATTATTGGTACATATCCATAGTTAAAATTTTAAAATGAAAAGAATGGGACTGCATCTTTCAAGTACCTTATTCATACCTTCTAAACTCTATCATTTGTAACTAAATATAACAATAATTAACCATTAATAATACATTAAGCTTTCATTAATCATTGATTGAGCAAGTATGGTTCAATTCTTAAGTAGTATTCATTAGAGTCTTAAAACTAATGCATCATAGACCTAATGTACTGCATCATAAACTTATAACTAATCTTAAAACTACTACATCATAATATTATAATCTACAGCACAAACTACTAAATCATACTTATATATCTATTCATCATATTCTTAAAACTACTGCATCATAATACAATATGTAATGCATCATAAACTTATAACTAATCTAAAACTACTAAATCATAACTTATAATCTCTCGCACAAACTACTAGATCATACTTACATATCTATTCATCATAGTCTAAAAATTAGTGCATCATACTCATACATGCACAGCAACATAAACTTATAACTAATCTTAAAACTAATGCATCATAATCTTATAAATCTAAAGTAGTATTCATCAGAGTCTTAAAACTAATGCATCATAGACCTAATGTACTGCATCATAAACTTATAACTAATCTTAAAACTACTACATCATAATATTATAATCTACAGCACAAACTACTAAATCATACTTATATATCTATTCATCATATTCTTAAAACTACTGCATCATAATACAATATGTATTGCATCATAAACTTATAACTAATCTAAAAACTACTAAATCATAATCTTATAGTCTACTGCACAAACTACTAGATCATACTTACATATCTATTCATCATAGTCTAAAAATTAGTGCATCATACTCATACATGTACAGCAACATAAACTTATAAATAATCTTAAAACTAATGCATCATAATCTTATAAATCTAAAGAACAAAATACTACATCATAATTAGATATTTATTCTTCATAGTCTAACAACTAGTGCATCATATACCTATATGTAACTAAAAATCAAACTCTTAAGTTAATATTTCGTATGCTCATATGTCTCTCGCAGACATAGTTATATTTCAAGCTATGACATAATTATAACTATAAATCAAACACTGCTTGTGCATCAATCAAGTACAAATTTATCAAGCTGAAACTACTAGTACGGTTAAAATCATTAACATAATAAGAAAAAGTATATCAAAATTAAATTAAAAATAATAAAAGAAAAATTATAAAAAATTAAAATCTTACTATCAATATTCATTGTTGATGATGATGAACACTCGTTATTGATTGAAGAAGAACACTCGTTATTGCTTGAAGATGAACAAGCGGTATTCATTGTTGATCACGGTGAAGATCATGGTGGAGAAACGAGAGGAGAATGGCGGTGGTGATGACAGAGGAGAAGGACGGTGGTGCAGATCACGGTGGTTTCAGAGGAGAAGGACGGTGGTGGAGATCGTGGTTTCAGAGAAGAAGGACGCCGTAAGTGTAGCAGAGAAGAAGAATGAAAGAAACGTGAAAAACCGAAAAAAAAGACCTTATATACCTTTAATTTTGTTGTGAAATAACCACAATGCCCTTGAGAGTAAAAAAAAGGGAGGGGTGAAGATGGGACACATGGCGCATTGTGGTGGCTTCCCATTCTTTTCATTTTAAACATCTTTTCATAATAACCCAAGTCTATATATATATATATATATAATGGAAAAACTCAAAGAAAGTGAATTGTAGGTGTCAAGAAAAAGCGCAAATGGAAAAACTCAAAATATATATATATATATATATATATATATATATATATATATATATATATATATATATATATATATATATATATATATATATATATATATATATATATATATAATGGGTTGAACGACTTAAATCGCAACCTTTCACTTTGCGATTAATGCCAATATTTAAAAGGGATAAGGCTAAAAGGGAAATGATACCCAATAAATGTGAAAACAACAGTTATATTTTTATTGCTAGCGGGTCAAATGAGTATAATTTACAACTTTGCTAAAAATAAAACGGGTCAAAAAACATTTTTAAGTAATTACACCAACAACAATAGTGGCAAATATGTAACATAATGTCACACTTCATAAAAGAATGACATGTTACAATGATTCATGATCATCCCAAAGTAGCTATTTAAAATTTATATAGTAAAGGAGCATAATCTCAGCACTAGTTTTAGCTAGAAATCGTTTGATGTACCTCAACATTGGAACCATACTTCCTATGATTCTCAATAGAATCTTGTCCTCCCGAGAAATCGAATTTGTTTACATGTACAACACAATAATGTTATCACCTTACCATTGCCAGAAAGAAAACAGAAGAGATGAAATAGAGACATTCTAACTGTGTATGCAGATGCTAAAGTATCAAAGGACCCCTTAAAAACATTTGACATTGACATTCCATAATATATAGCTTGAATAAACCTTTAGCACAATGGAAGTTAAAGTAAATGGAAATACAAAAGCAAGTTAGAAAACCTTGTCCTTTATGTATTTTTTTAGAGTCTGTCACATAGATTGCAAAATTGGCATCAATGGCAGACATTTTGCCTGTCTCTCCCAACAATATTTATCAAATACAATCAACGTTTATAGACAAATGCCATTAAAAGCTGAAGAGAAGCTTAGAACATCTATAAATGCAAGCAATTTGCAAATCTACATCAGTTGTATGAACTAAATGTAGGTTCGGTGAAAAACACAATGATCATCGCATATAAGTTACATGAAGGGCTGGAAAGAATACGGATTCAATTAGCGCAGGCTTGGTATAACCTAACGAGGGGCAACATCTTGTGTCATCCTGAAATATGGATCCTGAAGCAATAACCCAACTGATATTAGAGACACTAGTAGAAGCACATAAGTTAAATATGTGATTTGGTAATGACCAATGAAAAATATTTTTAGAGCTCATACTCTCGACAACAACTACATTAAGTATGAAACTGATAATGATAAGATGGGAGAATTACATGTGATTTTGATTCATGAACATCAACTAAATTTGTTTCGTTTAACTGATTATCATCCATTTTTTTACCAAATCGTTTTTTATTTATGGTTAAATCGATGATCAAAATTAGATAAAAATCAACGTTTTTGAACGATCGACGATCTGAGATGATGATTTGAAGCTGAAATCAAAGTGTAATTTATGATGATTTGAAGTTGTAATCGTGAGTGTGTGTGTTTGTGTGCTTTTGCCCTAATTTTTTTTTTGGGGGGGGGGAATGAGGTCTGATTCTTTATTTATTTATTTATGGGTGAAAGCTAAAGTTACGCAACATATTTTTTCAAATAAACAGGTTTACGCAATGTACTTTGTAAATTGTCAAAGATACGCAATATATTTTCAAATAATCTTCGATCTAGCTAATATGACCAGTTAGCAGCTAAAAGTTACACCGTTGGTCCCTCAAACTGGACCAAATTCGCGCAGTTACTCCTATTTTGATAACGCTCGTTAAAAAAAATTTAAAAACTTTTGATTTTTTTCTTCTTAAAATCTATCTAAAATATATGATTTTTAATTTATAATTTAAAAAAAATGGATAATTTTTTTTATACATTTATTTTTAAAATTATTTTTTAAATCTGGATAATCTTTTCATATTTTTTTTAAAAACATTGAAAATTATTTTTTTTAAATAAAAATTATCCAGATTTTTCAAAATAAAAATTTTAAAAAAAAATTCATATTTTTCCATATTTTTTTTATAATCTAGATAAGCTTTTATATTTTTTTAAAATCTTGAAAATTGTAATTTTTAAAAAAATAAAAATTACATATTTTTAAGAGTTAATTACATGAATGGTCCAAGTGGTTTGTCGAAAATAACGGATTTAGTCCCTATACTTTTTTTTTGCGGATTTGATCCCTATGGTTTTGATTCGTTACGGATTTGGTCCCTTGACCATATTTTCTGTTAGTTGACCGTCAAATATGTGTTTGGTAGGCTGAAATGACAAAAATACCCTCGTATGTGTTTCATAAATGGTCCATATCGTTTGTGGGTTATCATTCGGTCAAAAAATTTCAAGGAAAAAAAGAAAAAAGAAAATTTTTTCTTTTTTAAAAAAATCCGTAAACAAATTTCTTTTAATTTTTTTTTTTTTTTAAATTCCGTTAAAATTTTGTTTTTTAAACTTTTTTCTTTTTTTACGGAATTTTTTATAAAAAAATTTCGACAAAAACTTTTATTGTTTTCTTTTTTGAATACTTTTTGACGGAATTTTTATAAAGTTTTGCCCAAAAGTATTCAGAAAATAAAACAGAAAAATTTTTGTCGAAAATTTGTTATAAAAAAATTCTGTCAAAAAGTATTCAAAAAAGAAAAGAAAAAAAATTTGTCGAAATTTTTTTATAAAAAATTCCGTAAAAAAGGAAAAACTTTAATAAGCAAATTTTTAACGGAATTTAAAAAATAAATTAAAAGTAACTTTTTTACGGAATTTTTTTTAAAAAGAAAAATTTTTATCGGAATTTTTTATAAAATTTTCGGAATTTTTTAGAAAAATTTTATAAAATTTTTGGAATTTTTTATAAAATTTTTGACAAAATGTTTTTTATATAAATAGTTAAATAAATAAAAATAAAAAATCAGGGATTAATTCATGTTAACCTTCAAACCATAGGGACCATTTATGAAACACATACGAGGGTATTTTTGTCATTTCAGCCTACCAAACGCACATTTGACGGTCAACTAACAGAAAATATGGTCAAGGGACCAAATCCATAACGAATCAAAACCATAGGGATCAAATCCGCAAAAAAAAGTATAGGGACTAAATCCGTAATTTTCGACAAACTAGATGGACCATTTATGTAATTAACTCTATTTTTAATTTTTTTCCGATTTTTCAAAAAAAAATCCGATTTTTCCAAGTTTTTATTATAAAAATTTTTCAAGATAAAATTTTCCGATTTTTCAAAAAAAAATCATATTTTTTAAAAAAAAAAAAAATTCCGATTTTCCCAAATTTTTAAATTTTTTTAAACTGTCATAATTTATATTTATTTTTACAAAATTACAGTTTTCAAGATATTTAAAAAAATATAAAGAGTTTATCCAGATTTAAAAAAAAAAGCCCGTAAAAAAAGTGTATAAAAAAATTTATCCATTTTTTTTAAATTATAAATTAAAAAAATATATTTTAAGAAAAAAAAATTAAAAGTTTTTTTTAAAATATTTTTACGAGCGTTGTCAAAATAGGAATAACTGCGCGAATTTGATCCTGTTTGGGGGACCAACGGTGTAACTTTTAATCAATGGTGACCTGGTAACCTGCTGGCAACCGGTCATATTAGCTAGATCGAAGATTATTTGAAAATATATTTGCGTATCTTTGACAATTTACAAAGTACATTGCGTAGACCTGTTTATTTGAAAAAATATGTTGCGTGTCTTTAACTTTCACCCTTTATTTATTTATATAGTATGTTTATTTTGCCCTTGATGTATAATATTTTATTTCATCTCAAACTTTGGATCAAATTGGAATGGATGGTTGGAATGGGTTCAGCGGATCTACGGAGAATGGTGGGTCTAGAGGACCTCAACTCTGGGTTTGTTATATTTCGAGGATAGGATGTTGTTATGGATACCTTTGGCCCATCTTTCATCTTTTTTAGCTCATTTTTTACTCCATTTATTAATACTGTAAGATATCTCTATACCATATAATGTTTCGTATTCTCTTTTTTTTTTTTTTTTTTTTTTTTATAATGTTTTCAGTTCGTACTTTCATATTTTATGGTTTTCTTATTATAAAATTAATAAAAAAAAAAAAAAAAATAGGTATTGAAATCACTTTAAGAAGGTATGGACTTCTTAACCCTAGAAGATAATGTAACTTATTTGAGCCTTAAACAATTAGGAGTTCGATTAAATTCAACATGTTATAGATGTTGAACAAACAACATGCTTAAGACTGTCAACATAAAACTGAGCTTAATTACTTACATAATCGACCATAATTATCAATAATAAAAAGGACATCGAAAGGTAAGTGGTTGTCGACATGCACACACAATAGCATCAATCTGTACGCAAATATACGTGCGTATGTGTTTTGGTCAACGTCGCGTTATGTGTATGCGGTGTGTATATATAGAGAGATAGAATAGAACCTTATAATGAGAAACTCATTAGGTCTTGTTTATTACTACAATAGAAAACTTAGAGAAATATCATAGAACAAAATCAAATCAAACCAAAACTGAATGACACAGTCGCATCCAATTCCATACAGTATTTCTTAATCACCAACTTTAGTCTAAATTACTGATTTTTTTTTCATATAGTTTACAACTTTTTACAAGACAATGCTTAATTGTGTATGACACATCTCCTATATTAAGTCGGACAAATTGCCCAATACTTAGGATATGATAACTTAAGATAAGAAGATGCAAATTGTTTTGATTTACTACATTAGTCAACTACCTTTTTCTTTATTTTATAAGTTGCATTAACCCCACTTTCTACATATGGCAAAGGTACATAAACTAAATGAGGAAATACCAAGAAACAACAAATTCTTTCACTAAACAAAGTTGTTAAAATCATTTCAATTTTGCCTCTTAATTTGGAGACAAAAAGAATAATAATTGTGATTATTACGTTTTGATTTGCTTTCAATAGTAATAAATCAAAATCAAAGAAAAGATTAGTGTTTAAGCGATAAGATGCTTTCTTAGTAGATGCATAGTTGTTAGATTAACCCATACAATAATTTCGTGTTAGTATCCTATGTTGTACGCCTAGTTGACCTAAAACTTAGAGTGATACTATAGCCTAAAAACCACATATACATACATTACTAGAATCAAATGTACAAGGCAATGCTAATACCCACGATACTTTGGTCTTGTATTACTCATTTTTATGTGTCAATTGGCTATCCTATTCTTTGATCTCTTGTATATGTAATTGTAATCGACACACATGGGTAAAAAATGGGCAGACAGTGAAAACAAATATAACCCAAATTACATGAGCTGTTTAAGTCCAAGGCCCATTCACACAGGCTCTTTTAAGACTCCATAACTTTGTATCTTAAACAATAAAGTCCTTTGCAAATGGGAGGACACCACTTAAGTAGGAGGCGTTTGGGATTTTTTTTTTTTTTTTTTTTTTTTTCCCTTTCTTATGATACAAAACATTTAAGTATCTTAAAACTAAGCAGCCCAGAAAATGTTGCTTAAATTTTCTTTTGCTTGAAAAACAATATGCAATTAAACCAAACAAAGAATAGCAGGTTAGAAACTGTAAATTGAATCAATAATAAGGGTTTTATGTTAGATGTAAAAGAGAAAAAGTACTTTTAATTTCATCCAAAAGCACCTTGAAATAAGCAAATCCAAACAGATTAATTTGATGGCGTATGAAGTGAATTTAGGCTCTAAAATAACCTCTGTATCCAAATGGTTCCCAACTTTCCCCTTTTGATCCAAATCCAAAAATGCAAGCCAAAACTGATCAGTGGTTAATGTGGTTAATCATCTAGCATGACCAGCTGTGGACTCATCCAATTTGATCAATTATTTGATGGAACACTCGAACCAGACCTTGCGCCAAAATTATTAACTACAGATAGATGCAAAACACAAAGTGGCACTCTAGTTGTTATGTACGAACTACGTGATAATCAGTCTTAATTTGACCAATACCAATAGCAATAGTTTTACATGTCAACTACATGATAATCAGTCCTAATTTGACCAAATGGGCGAGTTACAGATAAAGCAATAAACTACGATAGAATCTATATCCTTAAGTCAAATAAAAGTTAGTCTGATTAAAAGAACTTAGAACCGACCCTTCCTCAAACGCGCCCAAGCAACAGCAGCAACCACAGCACCACCCAAGTGAGCTGATCCTGAAATTTTACTATCTCCCTGAAGCAGTAAAGAATAATAATTCAGTTATAACACAAAGAGAAGCCCACTTTGAATTTCCCAGCTAACTGTTCTAATAATGTTCATTAGTCCCAAACCACACCATAAACGGTATATAGTAAGAATATAAACATAAACGACGAACTTTCATTTTTCCCCCAAAATGAAAGAATTGGTTTGTGATAAAAGCCTGAGGATCATACCTCCAATATTCTCATCATATCATGCCCAACTAGAAAAATCCCCTGAAGTGACCACATGAAACAAAAGGTTATGATATACTCAAAAGACTAAGCTTGTTTGATCTTTGTCGTAAAAGGAAGTTTGATTTACCAGTAAGATAGCAGGGACGGGTATTATAAACTCAAGATATATAGTCTTCGTCGGGTTAAGGAATATATCAAGCAACATAATAGCATTTACCGCACCGCTTGCCCCCTAAAAAAAGACAAAATCACAGTTGCAAGTCATATACAATAGGACCAACACAAGAACTTTCAATATACGAACATTAACGTACCAGCCCTGGAACTTTTGAAGGGTCCGGTTCAAACAAACGTCTGTCCTGTAGTTGAGAAACATATAATAAAATTATATCAATATGTTTAACTTTGATTAAAAATAAATAATCTGCGAGATAAAGGATTTATATCAGGAAGATTTAAGAGCATATTTGTCTACTAAGTGGATGTTTGGCATTGCTTATTTTTTTCTGTTTTTCTACTTTTTTTTTAAGCAGAAAAGCACTTTTGACTGTTTTTTTAACCAATGACTTCCTGCTTTTCTGCTTAAGAAAAAAGATGAAGCAGAAAAGCAGTTTTTCATAAGCAAGTTGGTACATGCTTTTTTTTTTTTTTTTTTTTTTAATCCGAAATTATATTTAACTTTTTATCTTTAAAAATTAAACCTAAAAGTTAAAAGTTTGAAACACATTCTTACTTAATGGACTTTAAATAATTGTTTGGCAAGTTGTTACCAAAATTTTGGCTCATTATTTTTGTATAAGATGTAGTTTCGTTAGGTTAATTTTATATGTTCTTCGTACGCTTAACTAACTTAACAACATGTAACAAATGGGGAATGTTTGTTATTTTACCTCTTATTTGATTAAATAAGCAGAATTTGCCAAACACTACAAAAAATGCTTATCTGCTTATATGATTATTTTTAATCAGAAGCAAAACTAAACACTTTATTCAGAAGCACTTATTTTTAAGCAGAAGAAGAAAAAAACAGCAATCCCAAAAATCCCTAACAGGTCAATGCAAGCTCGGGTAAGGACACTTAAAATTTAGTGTATGTAAACAATTTATTTTTGTGTTTCCTTTTTTTTTTGGGTAAAAATTTATTTTGTGCTTCCTTAATTGAACTTTATACATGATATTATTGTGTTATTTATCATCAAAAAACTATATTATGACGATAATAATCTAATCTATTAATAAAATGACTTATGATATTTTATGCATTTGAAGTACACATTGGACGGTTTTTAACCAGTTCAACCTAACTTAATATTAGCTAAAGTTTAAGTATTTGACTCGTTAGAGAAAAAAAATAACCCATTTACCATTATTTAGGTCTACAACTGGTGTTGTGTTTGTAACTAAGTTTTTAAAACAAAAGGGTATGGGGAAGTCACATGATAATCTAAGATATGGTATGTGATTAAGGATCAACATGGACCGGTATTGAACTAATTGTTAAAACCATTAGGAGCATTATACCTTTGATGACGGAACCAAAAAAGCATGGTGCACCAAGTAGAATGCTGAACCAACAAAAGCCCCAGCCAGGTACAACATTAATAAAAATTCAGGCCCAAACTGATGTCCAATCTGTTGTATAAAGCATCACGAAACATGGTTATAGTAACCAAAATTAGTATCTAAGATCTTGTTTTTTCCTAGGTTTGCGTGGTTTACATAAAGAAACGTTTGTTGCCAAACGTTTTCTAAACCTAAATGATAGCTAATATAGAAATGAGAAAGAGCAAAAGCTGCATAGAGATTTTAGATATGTAAACTTACACTCTTCCCAAAGAAGTAAAGCCCGATCATGTTTGAGACAATATGTCCTACATCATTATGACTGAAGGCAGAAGTTATCATAGTATGGAAGCGTCCACTTTTAAAGTTGTCCAATTGTATCTGTGAAGATGAAGTAATTAGTATAGTAACAAAGATGCAAGAATTAGAGGTGGCAAAATGAGCAGGTTCGGTAACAAGAAAAAAAGCTAGTAAAGTTTAGTTGCGTCAAACCGTCAAACGAATCGGCCAGGTTGACTGGTAATTTGGTAAACACATTTATGTCCACTTTTAAAAATAACTAATGTGATAACTATAAATTCATATAAACTATTAACAGAGAAATAGTATAGACTCTTTCTGGGCCTGTTGGAGATCAAACATAACCAGATTCGACCCGTTCATAAGTACATGAGCCAAAATATACCACCTCTATTCATACTCAGAATAAGATAAGGTCATCATGTTAGAAAACAAACACCATAACCATGAAAACTCACCATGAAATTCTGCACCATGAACCTACGGTCAGCAACCCTCCACAGTAGAAACACAGCCACATTTGTTACAATCAAGCCTATTACCACACCATCAGTTGTGAGTCTCCTTCTGAACTGTGCCAACCTGTGAACATAATAATGAACATATCATCTATCTGCAGACATTATAAAATTGACATCACCGAACTCTAAGTTGTGAAGCTAAAAGATATTGCGTTTGATTTTGCATCAAGGACCTTCAAGACTGTATAAATGGTACAAAATTATAAACAAAAGGATATGTAGCCGTAACTCACTATTTAGAAAGGGGAAGTAAGACTCTTTCATGAAATCCGAGAATGTACATTAATCTATTGGCACACAGTCCTCTGGCAGTTAATATTTATATTAACTCACACGACATCCGGAAACTTAAACAAAACTACGACTAAAAATCTGAGTAATATATTCCAATAAACAACACAAGTAACGATGCACTCTTGCGGGTAGTTTGACATTGCAGTCCGAAAGTGATTACTAAATCATCCACTGTAATATAATGCGCTGCAGGAAATAGGAATAGCAATGATAGCAATCTGGTGTCCCATCTGCTAAAAAAATAACTGCTTGCTACTTGAGAGCATAACACAATCATATAATCACTATCACAAGATAGCTAAACTATAGTCTTCAAATGATATAAAAAAATGTCACTTCACGTTAAAAACAAAACACACAATCAAGCATACGAACCACAACATTAGCCACTTATCCAACATACTCAACCATAAACAACAAAACAAAACACAGTTTGAGCAGCATATGAAACTAACCATGTTTGTTGGTAACTAACAGGCTGGTTAAACTGAAACCCATGTCTCCTAAACTGATCCCTCAAAGACCCAAATCCACCCTGACCCACAAAACCCTTAAATTTCAAAACCCCATTCGCTAAAACCCCGTTAAACCGAACCGGGTTCAAAAGGACTTTGATCAAACAGTTGGTGGGTGTTCCTTGAAATGCTTGTGGCAGACTATAAAACCCATGATGGTGGTGGTAATTAGGTGTCACATGGTGTGAAATTTGGTTTGATTTGAAGGGTTTTGGAGTAAATTTTGATGGGTTTTTGGTGATTAGTTTAAGGGAGAATAATTTATGCATAGTGTGATTTGAAAGCTGAGAATTGAATGTTTGAAACCCTAGTAATTTCCAAATGAAATGAAATGAAATGAGAGATCTTTGGGGTAAAGATTGTGTTGGTACTTGATGTTATACCTTAAAATGGAAACACAAGTTATATGAGAGAATAAAGTTGTTATAGAAATGATCAAAACATGAACTTGATAAACAGTTTTATTTTTTTTTATAAAAAAATTACAACTATTACTATTGTAGATAAAATATTAAGAAAGTTATTTTGTTAAATAAAAGGTTAAGCTTATAACATACATCAATCCGTTGTAGTCTAGTTGGTTAGGATACTCGGCTCTCACCCGAGAGACCCGGGTTCAAGTCCCGGCAACGGAATTTTTTGGTTATTTTTCCGAAATCCGGTTGGCATTTAAATCTAGGAGAATCACTTTAATATATATATGTATTAAATATTTGCATAAAACTTTTCTAAGAATCACTTTAAATATATGTATTAAATATTTGCATAAAACTTTTCTAAGATGTTTATACGCTTCATAATAGTATCACAACAATAACTTTATACGTTTCATAATAGGGTGAATTTTGGATTAGGTCTTACAGTATTATGTTTGGGTGGTAATAAAAATAGGGATTCATTTCGAAAATCTTCCGTAATACTTCGTAGAGATGTAGGTCTAGAAAAAGTATACTTTTCGTAATGCTATATTAGTGTGCCGAGGCTAATATGATAATCGTGTGCATTGTCGGTCCTTTATCATGCGTGTTGTGTTAGATTTTAAAAGACACAATGTAAATA